>JAVIAB010000041.1:68193311-68570811 GCA_032433765.1 Megaustenia siamemsis | reverse complement strand
TAGTGGTAGAGCCCTAGATGATCACAATAGTGGTAGAGCCCTAGACGATCACAATAGTGGTAGAGCTCTAGACGATCACAATAGTGGTAGAGCTCTAGACGATCACAATAGTGGTAGAGCCCTAGACGATCACAATAGTGGTAGAGCCCTAGACGATCACAATAGTGGTAGAGCTCTAGACGATCACAATAGTGGTAGAGCCCTAGACGATCACAATAGTGGTAGAGCCCTAGACGATCACAATAGTGGTAGAGCCCTAGACGATCACAATAGTGGTAGAGCCCTAGACGATCACAATAGTGGTAGAGCTCTCAACAATCACAATGGTGGTAGAGCTCTCAACAATCACAATAGTGGTAGAGCTCTCAACAATCACAATGGTGGTAGTGCTCTCAACAATCACAATGGTGGTAGAGCTCTCAACAATCACAATAGTGGTAGAGCTCTCAACATTCACAATAGTGATAGAGCTGTCAACAATCACAATAGTGGTAGAGCTCTCAACAATCACAATAGTGGTAGAGCTCTCAACATTCACAATAATGGTAGAGCTCTCAACAATCACAATGGTGGTAGAGCTCTCAACAATCACAATGGTGGTAGAGCTCTCAACAATCACAATAGTGGTAGAGCTCTCAACAATCACAATAGTGGTAGAGCTCTCAACAATCACAATAGTGGTAGAGCTCTCAACGATCACAATAGTGGTAGAGCTCTCAACAATCACAATAGTGGTAGAGCTCTCAACAATCACAATAGTGGTAGAGCTCTCAACAATCACAATAGTGGTAGAGCTCTTAACGATCACAATGGTGGTAGAGCTCTCAACAATCACAATAGTGGTAGAGCTCTCAACAATCACAATAGTGGTAGAGCTCTAGACGATCACAATAGTGGTAGAGCTCTCAACAATCACAATAGTGGTAGAGCTCTCAACAATCACAATTGTGGTAGAGCTCTAGACGATCACAATAGTGGTAGAGCTCTAGACGATCACAATAGTGGTAGAGCTCTAGACGATCACAATAGTGGTAGAGCTCTAGACGATCACAATAGTGGTAGAGCTCTAGACGATCACAATAGTGGTAGAGCTCTAGACGATCACAATAGTGGTAGAGCCCTAGACGATCACAATAGTGGTAGAGCTCTAGACGATCACAATAGTGGTAGAGCCCTAGACGATCACAATGATGGTAGAGCCCTAGACGATCACAATAGTGGTAGAGCTCTAGACGATCACAATAGTGGTAGAGCCCTAGACGATCACAATAGTGGTAGAGCCCTAGACGATCACAATAGTGGTAGAGCTCTAGACGATCACAATAGTGGTAGAGCTCTAGACGATCACAATAGTGGTAGAGCCCTAGACGATCACAATAGTGGTAGAGCCCTAGACGATCACAATAGTGGTAGAGCTCTAGACGATCACAATAGTGGTAGAGCCCTAGACGATCACAATAGTGGTAGAGCCCTAGACGATCACAATAGTGGTAGAGCCCTAGACGATCACAATAGTGGTAGAGCCCTAGACGATCACAATAGTGGTAGAGCTCTAGACGATCACAATAGTGGTAGAGCCCTAGACGATCACAATGGTGGTAGAGCTCTAGACGATCACAATAGTGGTAGAGCTCTAGACGATCACAATAGTGGTAGAGCCCTAGACGATCACAATAGTGGTAGAGCTCTAGACGATCACAATAGTGGTAGAGCCCTAGACGATCACAATGATGGTAGAGCCCTAGACGATCACAATAGTGGTAGAGCTCTAGACGATCACAATAGTGGTAGAGCCCTAGACGATCACAATAGTGGTAGAGCCCTAGATGATCACAATAGTGGTAGAGCTCTAGACGATCACAATAGTGGTAGAGCTCTAGACGATCACAATAGTGGTAGAGCCCTAGACGATCACAATAGTGGTAGAGCCCTAGACGATCACAATAGTGGTAGAGCTCTCAACAATCACAATAGTGGTAGAGCTCTCAACGATCACAATAGTGGTAGAGCTCTCAACAATCACAATAGTGGTAGAGCTCTCAACAATCACAATAGTGGTAGAGCTCTCAACAATCACAATAGTGGTAGAGCTCTTAACGATCACAATGGTGGTAGAGCTCTCAACAATCACAATAGTGGTAGAGCTCTCAACAATCACAATAGTGGTAGAGCTCTAGACGATCACAATAGTGGTAGAGCTCTCAACAATCACAATAGTGGTAGAGCTCTCAACAATCACAATAGTGGTAGAGCTCTAGACGATCACAATAGTGGTAGAGCTCTAGACGATCACAATAGTGGTAGAGCTCTAGACGATCACAATAGTGGTAGAGCTCTAGACGATCACAATAGTGGTAGAGCTCTAGACGATCACAATAGTGGTAGAGCCCTAGACGATCACAATAGTGGTAGAGCTCTAGACGATCACAATAGTGGTAGAGCCCTAGACGATCACAATGATGGTAGAGCCCTAGACGATCACAATAGTGGTAGAGCTCTAGACGATCACAATAGTGGTAGAGCCCTAGACGATCACAATAGTGGTAGAGCCCTAGACGATCACAATAGTGGTAGAGCTCTAGACGATCACAATAGTGGTAGAGCTCTAGACGATCACAATAGTGGTAGAGCCCTAGACGATCACAATAGTGGTAGAGCCCTAGACGATCACAATAGTGGTAGAGCTCTAGACGATCACAATAGTGGTAGAGCCCTAGATGATCACAATAGTGGTAGAGCCCTAGACGATCACAATAGTGGTAGAGCCCTAGACGATCACAATAGTGGTAGAGCCCTAGACGATCACAATAGTGGTAGAGCTCTCAACAATCACAATGGTGGTAGAGCTCTCAACAATCACAATAGTGGTAGAGCTCTCAACAATCACAATGGTGGTAGAGCTCTCAACAATCACAATGGTGGTAGAGCTCTCAACAATCACAATAGTGGTAGAGCTCTCAACAATCACAATAGTGGTAGAGCTGTCAACAATCACAATAGTGGTAGAGCTCTCAACAATCACAATAGTGGTAGAGCTCTCAACATTCACAATAGTGGTAGAGCTCTCAACAATCACAATGGTGGTAGAGCTCTCAACAATCACAATGGTGGTAGAGCTCTCAACAATCACAATAGTGGTAGAGCTCTCAACAATCACAATAGTGGTAGAGCTCTCAACAATCACAATAGTGGTAGAGCTCTCAACGATCACAATAGTGGTAGAGCTCTCAACAATCACAATAGTGGTAGAGCTCTCAACAATCACAATAGTGGTAGAGCTCTCAACAATCACAATAGTGGTAGAGCTCTTAACGATCACAATGGTGGTAGAGCTCTCAACAATCACAATAGTGGTAGAGCTCTCAACAATCACAATAGTGGTAGAGCTCTAGACGATCACAATAGTGGTAGAGCTCTCAACAATCACAATAGTGGTAGAGCTCTCAACAATCACAATAGTGGTAGAGCTCTAGACGATCACAATAGTGGTAGAGCTCTAGACGATCACAATAGTGGTAGAGCTCTAGACGATCACAATAGTGGTAGAGCTCTAGACGATCACAATAGTGGTAGAGCCCTAGACGATCACAATAGTGGTAGAGCTCTAGACGATCACAATAGTGGTAGAGTCCTAGACGATCACAATGATGGTAGAGCCCTAGACGATCACAATAGTGGTAGAGCTCTAGACGATCACAATAGTGGTAGAGCCCTAGATGATCACAATAGTGGTAGAGCCCTAGACGATCACAATAGTGGTAGAGCTCTAGACGATCACAATAGTGGTAGAGCTCTAGACGATCACAATAGTGGTAGAGCCCTAGACGATCACAATAGTGGTAGAGCCCTAGACGATCACAATAGTGGTAGAGCTCTAGACGATCACAATAGTGGTAGAGCCCTAGACGATCACAATAGTGGTAGAGCCCTAGACGATCACAATAGTGGTAGAGCCCTAGACGATCACAATAGTGGTAGAGCCCTAGACGATCACAATAGTGGTAGAGCTCTCAACAATCACAATGGTGGTAGAGCTCTCAACAATCACAATAGTGGTAGAGCTCTCAACAATCACAATGGTGGTAGTGCTCTCAACAATCACAATGGTGGTAGAGCTCTCAACAATCACAATAGTGGTAGAGCTCTCAACATTCACAATAGTGATAGAGCTGTCAACAATCACAATAGTGGTAGAGCTCTCAACAATCACAATAGTGGTAGAGCTCTCAACATTCACAATAATGGTAGAGCTCTCAACAATCACAATGGTGGTAGAGCTCTCAACAATCACAATGGTGGTAGAGCTCTCAACAATCACAATAGTGGTAGAGCTCTCAACAATCACAATAGTGGTAGAGCTCTCAACAATCACAATAGTGGTAGAGCTCTCAACGATCACAATAGTGGTAGAGCTCTCAACAATCACAATAGTGGTAGAGCTCTCAACAATCACAATAGTGGTAGAGCTCTCAACAATCACAATAGTGGTAGAGCTCTTAACGATCACAATGGTGGTAGAGCTCTCAACAATCACAATAGTGGTAGAGCTCTCAACAATCACAATAGTGGTAGAGCTCTAGACGATCACAATAGTGGTAGAGCTCTCAACAATCACAATAGTGGTAGAGCTCTCAACAATCACAATTGTGGTAGAGCTCTAGACGATCACAATAGTGGTAGAGCTCTAGACGATCACAATAGTGGTAGAGCTCTAGACGATCACAATAGTGGTAGAGCTCTAGACGATCACAATAGTGGTAGAGCTCTAGACGATCACAATAGTGGTAGAGCTCTAGACGATCACAATAGTGGTAGAGCCCTAGACGATCACAATAGTGGTAGAGCTCTAGACGATCACAATAGTGGTAGAGCCCTAGACGATCACAATGATGGTAGAGCCCTAGACGATCACAATAGTGGTAGAGCTCTAGACGATCACAATAGTGGTAGAGCCCTAGACGATCACAATAGTGGTAGAGCCCTAGACGATCACAATAGTGGTAGAGCTCTAGACGATCACAATAGTGGTAGAGCTCTAGACGATCACAATAGTGGTAGAGCCCTAGACGATCACAATAGTGGTAGAGCCCTAGACGATCACAATAGTGGTAGAGCTCTAGACGATCACAATAGTGGTAGAGCCCTAGACGATCACAATAGTGGTAGAGCCCTAGACGATCACAATAGTGGTAGAGCCCTAGACGATCACAATAGTGGTAGAGCCCTAGACGATCACAATAGTGGTAGAGCTCTAGACGATCACAATAGTGGTAGAGCCCTAGACGATCACAATGGTGGTAGAGCTCTAGACGATCACAATAGTGGTAGAGCTCTAGACGATCACAATAGTGGTAGAGCCCTAGACGATCACAATAGTGGTAGAGCTCTAGACGATCACAATAGTGGTAGAGCCCTAGACGATCACAATGATGGTAGAGCCCTAGACGATCACAATAGTGGTAGAGCTCTAGACGATCACAATAGTGGTAGAGCCCTAGACGATCACAATAGTGGTAGAGCCCTAGATGATCACAATAGTGGTAGAGCTCTAGACGATCACAATAGTGGTAGAGCTCTAGACGATCACAATAGTGGTAGAGCCCTAGACGATCACAATAGTGGTAGAGCCCTAGACGATCACAATAGTGGTAGAGCCCTAGACGATCACAATAGTGGTAGAGCTCTAGACGATCACAATAGTGGTAGAGCTCTAGACGATCACAATGGTGGTAGAGCTCTCAACAATCACAATGGTGGTAGAGCTCTCAACAATCACAATAGTGGTAGAGCTCTCAACAATCACAATAGTGGTAGAGCTGTCAACAATCACAACAGTGGTAGAGCTCTCAACAATCACAATAGTGGTAGAGCTCTCAACATTCACAATAGTGGTAGAGCTCTCAACAATCACAATGGTGGTAGAGCTCTCAACAATCACAATGGTGGTAGAGCTCTCAACAATCACAATAGTGGTAGAGCTCTCAACAATCACAATAGTGGTAGAGCTCTCAACAATCACAATAGTGGTAGAGCTCTCAACGATCACTATAGTGGTAGAGCTCTCAACAATCACAATAGTGGTAGAGCTCTCAACAATCACAATAGTGGTAGAGCTCTCAACAATCACAATAGTGGTAGAGCTCTTAACGATCACAATGGTGGTAGAGCTCTCAACAATCACAATAGTGGTAGAGCTCTCAACAATCACAATAGTGGTAGAGCTCTAGACGATCACAATAGTGGTAGAGCTCTCAACAATCACAATAGTGGTAGAGCTCTCAACAATCACAATAGTGGTAGAGCTCTAGACGATCACAATAGTGGTAGAGCTCTAGACGATCACAATAGTGGTAGAGCTCTAGACGATCACAATAGTGATAGAGCTCTAGACGATCACAATAGTGGTAGAGCTCTAGACGATCACAATAGTGGTAGAGCCCTAGACGATCACAATAGTGGTAGAGCTCTAGACGATCACAATAGTGGTAGAGTCCTAGACGATCACAATGATGGTAGAGCCCTAGACGATCACAATAGTGGTAGAGCTCTAGACGATCACAATAGTGGTAGAGCCCTAGACGATCACAATAGTGGTAGAGCCCTAGACGATCACAATAGTGGTAGAGCCCTAGACGATCACAATAGTGGTAGAGCCCTAGACGATCACAATAGTGGTAGAGCTCTCAACAATCACAATGGTGGTAGAGCTCTCAACAATCACAATAGTGGTAGAGCTCTCAACAATCACAATGGTGGTAGTGCTCTCAACAATCACAATGGTGGTAGAGCTCTCAACAATCACAATAGTGGTAGAGCTCTCAACATTCACAATAGTGGTAGAGCTGTCAACAATCACAATAGTGGTAGAGCTCTCAACAATCACAATAGTGGTAGAGCTCTCAACATTCACAATAGTGGTAGAGCTCTCAACATTCACAATAATGGTAGAGCTCTCAACAATCACAATGGTGGTAGAGCTCTCAACAATCACAATGGTGGTAGAGCTCTCAACAATCACAATAGTGGTAGAGCTCTCAACAATCACAATAGTGGTAGAGCTCTCAACAATCACAATAGTGGTAGAGCTCTCAACGATCACAATAGTGGTAGAGCTCTCAACAATCACAATAGTGGTAGAGCTCTCAACAATCACAATAGTGGTAGAGCTCTCAACAATCACAATAGTGGTAGAGCTCTTAACGATCACAATGGTGGTAGAGCTCTCAACAATCACAATAGTGGTAGAGCTCTCAACAATCACAATAGTGGTAGAGCTCTAGACGATCACAATAGTGGTAGAGCTCTCAACAATCACAATAGTGGTAGAGCTCTCAACAATCACAATTGTGGTAGAGCTCTAGACGATCACAATAGTGGTAGAGCTCTAGACGATCACAATAGTGGTAGAGCTCTAGACGATCACAATAGTGGTAGAGCTCTAGACGATCACAATAGTGGTAGAGCTCTAGACGATCACAATAGTGGTAGAGCTCTAGACGATCACAATAGTGGTAGAGCCTAGACGATCACAATAGTGGTAGAGCTCTAGACGATCACAATAGTGGTAGAGCCCTAGACGATCACAATGATGGTAGAGCCCTAGACGATCACAATAGTGGTAGAGCTCTAGACGATCACAATAGTGGTAGAGCCCTAGACGATCACAATAGTGGTAGAGCCCTAGACGATCACAATAGTGGTAGAGCCCTAGACGATCACAATAGTGGTAGAGCCCTAGACGATCACAATAGTGGTAGAGCTCTAGACGATCACAATAGTGGTAGAGCCCTAGACGATCACAATGGTGGTAGAGCTCTAGACGATCACAATAGTGGTAGAGCTCTAGACGATCACAATAGTGGTAGAGCCCTAGACGATCACAATAGTGGTAGAGCTCTAGACGATCACAATAGTGGTAGAGCCCTAGACGATCACAATGATGGTAGAGCCCTAGACGATCACAATAGTGGTAGAGCTCTAGACGATCACAATAGTGGTAGAGCCCTAGACGATCACAATAGTGGTAGAGCCCTAGATGATCACAATAGTGGTAGAGCTCTAGACGATCACAATAGTGGTAGAGCTCTAGACGATCACAATAGTGGTAGAGCCCTAGACGATCACAATAGTGGTAGAGCCCTAGACGATCACAATAGTGGTAGAGCCCTAGACGATCACAATAGTGGTAGAGCTCTAGACGATCACAATAGTGGTAGAGCTCTAGACGATCACAATGGTGGTAGAGCTCTCAACAATCACAATGGTGGTAGAGCTCTCAACAATCACAATAGTGGTAGAGCTCTCAACAATCACAATAGTGGTAGAGCTGTCAACAATCACAACAGTGGTAGAGCTCTCAACAATCACAATAGTGGTAGAGCTCTCAACATTCACAATAGTGGTAGAGCTCTCAACAATCACAATGGTGGTAGAGCTCTCAACAATCACAATGGTGGTAGAGCTCTCAACAATCACAATAGTGGTAGAGCTCTCAACAATCACAATAGTGGTAGAGCTCTCAACAATCACAATAGTGGTAGAGCTCTCAACGATCACTATAGTGGTAGAGCTCTCAACAATCACAATAGTGGTAGAGCTCTCAACAATCACAATAGTGGTAGAGCTCTCAACAATCACAATAGTGGTAGAGCTCTTAACGATCACAATGGTGGTAGAGCTCTCAACAATCACAATAGTGGTAGAGCTCTCAACAATCACAATAGTGGTAGAGCTCTAGACGATCACAATAGTGGTAGAGCTCTCAACAATCACAATAGTGGTAGAGCTCTCAACAATCACAATAGTGGTAGAGCTCTAGACGATCACAATAGTGGTAGAGCTCTAGACGATCACAATAGTGGTAGAGCTCTAGACGATCACAATAGTGATAGAGCTCTAGACGATCACAATAGTGGTAGAGCTCTAGACGATCACAATAGTGGTAGAGCCCTAGACGATCACAATAGTGGTAGAGCTCTAGACGATCACAATAGTGGTAGAGTCCTAGACGATCACAATGATGGTAGAGCCCTAGACGATCACAATAGTGGTAGAGCTCTAGACGATCACAATAGTGGTAGAGCCCTAGACGATCACAATAGTGGTAGAGCCCTAGACGATCACAATAGTGGTAGAGCCCTAGACGATCACAATAGTGGTAGAGCCCTAGACGATCACAATAGTGGTAGAGCTCTCAACAATCACAATGGTGGTAGAGCTCTCAACAATCACAATAGTGGTAGAGCTCTCAACAATCACAATGGTGGTAGTGCTCTCAACAATCACAATGGTGGTAGAGCTCTCAACAATCACAATAGTGGTAGAGCTCTCAACATTCACAATAGTGGTAGAGCTGTCAACAATCACAATAGTGGTAGAGCTCTCAACAATCACAATAGTGGTAGAGCTCTCAACATTCACAATAGTGGTAGAGCTCTCAACATTCACAATAATGGTAGAGCTCTCAACAATCACAATGGTGGTAGAGCTCTCAACAATCACAATGGTGGTAGAGCTCTCAACAATCACAATAGTGGTAGAGCTCTCAACAATCACAATAGTGGTAGAGCTCTCAACAATCACAATAGTGGTAGAGCTCTCAACGATCACAATAGTGGTAGAGCTCTCAACAATCACAATAGTGGTAGAGCTCTCAACAATCACAATAGTGGTAGAGCTCTCAACAATCACAATAGTGGTAGAGCTCTTAACGATCACAATGGTGGTAGAGCTCTCAACAATCACAATAGTGGTAGAGCTCTCAACAATCACAATAGTGGTAGAGCTCTAGACGATCACAATAGTGGTAGAGCTCTCAACAATCACAATAGTGGTAGAGCTCTCAACAATCACAATTGTGGTAGAGCTCTAGACGATCACAATAGTGGTAGAGCTCTAGACGATCACAATAGTGGTAGAGCTCTAGACGATCACAATAGTGGTAGAGCTCTAGACGATCACAATAGTGGTAGAGCTCTAGACGATCACAATAGTGGTAGAGCTCTAGACGATCACAATAGTGGTAGAGCCCTAGACGATCACAATAGTGGTAGAGCTCTAGACGATCACAATAGTGGTAGAGCCCTAGACGATCACAATGATGGTAGAGCCCTAGACGATCACAATAGTGGTAGAGCTCTAGACGATCACAATAGTGGTAGAGCCCTAGACGATCACAATAGTGGTAGAGCCCTAGACGATCACAATAGTGGTAGAGCTCTAGACGATCACAATAGTGGTAGAGCTCTAGACGATCACAATAGTGGTAGAGCCCTAGACGATCACAATAGTGGTAGAGCCCTAGACGATCACAATAGTGGTAGAGCTCTAGACGATCACAATAGTGGTAGAGCCCTAGACGATCACAATAGTGGTAGAGCCCTAGACGATCACAATAGTGGTAGAGCCCTAGACGATCACAATAGTGGTAGAGCCCTAGACGATCACAATAGTGGTAGAGCTCTAGACGATCACAATAGTGGTAGAGCCCTAGACGATCACAATGGTGGTAGAGCTCTAGACGATCACAATAGTGGTAGAACTCTAGACGATCACAATAGTGGTAGAGCCCAAGACGATCACAATAGTGGTAGAGCTCTAGACGATCACAATAGTGGTAGAGCTCTAGACGATCACAATAGTGGTAGAGCCCTAGACGATCACAATAGTGGTAGAGCCCTAGATGATCACAATAGTGGTAGAGCTCTAGACGATCACAATAGTGGTAGAGCTCTAGACGATCACAATAGTGGTAGAGCCCTAGACGATCACAATAGTGGTAGAGCCCTAGACGATCACAATAGTGGTAGAGCCCTAGACGATCACAATAGTGGTAGAGCTCTAGACGATCACAATAGTGGTAGAGCTCTAGACGATCACAATGGTGGTAGAGCTCTCAACAATCACAATGGTGGTAGAGCTCTCAACAATCACAATAGTGGTAGAGCTCTCAACAATCACAATAGTGGTAGAGCTGTCAACAATCACAACAGTGGTAGAGCTCTCAACAATCACAATAGTGGTAGAGCTCTCAACATTCACAATAGTGGTAGAGCTCTCAACAATCACAATGGTGGTAGAGCTCTCAACAATCACAATGGTGGTAGAGCTCTCAACAATCACAATAGTGGTAGAGCTCTCAACAATCACAATAGTGGTAGAGCTCTCAACAATCACAATAGTGGTAGAGCTCTCAACGATCACTATAGTGGTAGAGCTCTCAACAATCACAATAGTGGTAGAGCTCTCAACAATCACAATAGTGGTAGAGCTCTCAACAATCACAATAGTGGTAGAGCTCTTAACGATCACAATGGTGGTAGAGCTCTCAACAATCACAATAGTGGTAGAGCTCTCAACAATCACAATAGTGGTAGAGCTCTAGACGATCACAATAGTGGTAGAGCTCTCAACAATCACAATAGTGGTAGAGCTCTCAACAATCACAATAGTGGTAGAGCTCTAGACGATCACAATAGTGGTAGAGCTCTAGACGATCACAATAGTGGTAGAGCTCTAGACGATCACAATAGTGGTAGAGCTCTAGACGATCACAATAGTGGTAGAGCTCTAGACGATCACAATAGTGGTAGAGCCCTAGACGATCACAATAGTGGTAGAGCTCTAGACGATCACAATAGTGGTAGAGTCCTAGACGATCACAATGATGGTAGAGCCCTAGACGATCACAATAGTGGTAGAGCTCTAGACGATCACAATAGTGGTAGAGCCCTAGATGATCACAATAGTGGTAGAGCCCTAGACGATCACAATAGTGGTAGAGCTCTAGACGATCACAATAGTGGTAGAGCTCTAGACGATCACAATAGTGGTAGAGCCCTAGACGATCACAATAGTGGTAGAGCCCTAGACGATCACAATAGTGGTAGAGCTCTGGACGATCACAATAGTGGTAGAGCCCTAGACGATCACAATAGTGGTAGAGCCCTAGACGATCACAATAGTGGTAGAGCCCTAGACGATCACAATAGTGGTAGAGCCCTAGACGATCACAATAGTGGTAGAGCTCTCAACAATCACAATGGTGGTAGAGCTCTCAACAATCACAATAGTGGTAGAGCTCTCAACAATCACAATGGTGGTAGTGCTCTCAACAATCACAATAGTGGTAGAGCTCTCAACAATCACAATAGTGGTAGAGCTCTTAACGATCACAATGGTGGTAGAGCTCTCAACAATCACAATAGTGGTAGAGCTCTCAACATTCACAATAGTGGTAGAGCTGTCAACAATCACAATAGTGGTAGAGCTCTCAACAATCACAATAGTGGTAGAGCTCTCAACATTCACAATAGTGGTAGAGCTCTCAACAATCACAATGGTGGTAGAGCTCTCAACAATCACAATGGTGGTAGAGCTCTCAACAATCACAATAGTGGTAGAGCTCTCAACAATCACAATAGTGGTAGAGCTCTCAACAATCACAATAGTGGTAGAGCTCTCAACGATCACAATAGTGGTAGAGCTCTCAACAATCACAATAGTGGTAGAGCTCTCAACAATCACAATAGTGGTAGAGCTCTCAACAATCACAATAGTGGTAGAGCTCTTAACGATCACAATGGTGGTAGAGCTCTCAACAATCACAATAGTGGTAGAGCTCTCAACAATCACAATAGTGGTAGAGCTCTAGACGATCACAATAGTGGTAGAGCTCTCAACAATCACAATAGTGGTAGAGCTCTCAACAATCACAATTGTGGTAGAGCTCTAGACGATCACAATAGTGGTAGAGCTCTAGACGATCACAATAGTGGTAGAGCTCTAGACGATCACAATAGTGGTAGAGCTCTAGACGATCACAATAGTGGTAGAGCTCTAGACGATCACAATAGTGGTAGAGCTCTAGACGATCACAATAGTGGTAGAGCCCTAGACGATCACAATAGTGGTAGAGCTCTAGACGATCACAATAGTGGTAGAGCCCTAGACGATCACAATGATGGTAGAGCCCTAGACGATCACAATAGTGGTAGAGCTCTAGACGATCACAATAGTGGTAGAGCCCTAGACGATCACAATAGTGGTAGAGCCCTAGATGATCACAATAGTGGTAGAGCTCTAGACGATCACAATAGTGGTAGAGCTCTAGACGATCACAATAGTGGTAGAGCCCTAGACGATCACAATAGTGGTAGAGCCCTAGACGATCACAATAGTGGTAGAGCCCTAGACGATCACAATAGTGGTAGAGCTCTAGACGATCACAATAGTGGTAGAGCTCTAGACGATCACAATGGTGGTAGAGCCCTCAACGATCACAGCGGTAATAGGGCCCTAGACGATCGCAATGGTGGTAGAGCCCTCAGCGATCACAGTGGTAATAGGGCCCTAGACGATCGCAATGGTGGTAGAGCCCTCAACGATCACAGTGGTAATAGGGCCCTAGACGATCGCAATGGTGGTAGGGATAGACGATCATAATGATGGTAGGGCCCTCAAAGATCACAATGTTCTAGGGCCCTCCAGATCTTAATCCTGTCATTAATGATCGAAAAATCAAGAAGAAACCTCATTTCTGCACAGAAAGTGTCTCTCGTACACCCCAAGATAACACGCATCGCTTCATTTCTTTTGTCAAACTCGAATGTCCTCCTTTACTAGGAGACATTAATTCATCTCAAGAATAAAATAAATAAAAAGATATGAAATAAATTCATAGAAGTCATAGAACACCAAGTTATAAAACATTGTCATAGAACACCAAGTTATAAAACATTGTCATAGAACACCAAGTTATAAAACATTGTCATAGAACACCAAGTTATAAAACATTGTCATAGAACACCAAGTTATAAAACATTGTCATAGAACACCAAGTTATAAAACATAGTCATAGAACACGAAGTTACAAAACATTGTCATAGAACACCAAGTTATAAAACATAGTCATAGAACACCAAGTTATAAAATATAGTCACAGAACACCAAGTTATAAAACATAGTCATAGAACACCAAGTTATAAAATATAGTCATTGAACACCAATTTATAAAACACAGTCATAGAACACCAAGTTATAAAACATAGTCATTGAACACCAATTTATAAAACACTGTCATAGAACACCAAATTATAAAAAAAAGTCACAAACTTTGAACATCTGCGAACAACATTCTCTGAAGATGGTAAATCGATAAAGAAATAGACATACGATGCAACAAGACAAACCAAATATTGGGACAACTAGCTATCTCCTAAAACTTCAACACAAAGCATTGCATGCTACTACCAGGAAACTCAGTGAACAAGACTAATCAAGAAAAATTAAACACTAATCAAACACTAAACAAGAAAATCACTGGATTCTGTAGAAATGTGGTTTTATAGAAGAATGTTGAGAATACCATTGACAGCAAAGAAGAGTAATGAAAACGTTCTGAAAGAGGCCAAAGCAAAAAGAAAGCTAATTTCCAATATTAGGAAGAAACAGTCATAATTTTTTTGCCATGTAATGAGAAGAGAATATATTGTAACATTTGGGAAATTGAGGGACGAAGAGATAGAGGGAAGCAAAGAGAAAAGATACCAGACAGCTTAAGAGAATGGCTTGGCAGAAGGTCAACAACAGAAATGATAAATAGCTGCCGAGATCGAAAGTTGTGGAGAGACATGATCATCTACGCCCTCAGGCCCGGTACTTGATGATGATGATGATGACCAGGAAACATCATATACAGAGTATATTCATTCCCACATTGTGCTACCAATGCCAAACATGGTCACTTACGACTAAGTATAACAGAAGGCTTGTCACCACAGAGATGAGATGTTTAAGAAAAGTGCTTGGAGTGACAAGAAAAGACATAACCATATATGATATTATAAGAACAAGAGTAGACATTGAGCCAATCATAATCTACATAAAGAAACAACAAATAAACTGGCTTGTCCGTCTAGAAAGAATGTCGTGCTATACCTTACCATACAAATCAAATGTTAATATAGGAGGAGAGAGTAGAGCAAGAGGCAGGCCCCGAGTGAGATGGACAGACAGCGTTAAAGATGTGTTACAACATCATCATCATGTGCCATACCGTTTGGCGTAGGTGATCATGCCCATCCACAATCTTCTATCTACAGTGCATCGTATCAGTTCTGTTGTTGACTGTTTTCCATGCCATGACACCAAGCTATCCAGTATTTTCTCTCTTTGTCGTCCGCGATCTCTCTTTCCTTTTATTTTGCCAGTTGTAACCAAGTATTCCAACTTTCCTCTTCTCATAAGTTGCCCGAAAAATGTTGATTGCTTCTTTCTGATATTTTTTAAGAGCTCCCTTTTTGTGTTGGCCTCTTTGAGAACTTTCTCATTGGTTTTTTTTAGCTGTCCAGGGAACTTTCAACATTCTTCTGAGAAATCCCATCTCTGTGACCTCTAATCGTCTTTTCATTTGTTTGTTTACTTTCCATGATTCGCGTCCATAGGTCAGAATTGGTTCTATATAGCACTGATGAACTCTCTTTCTCATTTTTATTGACATAGATTTGTTGCATAAGATATTTTTCATTTTTTGAAATGTTATTTTGGCCTGAGCTATTCTGCTTTTTATTTCTGTGGTGCATCTCCCATCTGATGTTATTGTTATGACCAAGTATTAAACGCGTTGCACTTGTTTCAGATTTGTCTTGTTTATTTTTATGCTGCATGATGGTGGTGATTGTTTCTTCGATATAACCATTACTTCTGTTTTCTTACTATTCAGACTGAGACCTTTCTTGTTGCTTTCTTTTACTATTATGTCTATCATTTCTTGTAGTTCGATCTCTGTCTCTGCTATTAAGACTGTGTCATCCACATATCGCAAGTTATTTATGTTGTGACCGTTGACTTCAATTCCTTTCTTGTCTACTATTGATCTCGAACCCCGAGAGCTTCTTCTCTAAAGACCAACGTCTCACCACTAGACCACTGAGCTTCACCTCCCCCCCCCCTTTCCTTGTCTTCTTCTTCTACCGTTCAGCTCCCTGTGGAGCATAGGTCTTCAACAAACGCTTTCAGCTCCCAGTGGAGCATAGGTCTTCAACAAACACTTTCCAAGTCGTTCTGTTTCTTGCCATTCTTTTAAGATCATTTCATATCTTCCCCATCATCTTCATCTCTGCTTCTGTCTGTCTTCTCCAAGAATTTCTGGGTCTTCCTCTTTGTCTTTTCCCCTAGGAATTCCAAAAAAGGGTATGTTGTGTAATACTCTCAGTTGGCTTCCGCAGTGTGTGTCCTATCCAGCGCCATCTTCTTCGCTGTATCTCTTTATCCACTGGTATTTGACTGGTACATTTAAATAATTCTATGTTAGTGATTTTGTCCCGCCATTTCCATCCTTTTATTCTGTGTAAGCATCCATTAATAAAGGTCTGGAGGTCAACTCCCCTTCCTTGTGGCCTATATGAATTAAAATCCACTTTCGTAAATATTTTCAAACTTTACAGCAAGCACATGAAATAATGTTGATATTTACACACAAAGACAGATACGATAATTCATTATCAGTTTTGTGGATAATATATAACAATATTTGTTCTCATAGTTTACATTGCTTCTCTGATTACATATATTTGTATGTTGTTACTTGTAACGTCAATTCCAGTTAAAAGCCGGCGGTGAATTTTGCGCTAAAGCTCTGTGTGGGCTGCTATTAACCTCTCCAACTATTTTAAGTATAGGAGATGTTAGATGAATCATTTATGAATTTTCAAAAATAACGAAGTGATACAGGTTTTTACAAAAGTGAATAATTGATAGCAAAGTACATATCTTTGCATTTGGAGGAGTCCCATTGGTGTCTTGTCATGTTTAATGGATAATAAAATATGTGCATGATGACAGTGTGAGTGCCATTATCTTTGGTTTTCTTATTATTATTACTCGCCCTTTTCTTCTTTCTTTCTCTATTGTTTAGTTTCTTCTTTTTTCTTCTTGTCTTATATTTTCTCTTCTTACATTTCTTCTTTTTTCTTCTTTCATTAACTCCTCTACCTTCCATTTCTTGTTGCTTTTCTTCTCCTCCTTTTTTCTTCTTCCAATTCTTCACCTTCTTCCTCTTCATTTAATTCTTCCTCTTTCTCTTCATTTACTTCTTCTTCTTCCTCTTCTTTTCCTTTTTTATTTGTATTTCAGCTCCCGTAACGATACAGTTCGCTGTGTTGGGTAATGAGATCCGATGTCTAACCCTATCGGATAACGGCAATAAACAGGAGATCCCGCGTGCGCTCGCGCACATCATAAATATGTCCGCTGTTCGGACCAAATTGTAAGAAAAAAAACCCACTCACACAGTAGATCCCAGGTCGTACTACGGAGTTCGTGCACATGAGCTAGGATTCTTCTAGAATTTTCTCAAGATTCTTAAGGGGGGTATCGGGGCACTTATGGGTTCGTCCTGTGTGCTGTGGTGACGATCGTAATAACTAATAACAATATATCGTCATGTATCTCCCACAGCAGAAATACAATATATCCACCCATTCTGCCTGTAATAATAATGATCGTAGTGCCCCGAGTCTGGACCGCAACTTGATTCCTTACATCCATCTTACTCCACCAGACTGTATTCCCATTAAAAAAAAAAAAAAAAGTAAAGTACCTCCCATACGCCAAGTGACGTATAGGGAATATGGTGTTAGTGACCATAAATTTTACAGACCTTCAGCACATTATTTTTGGGGTAATATGGTCGGTATTACGCCCGTGCCGCTTTACTTTCCCAGAAAAAAATCCAGTACCCATTAAAGGTTGAGTGAACCGGAAGCCGTCGGTTGGGATCGAACCCTCCCTCTTGTCCTTTGTAGTTCAGTTCACCTGAGCTATCGCGACTTCCCATAAAATACAACATTTCATATTTTTTTTCCTAACATTTGAAACTTTGAGTGTTGTACGTCGCTATTAGTACATTGACAACTTTGCCAGCCACCTGCCTATTTTAGGATTTGTTCAACTAGGTCGGCTTGGTAGTGTCCAGAAGGAAACGAACAAACAATCATTGGGTCATGAAGTCAGGGCGCTAAAAGTTACACCACTCTTTCCTTCTCAAAATATTTTGCGTCACAAAGGAATGAAACTGACCTTTGGTCAGCAGAACCTTACGACAGCACTTAGCTGTTTGGAGGCCATAAAAAAAAACTGTCAAAAACAGCAATGTACAGCAGACGAGATGAAGAAGAAGCAGAGGAAGATCGGGAAAAAAAACAGAACAATAAGACACGGCTGTTTGTTTTCATCTCAAAGTGACATTTTAGTTCAAATCGTTGACATTGAGCAACATTTATGAATTTATCATGAGACTAGGGCATTCTTATCCTCATTCATATTTCATGAAAGCAGTTTCAACTTGCGACACTACATACAAATGTCAAATCCATGAACTAAGGTCAATAATTCTGCGTGCATGATGTTCTTTCTAGTAGTCACAAATCTTCCTCACAAAAATATAAGATTGGCAAATCTGAGAGTTTTTAGGGTGCAATGTTTAATGTTTAACCTCAACAGATTTTTATTATTATTATACAGCTTATTTGACAACAAACAAAAGAAAATGGTTTGGCCACGTGACATGGCAGGATGTTACAGTGTGACTCAGCCATGAAGACTTGGGAAGATAAGAAGAAAATGACGATAGACAGAAGAATAAAAGAATGATACTATACGACGATGATAAGAGGTACTAAAGTTGTAGGCGGCAAACACATGTAATGAAACATGTCTTAAGGATTAACAAGGAGACGTCAGTCTACTGAACCCAGACGCGGTGGCGTAGCCAACTTTAAGATTACAAGAAAATACGTACAGGTGTTCACCCTGAGCGTAGAAATCCAGACAGATGTTTGCTCTGGTCGACAAAGTTACATAACGTAACGAAGCGGCCGTTGGATTCTCGACACCTGCTTATATGAGATAGCTAGCCCAACCCTGAAACATTCAGAGTTAAACCGCCAAGGGGCGTAATAAAAGAGACTCACCGACGATGAGACATCTTTATGTTCAGCGGTGGGGAACGCTTTGAGTTCTCCCTGACTTGGAGATCAAAGAATCACCCACGCGTTGGTCGAAGACCAACATAAGCTTTAGTTGAAGAGAGCGACGGATAGTAAGATTGACAGGTATCGACAGGACCCCAAAAGCAATAGGACTATGGACATAATTGAAAGGCGGAGCTAAAGAGATAGTGACTGGAAACGGACGAAGGATAAAACGTGTATAGATTAGGTTCCCATGGTCCTTAGCCAAGTGGGAGTGGCTAAGAGAGGAACAAAAAAGACCCGGAGAAGACATAGACGGGGTTAGATCTTGCAACTTACACTTAGAACTTGAACACTTGAGAACTTGAGAACTTAGACTTACACTTAGAGGAGAACTACACACACAGAGAAAAGGAGATCAGATACCTGCCTCAAGACAGAAGATAGAGTTAGGACCTAGGCAAGGGAAATAGTTCGTTTATATAATTTTGTGACACGTTTAGACGTAGGATGCATAATATTTTGAAAGAAGTTCAACGGTAGTAACTAAAGTTAAAGACAAGATATTAGTAAGCCCACAGGATTGCTAGATAGAGATTTGCCTATACTAACAAGAACACTAATACGAAAACGAAGTTACTATGATAACCATCGCCGGTCGGCTCCATCAAGTAACGACAGATTTTATAAGAGAATTTTGAAACATGTTGAGTGAATCAGAGACATTGTCAAACTATTGTAAAACCACATATAGAAGTCACTAATAAAGACTTTGTTTATCTTGTTCGAAAACTATATGATGAGTTGTGTGTGTCACTATAGATATATATGAAATGAAAGTAACAAGATATCAAAGGACAATAACAAGTTAGATAACGAAAAAAGTCACAGAATATAGACACGGAAGATAATCAACAAGATAACAGATAACGAAACATAACAAGATTCTGCAACATGGAAGATCAAACCACAAAACGAGACTTCAATAAACGTTGTAAGAACACCAGACCCAAAAGCCGACCACGAAAAAGGTGGATTGACGAAATATTAGAAACACTAGGAAACATAACAGCATCAGAGGCGAACAGAAGAGGATAAGACCGCAACTTATATATCTCCTCACGCTGAAAGACAAATTATGAAGGAGACAAAGAGGAAGAAAACAGTTTCTTCTTACCATTTTGAATGTACTTGTATAATAGAGGAAACGGATCGTGTATTTGATCTTCTTTGAAGGGCACATACCTGCCAAGCATATATAGAACAACAACAACTTAAATGGTTGGGCCACCTGGTCAGAATGAATCCTTACCAATCACCATCAAGGGCGTTCTTCTCGAGAATGCATGGAAAAAGACCAAGAGGAAGACCCAGAAGAAGATGGATAGATGCAGTGACAGAGACGTGTAACAAAAAAGGAAAATAACTAATTCGAGCAGCGCAAGAACGACAAATGATATAACCACGACACCTTTTCTGTACTAGTGAGAAAAAGAAAAGTGAGATAAAGAAGAAGAAGGGAACATATGAGAAAAACTACTAATATACCAACGACAAACAACTGTGAAGACGAAGGAGAAGAAGATGATGATGATGAGAAAGAAGAAGAAGTTAGATAATAATAATAAGAAAAAAATATAATCTTCTTTGTATTCACTGATAGCCATTCCCGCTGAACTTTGCTGTGCACAGCACGCCTACCGCGTCTGTCTCACAATATCAATCAATCACCGCAGATCGGTTTTCCATGTTAACTATTAAATCGGTGTCAGTGCCAGCATCTGTCATGTTCATGTCCTGTCAATCAACGGCTATCCCTGGTGTATTCTCCATAAAACTGCTCTCGATTGTGCCGAACACAGAGCGACGAGATCAAGCGATTGTACACATCCCTGCATGTTTTATCTGCTATCGCACGCTGTCTTATCTTGTTTGCCTGTCCTTTTACTGAATATCATTTATTCTGTTTGGTTTCTCTTATTTGTTCACGGCTATTATGCTTGTTTGTTTATCATCACTGCTGTAGTTAATGTTCCTTAATTACTGCCAATTTGCGTACTTCAGTGTTACACAACATCTATTAGATTTGTCTTCTTCACCTCCACACAACCATTCTAGTTTTCATTATTTAAATTCTTGTCAATTTTGTTCTCATTCCTATTTTTTTTTTTTTACTTCTTCCTGATTTCGATATTGTTCATCTTCTGTTTCTACAAGTACTCGTTCTTTTTGTCTCCATGCTAAATGTATTTGTTAACCCTTAAGAACAGTGACCTAGATTGGAGAGAAGTAGAGAAAATGTCCATCAGGGATGGGATGTATGAAAAGACCTTGTTCGTGGCTTGTACTCCAAAAAGAGATCTAAAGGATTTTGATAGACTGACCGATGTATTTATTCGTTAATCGTTTTCTTTTTCCCTTTCTCCATTGCCTCCAACGTCTTCCTCCTTTCCGTTTTCTTCTTACTGTTGTTTTTCTTTTCTTCTACTTATTCATATAACTATATATCTTTTTTTTTTATTCTTATTGTAAGTATTATTGTCCTATAAATATTATTAATGTTTTATCATTGTTCTCATTATTATTCCTATTATTTTTAGTAGTACTAGTATTGATGCTTTTATTATTTTTCTTCCTATTCCTATTGTTCTTCTTATTCTTATTGCGGTTTTTATTCTTATTCTAGCCCTTTATATTGTTCAATCTTCTTTTATAATTTTGCTTCTCATTGCTGGGGTGTTTGTTCATATTTTCTTAATTTTCCCTGTATGAGAAGAGAAAGGGTTGTCGCTTTTATAACATGTGGTCCAAACTAAGAGAACAGGTTGTCACTTCTATAATTCTTGTCTTGATCGAAACTAAGTGAACGGGTTGTCGCTTCTATCACTCTTGTCGTTTTCCAAACTAAGAGAACGGGTTGTTGGTTCTATAACTCTTGTCTAGATTGAAACTAAAGAGAACGGGTTGTCGCTTCTATAACTCTTGTCGTGTTCCTAACTAAGAGGATGGGTTATCGTTTCTATAACTCTTGTCGTGATCCTAACTAAGAGGATGGGTTATCGCTTCTATAACTCTTGTGGTCCTAACTAAGAGAACGGGTTGTAGCTTCAATAACTTTTGTCGATGATCCAAACTAAGAAAACTGGTTGTCGCTTCTGCAACTTTTTGTTGTGGTTCAAACTAAGAGAACGGGTTGTCGCTTCTATAACTCTTGTCGTGTTCCTAACTAAGAGGATGGGTTATCGTTTCTATAATTCTTGTCGTGATCCTAAGAGAATGGGTTATGGCTTCTATAACTCTTGTGATCCTAACTAAGAGAACGGGTTGTAGCTTCAATAACTTTTGTCGATGATCCAAACTAAGAGAACTGGTTGTCGCTTCTGCAACTTTTGTTGTGGTTCAAACTAAGAGAACTGGTTGTCACTTCTGTTGTAATAGTGGATGTAAGGATGTAGGGAAATAATGGATTTGGGGACTGTGTAAGGAGAACTGAGAGAACCACCGTGTGTTTAGAGAAAGTGACATTCACGGGATAGTTATGAGCTAGTTGTTTAGGTGAATAGATAGGCAAATCTCGTGATTATGAGAAAAGGGTTAGAATCACAAAGGAGTGATTTCATTGGCTGGGGAAATGACGTGAGTAGTTTTTCGTTGGTCGAGACATGAGATACTTAAGAGCCGGCGCAGAGTAAACAACAGGAGATCACAGGTAAGCTAATGAGTAGTAAGGTCGACCCACGCCTCTAGGACGTAGGTCCATTTTAGTAGTATCGAGCAAACTCTCTTTTAGTTATAAGTGAATGAAAGAGATAACATGTAAGCTAAGTAGGTAGGAAGACACAGTCGATCTAAGTTATTAGAGAAGTGGATCCTTCATGTTAGTTAGAAGTGTAACGGATGCTGTGTTCAGAAATATTCGTAGAGGCAATTACCTGCAATCCAAGTTATTTGAGAAGTGGATATATTTTAGTGGGAACAGGGCGAATGTCCATATCAGCTGGGCCGTGTGTAGGGACAACCATAAGGTGGACATTTCGTTTAAGTAGTTGGATGTAGTTAAAGGAATGAGTGAGACTGAATCCTTTAGTATAGGAAGCTGGATATTTTGTAATCATACTGTGGAGTGACAGTGAGCAGACTAGTGACAAAGTGTCTGTAATGAGATGTTCCATGAGATGGATTTATGACGTGGACATTATGTTGGATGTTAAGTTCTGTAAAATGTTCAGGGAATGTGGATAGAGATAAGTGATTCAATGTGTGATGAGAGAGTCCTGAGACTAATTACAAGAGTTCAGAAGTAACTGAAACCTTCTTCGCATTTACTTTGATACCCGAGCGGTGTTCCACGCCGCTGGGCTGTTTATATTGAGCACCCCTGTTAAATGGATTTTGTAGATAAAGTGTTGCTATTCTTTTGTACAAGAGACTTATGTGTGCATTCAATGTTATGCAGACATGTGGGACGTATTCCGACCAAACAGACGAAGCAGAACACAACCCAAAGTACGAAGAATGATAGTTTACACTAAGTTTACACATTTTAAGAAAGGAGAGAGCAGTCCCATTTCAAATAACGCCCCATTGATAACCTTGCATTCTATAACTTTGTCTTGATCCAAACAAAGAGAACAGTTTGTCGTTTCTATAACTTTGTCTTGATCCAAACAAAGAGAACAGTTTGTCGTTTCTATAACTTTGTCTTGATCCAAACAAAGAGAACAGTTTGTCGTTTCTATAACTTTGTCTTGATCCAAACAAAGAGAACAGTTTGTCGTTTCTATAACTTTGTCTTGATCCAAACAAAGAGAACAGTTTGTCGTTTCAATAACTTTGCCGTGATCCTAACTAAGAGAACAGGTTGTCGTTTCTATAACTTTGCCGTGATCCAAACTAAGAGAACATGGTTCGAGTCATGGTAGGGTCAAACGTTTTCTTTTTCTTTTCTATCTGGGGTGAAATAAAAACTCAGGTCCAAACACTTCATGGCAACTGCACTGGACAAGCGACCTTTATTTTGCTGTTCTAAAAGTCTCCCCCCCCCTCTCCCTAAAACACCCCTGCAGGGATAATACTGTCAAGGTCATGACCCGTTTCATATTCATGAATTCTTTCACTACTCTATCCTCAAGTATTTGTTTTCTCTTACTGCAAACAGTGGACTCAAATGATCAGTTATAATCCCATGAATCTTGATACTTTATTTTGCTATGCTCTCCTATGATGTGCGATCCCTTGAAGGTGTTCCCAGTCATTTACGCAGATGGAGAAATCATTCAGAGATGATTTACATATATCTCTATATTGTAGTTTCGGGAGTCGCGATAGCTAGGGAGCCGCGATAGCTCAGTGGTTAGTGAACTGGACTACAAAGGACACGAGGTAGGGTTCGATCCCAACCGACAGCTTCCGGGTTCATCCAGCCTTAAATGGGTACCGGATTTTTTTTTCTGGGAAAGTGAAACGGCACGGGCGTAATACCGACCACATTATCCCAAAAATCATGTGCCGAGGGTCTGTAAAAATTATGGTCACTAACACCATATTCCCTATACGCCACTTGGCGTGACGGGGGTACTTTACTTTTTTTTTTTTTACTATATCGTAGTTTAGGTCTGCCGATTTGTCTTTTTCCGTGTATTATTAGTTCGCCATATAGTATTTGCCTGGGGATGTGCTTTTCTTCCATTCGCTGGACATGCCCCATGACAGCTAGACAGACTATGTGGATAAATAAAATTATCACTACAACGCTAACTAATCATGACGTATCTCAAACAAAATAATTTCCAACTAAAATGAGAAATACAAATAAAAATGATACCCTGCGTATTGCGCTGTGACCAGAAGGAAAGTGAAGGGCTAGTTCGCGCAGGATACCCGGTGTAGTTGTCCAGGGTTATTGCATAGCTTACCTCAACTATAACGTCACCGGAAATGTTTATACGTATCGACGCATATACAACTGTGCGAGAACACACACACCTGTATACATATGTGTATACCTATATAAATATTTGTATACCTGTATGTATATGTATGCACACACACATATATATATATACACACACACCATATAAGTAAAAAGTAAAGTACCCCCGTCACGCCAAGTGGCATATAGGGAATATGGTGTTAGTGACCATACATTTTACAGACCTTCAGCACATGATTTTTTGGGGTAATGTGGTCGGTATTACGCCCGTGCCGCTTTACTTTCTCAGAAAAAAATCCGGTACCCAATTAAGGCTGGGTGAACCTGGAAGCCGTCGATTGGGATCGAACCCTACCTCTTGTCTTTTGTAGTCCAGTTCACTAACCACTGAGCTATCGCTGCTCCCTAAAAGAGAAATAAAGACATATTAAAATATTTAACATTGAGAAGGGCTGGCTTATAACCGACATCTCACATAGGAAATCTAAATACTGCGACCACGTCAAAAGACACATCTGGGAAGAAGAATATTGAAAGGCGTGGCTCCAGGAAGACGAGACAGGGGCAGACCAAGAAGAAGGTGGTTCCAAGACATCAGACATTGAACATGACAACAGAGGAAGTGGGAGATCTGGCTAGAAACAGAGATTCTTTCAGACGAGCTGTGATGAAAAAAGCGTTCTGCAAAGAACACTAAACCCGATGTTGCCTTGTAATGTCATATTTATTCTCCCTTGTATTCAATAATCGTTCCTCTTGTCTAAATGCAAATATTGCGTCTGTGCGTCTTCTTGGTCTTCTAACTTTTCTTAATCCAAACTGGGTTTTGCTTAGTAATAGTTCTATTTTATGTGTTGTACGTTTTTTCCACTACCATTGCATACATTATTCCTACATTTTTGAGGAGATATACCTTTGTATGTTTTACATTCTCTTTTATTATCTTTGTTTTTTTTTTTTTCAAAATGGACATAAACAACGACCTTTCGGCTCAAATCTCTCTTTCCTTTGCATCCATGCCTTGTTATCAATTTTTGTTAGTCATTTTACTCCAACCTCTTACATGTTTAGATGACGTCCGAGGGTATTATCTGCTACTGCGGTTTTTTGTTGTTTTGGCTCATTTGTATGTCTCGCATAATCCTCTAGCTATTGATGGTGCAACACTGGAGTGGAAGTGAAATCGCTTTCCGTCAGATCGCAGGTACACGGATTGAGCAGGTGTATGAAGTACAGCTCCCATCTTTCTTGTATCTTCGCTTCATTAAATAATGGCTCTACATCATTTATTGTTATGGGAATATTGAAGCTCTGGTCTCTGACTCACACTGGCCCTGATATTTTGTAAAAAATGTTTCGAAGTCTTCGTGCATTAATCATGGTTCGTAGTTAGTCCATGAGTCATCATTGAAATATTTCATGACCTTCTTAGCGTTATTACTGGCTTCTTAATAGTTGCTGTTATATGTTGTCTCAATTGTCTGTCTCATGTCTTGTTTCCACTTTTTATAAAGGGCTTTCTTTTCTCTTACTGCAACTTTGATTTGCTCATCGACAAGACTGTTCTTTTCTTTCTTATTCCGGCTTTCTTTAAGGTCCAACTTTTGGTTTCTATTATGTTTATTTTAATTGAGTTGTTTTGAGTTGTCCCTGCATCTTGTTTCGAGTTGTCCCTGCATCTCCAGTTTCCTGTCTGTTGATAGATTGCTTGTTCCATGTTATGTCTTAAGTTTGGTTTAATGTTTTTCTCATTTCGGTTATTCATATTGATGAACTCTGTAGTTGATGTACGAGCCAGAAGGCTAAATGACGGATATACAATACAACTGGATGACCTCTGTAGCTGGTGTACGACCCAGCAGGCTATATGACGGATATACAATACAACTGGATGACATCTGTAGCTGGTGTACGACCCAGCAGGCTATATGACGGATATACAATACAACTGGATGACCTCTGTAGCTGGTGTACGACCCAGCAGGCTAAATGACGGATATACAATACGACTGGATGACCTCTGTAGCTGGTGTACGACCCAGCAGGCTATATGACATATATACAATACGACTAATCGATGACCTCTGTAACTGATGTACGAGCCAACAGGCTATATGACGGATATACAATACGACTAATCGATGACCTCTGTTGTTGGTGTACGAGATAACAGGCTATATAACGGATATACAATACGACTAATCGATGACCTCTGTTGTTGGTGTACGAGCCAACAGGCTATATAACGGATATACAATACGACTGGATGACCTCTGTAGTTGGTGTACAAGCTGACAGGCAATTTGACGGATATACAATACGACTAATCGATGACCTCTGTTGTTGGTGTACAAGACAGCAAACTAAATGACGAAGGTACAATACGACTGGTGGATGATTCCAATTTGGTTCTACTTTAGCATCTGTGACAAATCTTCTATTTATTAAACTTGTCAAAATGAAATCTACTTGGTATGTTTGTTAGACATCATTCCATTTGTACCACATCTGTGTGTGGCCTGTTCGATGTTTCTGGAAGGTGTTTGTTATAAATAGCCCGCGTCCAGCACAAAGACACAGACATCTCTCCCCGTTATTACTGCAACTTCTCTTCGTGCCACTCTATGGTTGTAAATAGATTTCCCATGATGGTTTTCTTTCTCCTGCCGTGCCGTTGAACCCCCCCCCCCCCCCCCAAAAAAAAAAAAAAAAAAATCACAATTAATTCATGTTTTGTTCATTTACATAACGCATGAAGTTTGAGAATTCATTACAAACTTCGTCCATGACCTCCTCGGTGTATCAAGCGTTGCACGGCGCATGCATTTGTATTCATGTTGTTCTAGTGAAGAAAGTCAAGAGCCCCGCCGCGACAAGTGGCGTACAGGGAATTTGATGTTAGTGACCATCATTTTTACAGACCTTCAGCACATGATTTTTGTGCTAATGTGGTCGGTAATACGCCCGTGCCACTTTATTTTCCCAGAAAAATAATCCGGTACTCATTTAAGGTTGGTTAAACCCGGAAGCCGTCGATCTGGATCGAACCCCACCTCTTGTCCTTTGTAGCCCAATTCACTCCCTACTGAGCTATCTCTGCACCGAGTTGTTCTGGTGCTGTCTTCCACTCTTATATTTCTTATTTTCTGCATGTTATTTATGTTGCATCGTGGACAACTTTGGCCAAAATATTCTGGATGATCTATCCAACGTGGCCTCAGTGTTGCGTTTAACCTTACACTTGTACCTGGCCACGCCAAACCAAAGTTTTAATGAATTTATTTCATTCTGTGTTCTCGCTTTCTAACATCTTCTACGCCAAGAACTATTCTTCTTCTGATTTTTCATGAAAGACCCCATCTCCATCATTTCATTTTCCTGGCCATAGATGTTCAGCGTGAGCACTGTTACATTTGTTGAAGTTGCTGACGGCGTTCACTGCTCGTCATTTATAGAATTATACTTCTCTTAAGTTATCTAGAACGTTTTGATAACCAGGTAATACATAAATCCTCTGTCGGTTTGCTAGGCCCGTCGTATTATCGTCTGTTACCTGTACATAAGTTCTGATAGCTACATCGATTACAATCACGTTATGGTGATGGTTATGGAAGGCCCCGGTATCACTGCAAACGAATTAAAATCCATAATTGCTCAACCGCCCGTGCCAGTGGAATCATCCGAATTACTATCTCATCTCCAAAACAAAAAAAGGTAGCTGTAGTCCCCATCACAGCAGTCTCAGCACACGCCAAAAGACATAAGGCGAAACCGCACAAAAAGTGAACACAGACATCTGTTCTCCGTCATACAAATATCATCATTCATCGCAAACAGGAATATTTAAACACAATTAAAGCGGATGAAACACACAGCACACGGTGTGCACAGAGCACTTAACTCAGTAGCTCCTGCAACAAAGTCGGATTTTGAATATGAGGAAACTGCAACAAGGAACGCTTTCCATGCATAGTCTTTAATGGTTCCTGCAGCCGATCCACGTTATTGACCGGAAGTTTACGTCCTCCTGAAAATGATGATCGTCGTATTTTTAAAATGTATAGCGCTTGATGATGTTAGGACATCGTTTTTTTACTCCAAATACGAACATATGAATCGCGTTGTTCACACGAAAACACTTGCCAACACTTTCACAAACAATAGATATCATTTTCTCACTCTAGTTTCGCCCTCAAAAAAGATAACAAAATAGAATGTGTCAACACTTTTATAGGAACGTGGGCTTCTATTTGATAACAGTAAAACCAACAACGACATCAATTTATAAATGGCCAATTAACGTGTGAACCGCTTTTATAGTACACGAGTAACGTGTGAACCCCTTTTATAGCAGCCGAGTAACGTGTGAACCCCATTTATAATAGTTGAGTAACGTGTGAACCCTATTTATGATAGTTGAGTAACGTGTGAACCCCATTTATAATAGTTGAGTAACGTGTGAACCCTATTTTTGATAGTTGAGTAACGTGTGAACACCATTTATAATAGTTGAGTACCGTGTGAACCCCATTTATAATAGTTGAGTACCGTGTGAACCCCATTTATAATAGTTGAGTACCGTGTGAACCCCATTTATAATAATTGAGTACCGTGTGAACTCCATTTATAATAGTTGAGTAACGTGTGAGCCCCTTTTATAACCGAGTAACGTGTGAACCCATTTTATATAACCGAGTAACGTTTGAACCACGTTTATATAACCTAGTAATGTGTGAGCCCTTTTATATAGCCGAGTAAGGTGTGAACCCATTATATATATCCGAGTGACGTGTGAACCAATTATGTATATCCGAGTAACGTGTAAACCCATTATATATAGCCGAGTAACGTGTGAACCCCTTTTAAAATAGCCGAGTAACATGTGAACCCCTTTTATAATAGCCGAGTGACGTGTGAACGCCTTTTCTAATACTCAAGTAATATGCTATGCCCATGATCAAAGGCTAATTTAATTAATGTAGTGAGAATAAGGTGGAATAATTTCCTGTAAAATAATTGTTATTTAAAACAACGCCCGGAATCCTCATCCAGAGAAAACACATAATGGGGTGGCTACAACTCACAGTTTGGGAACCGTCGGTCTAATAGAAGTCCTGCTCCCTCATCGTCGTCATGAAGATGTTCCATCCGTGCCAACAACAACACATAACGCTGAAATCACAACTCTCCATCTAGCGCGATGTACCGCCAGTTATTGCCAAGCTTCTCAATTATTTAAACACGTTATTGAGCTTTCCTTATTGCAAGATCACAACAGACAACTTCACTCGTTTTCTGTTTATCTCTCTTCTGTTTTACTCTTCTTCCTCTATCTTTCAACTCTCTGTGGAGTAAGTTTTCAACAAACTTTTCAAGATGTTCTGTTTCTTGCCATTCTTTAAGATCATTCCATGTCTTCCATATCATCTTCTTCTCTATACATCTTTCTTCTCCAAATATATTTTGGTCTTCCTCTTTTTCTCCTCCCCTGGTGATTTCAAAGAAAAGGCTTGTCGTGTAATACTCTCTGCTGGCTTCCGTTGTGTGTGTCCTTTCCATCGCCATCGTCTTTCTCGTATCTCTTTGTCCACTGGCTTTTGTCTGGTACCTTCCCATCCCACAATTCCATGGTTGTGTTTTTGTCTGGTACCTTCCCATCCCACAATTCCATGGTTGTGTTTTTGTCTGGTACCTTCCCATCCCACAATTCCATGGTTGTGTTTTTGTCTGGTACCTTCCCATCCCACAATTCCATGGTTGTGTTTTTGTCTGGTACCTTCCCATCCCACAATTCCATGGTTGTGTTTTTGTCCTGCCATTTCCACCCCTTTTATTCTGCGCAAACATATTTCTAAGAAGGTCTGTTAATGTATGATTGTCATTGTTGTTATCTCCATGTTTTCCAGCCATGTAATGTTACTGATTTAACATTTGGGGTGAAAATGAAGAAGTTTAATTGAAGCTAAATCGTGGGGATATTTCAGTCTAGCAGTTCTACTGGCTCACATTTGTCATGTCCGTCATGACTTTTGAATCGAGATAGTCCTAATGAGCAACATAATTTCCATCTTTATTTATAATATTGGTAACAATCATAATTAGCTACAAGGTGGGGCGGGGGACTGGATAATCTAGAGGTATTACATCGGCTTCTTGAAAGGAATAATCAGTGTTTAAACTCCACCACATGGGGGGGGGGGGGTGGTAATTTTTTTCAAAAGTAGGAAAAATTAATCCATCGATACTTTGTAACGTTACTTGCCCCTGATCTCTTTGGTTGTGAGATCCGATGTCTAACCCTCTCGGTTAACGACAATAATTAGAAGGTCCCGTGTTCACTAGGGTACGTTAAAAAACCCATATCAGTTAAAATAATGAAAATAAGGCTATACAATTTTACTGCTGCTCGGAAAGAATTGTCAGCGAAAAGAAAACCTACCGACACCGTGACTCTACTGGGATCTTTCCAAGATTCTCGAGGAGATATTGACACAACTAAGTGTCTAGTGGTGATAAATTTAACAACAACAACAACAGTAAACAACCACAGGATATCGAAGCAACTAAGTGTCCAGTGGTGATAAATCTAACAACAGCAACAGCAACAATCTCAACGTATCGAAACAATCAAAACTAGAATTAACAAGTTGCCGCTATATTTGTTTACTCTACCACTAATCGTTTGCCTACTTAATACAAAGTAATGTTATCTGTTATTATTTCCTCACGTCAAACTCTATATTTGTTTACTCTACCACTAATCGTTTGCCTACTTAATACCAAGTAATGTTATCTGTTATTATTTCCTCACGTCAAACTCTATATTTGGATAACTCTTCTTTGGATAAACCCCCAAAACTCAATTAACTTATCTCTCTCTCTCTCTCTCTCTCTCTCTCTCTCTCTCTCTCGCTGTCTCTCTCCATCCCAACACACCTGTCATCCTCCCGTCAATAAATTTAGTTGAATACTCATGATGACGCCATTTCTGTATCCCAGAATCCTCCCTTATTGATTATTTCTGTATTTTCACAAACTGCGAGAGACGGAAGGGCTTCCGGTCTTGCTTCGGGATGTTGGCTGATCGCAACTTTCCTAAATCGTTTACCATTGTTCCAGCTCCCTGCCCTGGGCATAATCGTGATGCCCGTCGCTGTGATGAAGTTGTTACTGATGCCCTTGAGTGACTAGAATAGTTCTTGATTAACTGCCAGAGTACTACTAATGTGTGCTTAACCAACTATTAAGGTAGTGTTCTCAATGAGTAGGGCCGGTTCAAGGAGAGGACCCGCGATGAGTAATTAGTAAACTGGTCTACTGAAACGATCTGAAACAAGATTTAGTTAGCTGAGTTGGCAGTGTTGCCTAGCGTTTGGCTTCTCGTGGCAAGGCGCTGTGCCAATGAGCACGGGTTCGATTCTGCTTCGGACCATATATTGTTCTTTGTTTTTTTTTCTGTTATTTATATGTCATTTTTTCCGAGTGCTGTAAACATACCTCTTCCTCTGAATTGATTCGCTGATTATCGCCTCGGAAGTTTCGCGCTATAATAATATGCATTTATTATTTGTCTCTACTGAAACAGGATGTCGGGCTAGATCCTTGTCGAAGGTTTCTAGGTTCACCCGGCCATAGATACTCATACCGGGTACTCATATTTTACATAGAGGTTTTTTTTATTTTTAACGGGGAAAGAATTGTGTGCTGGCGTCTAGGGCTGAGCACTTAAGCCTAAAGGAATAGGCAGATGGTTCAAAAACATTGACACCAGCTTCACGTTTAATGTAGACCTGTTGCCTAAAGCCGGGTTTTCGTTCTTTCTTTCTTTTTTTCTTTCTTTCTTTCTTTCTTTCATTCTTCCTTCCTTTCTTTCTTTCTTTCTTTCTTTCTTTCTTTCTTTCTTTCTTTCTTTCTTTCTTTCTTTCTTTCTTTTTTTTTTTTGCTTTCTTTCTGATCTTCTTTATTTCCTTTCTTTTCTTTCATTTTTTATTTCTTTCTTTCTTCCTTTCTTTCTTTCTTTCTTTCTCTTCTTTCTTTCTTTCCTTCTTTCTTTCTTTCTCTTCTTTCTTTCCTTCTTTCTTTCTTATCTTCTTTATTTCCTTATACTTTCTCTCTTTTCTTTCCTTCTTTCTTTATTGGTGTCTTTCTTTCTTTCTTTCTTTCCTTCTTTCTTTCTTTTTTCTTTCTTTCTCTCTCTCTTCTTTTTTTCTTTGTTTTCTTTCTCGCTTTCTTAACTTCATTCCATCTTTCTAACTTTCTTTCTTTCTTTCTTACTATCCTGACTTCTTATGTCCAATTTTTTATATATTTCTTTCTCTATTTATTTTTGTTCTTTCATTCATTTTCATTTTTCTTCCTTTCATCCTTTTTTCTTTTTCTCTTTTTTTTCTGGCGTCTTTCTTTTTTGTTTTTGTTTTTCTTTCTTTCCTTACTTTCCTCTTACTCCTTGTCCTATATTTTTCTCTATCTTCCATCTTCTTTCTGTCTTTCTTCCGTTCATGAGTTTGTGACTTTGGATTCTGATCAGGCGATCTGAGAGTTGCGAAGTTACCACGCTTCCACACTACTGTTCCAACGCTACCACACTACTGTTCCCACGCTTCCACACTACTGTTCCCACGCTTCCACACTACTGTTCCCACGCTACCACACTACTGTTCCCACGCTTCCACACTACTGTTCCCACGCTTCCACACTACTGTTCCCACGCTACCACGCTTCTGTTCCCACGCTTCCACACTACTGTTCCCACGCTTCCACACTACTGTTCCCACGCTACCACGCTTCTGTTCCCACGCTTCCACACTACTGTTCCCTCGCTACCACACTACTGTTCCCACGCTACCACACTACTGTTCCCACGCTACCACACTACTGTTCCCACGCTACGACACTACTGTTCCCACGCTACCACACTACTGTTCCCACGCTACCACACTACTGTTCCCACGCTACCACACTACTGTTCCCACGCTGCCACACTACTGTTCCCACGCTACCACACTCCTGTTCCCACGCTTCCACACTTCTGTTCCCACGGTTCCACACTACTGTTCCCACGCTTCCACACTTCTGTTCCCACGCTTCCACACTACTGTTCCCACGCTACCACACTACTGTTCCCACGCTACCACACTACTGTTCCCACGCTACCACACTACTGTTCCCACGCTACCACACTACTGTTCCACACTTCTGTTCCCACGCTTCCACACTACTGTTCCCACGCTACCACACTACTGTTCCACACTTCTGTTCCCACGCTTCCACACTACTGTTCCCACGCTACCACACTACTGTTCCCACGCTACCACACTACTGTTCCACACTTCTGTTCCCACGCTTCCAGACCACTTTTCCCACGCTACCACACTACTGTTCCCACGCTACCACACTACTGTTCCACACTTCTGTTCTCACGCTTCCAGACCACTGTTCCCACGCTACCACACTACTGTTCCCACGCTACCACACTACTGTTCCACACTTCTGTTCCCACGCTTCCAGACCACTGTTCCCACGCTACCACACTACTGTTCAAACGCTACCACACTACTGTTCCACACTTCTGTTCCCAAGCTTCCACACTACTGTTCCCACGCTACCACACTACTGTTCCACACTTCTGTTCCCACGCTTCCATATCACTGTTCCCACGCTGCCACACTACTGTTCAAACGCTACCAAACTACTGTTCCACACTTCTGTTCCCAAGCTTCCACACTACTGTTCCCACGCTACCACACTACTGTTCCACACATCTGTTAACACGCTTCCACACTACTGTTCCAGACTTCTGTTCCCAAGCTTCCACACTACTGTTCCCACGCTACCACACTACTGTTCCACACTTCTGTTCCAACGCTTCCACACTACTGTTCCCACGCTTCCACACTACTGTTCCCACGCTTCCACACTACTGTTCCCACGCTTCCACACTACTGTTCCCACGCTTCCACACTACTGTTCCCACGCTTCCACACTACTGTTCCCACGCTTCCACACTACTGTTCCCACGCTTCCACACTGCTGTTCCCACGCTTCCACACTACTGTTACACGCTTCCACACTACTGTTCCCACGCTACCACACTTCTGTTCCCACGCTTACACACTACTGTTCCACACTTCTGTTCCCACGCTACCACACTACTGTTCCACATTTCTGTTCCCACGCTTCCATACTACTGTTGCCGCGCTACCACACTTCTGTTCCCACGCTTACACACTACTGTTGCCGCGCTACCACACTTTTGTTCCCACGCTTCCACACTACTGTTGCCGCGCTACCACACTACTGTTCCACAATTCTGTTCCCACGCTTCCACACTACTGTTGCTGCGATACCACACTTCTGTTCCCACGCTTCCACACTAATGTTCCACACTTCTGTTCCCACGCTTCCACACTAATGTTGCACACTACCAATCTTCTGTTCCCACGCTTCCACACTACTGTTGCCGCGCTACCATACTTCTGTTCCCACGCGCTTCCACACTACTGTTGCCGCACTACCCCTCTTCTGTTCCCACGCTTCAAAACTACTGTTGCCGCACTACCACACTTCTGTTCCCACGCTTCCACAATACTGTTGCACACTACCACACTTCTGCTCCCACGCTTCCACACTACTGTTGCCGCGCTACCACACTTCTCTTCCCACGCTTCCACACTACTGTTGCACACTACCACACTTCTGTTCCCACGCTTCCACACTACTGTTGCCGCGCTACCACACTTCTGTTCCCACGCTTCCACACTACTGTTGCCGCGCTACCACACTTCTGTTCCCACGCTTCCACACTACTGTTGCACACTACCACACTTCTGTTCCCACGCTTCCACACTACTGTTGCCGAGCTACCACACTTCTGTTCCCACGCCTCCATACTACTGTTGCACACTACCACACTTCTGTTCCCACGCTTCCACACTACTGTTGCCGCGCTACCACACTTCTCTTCCCACGCTTCCACACTACTCTTGCACACTACCACACTTCTGCTCCCACGCTTCTACACTACTGTTGCACACTACCACACTTCTGCTCCCACGCATCCACACTACTGTTGCACATTACCACACTTCTGCTCCCACGCTTCCACACTACTGTTGCACACTACCACACTTCTGCTCCCACGCTTCCACACTATTGTTGCCGCGCTACCACACTTCTCTTCTCACGCTTCCACACTACTGTTGCACACTACCACACTTCTGCTCCCACGCATCCACACTACTGTTGCACACTACCACACTTCTGCTCCCACGCATCCATACTACTGTTCCACACTTCTGTTCCCACGCTTCCACACTAATGTTGCATACTACCACTCTTCTGTTCCCAAGCTTCAAAACTACTGTTGCCGCGCTACCACACTTCTGTTCCCACGCTTCCACACTACTGTTGCCGCGCTACCACACTTCTGTTCCCACGCTTCCACACCACTGTTGCCGCGCTACCACACTTCTGTTCCCACGCTTCCACACTACTGTTGCACACTACCACACTTCTGTTCCCACGCTTCCACACCACTGTTGCCGCGCTACCACACTTCTGTTCCCACGCTTCCACACTACTGTTGCACACTACCACACTTCTGTTCCCACGCTTCCACACCACTGTTGCCGCGCTACCACACTTCTGTTCCCACGCTTCCACACTACTGTTGCACACTACCACACTTCTGTTCCCACGCTTCCACACCACTGTTGCCGCGCTACCACACTTCTGTTCCCACGCTTCCACACTACTGTTGCACACTACCACACTTCTGTTCCCACGCTTCCACACTACTGTTGCCACGCTACCACACTTCTGTTCCCACGCTTCCACACTACTGTTGCCGCGCTACCACACTTCTGTTCCCACGCTTCCACACTACTGTTGCCGCATTACCACATTTCTGTTCCCACGCTTCCACACTACTGTTGCACACTACCACACTTCTGTTTCCACGCTTCCACACTACTTTTGCCGAGCTACCACACTTCTGTTCCCACGCCTCCATACTACTGTTGCACACTACCCCATTTCTGTTCCCACGCTTCCACACTACTGTTGCACACTACCACACTTCTGCTCCCACGCATCCACACTACTGTTGCACACTACCACACTTCTACTCCCACGCTTCCACACTACTGTTGTACACTACCACACTTCTGTTCCCACGCCTCCACACTACTGTTGCACACTACCACACTTCTACTCCCACGCTTCCACAGTACTGTTGTACACTACCACACTTCTGTTCCCACGCTTCCACACTACTGTTGCACACTACCACACTTCTGCTCCCACGCATCCACACTACTGTTGCACACTACCACACTTCTGCTCCCACGCATCCACACTACTGTTGCACACTACCACACTTCTACTCCCACGCTTCCACACTACTGTTGTACACTACCACACTTCTGTTCCCACGCCTCCACACTACTGTTGCACACTACCACTCTTCTTTTGCCGCGCTACCACCCTTCTATTCCTAGGCTACCACCCTTCTATGGTAGCGATATCACTCTTTTGTTGGCACGTATCACTCTTCTGTTCCTAGGCTACCACCCTTCTATGGTAGCGATATCACTCTTCTGTTGGCACGTATCACTCTTCTGTTCCAAGGCTACCACCCTTCTATGTTAGCGATATCACTCTTCTGTTGGCACGTATCACTCTTCTGTTCCTAGGCTACCACCCTTCTATGGTAGCGATATCACTCTCCTGTTGCCACGCTACCACTCATATGTTTCTACGCTACCACTCATATGTTACCACGGTACCACCCATATGTTGCTACGCTACCACTCATATGTTGCACCCTACCACCCATATGTTGCCACGCAACCACTCATATGTTGCCACGCTACCACCCATCTGTTGCCACGCTACCCCTCTTCTGATGCCGCGCCGGCACCGTAATGCTGCTACGGCCGCCACCGTAATGCTGCTACGCTCACAAAAATTAAATTGATGACATTAAAACAGCCGACAAACAAAATGACGTTTGATGCTGATTTGCGAGAGCTACATTTTAAATGAGAAAATAGTCAATAAATTGAGTTATCAGGTTTTGTCGTGCCGTGAAGGGTGTGGGGAGCTGCAGATTTCTATCCTAGATATTGTTAACCTGTTCCGCTACAGTGCAGGAATCCTGTTATAGTCCGTTCAGAAATTCATAACCACACTTGAATTAGCTTTACGTGATAACCGTTTGTTATTTTGCTTTCAACTTTTGCATGTAATCTTATAATATTGATGTCGTTATAGAAATATTTTTTGCTCTGAGAAATTTGATCTAGTTTAAAAGTTTTCTTCTTTAGGCTATATTAAATTCACCCTGTTCGAATTTGACACCATTTTAGGATATATACATTAATTTGGTGCGGTGGTTCACGTAAAATAGTTTGGCTATTGCAGAAACACTAAGTTCAGGAAAATCCCGTGCACAAAACTGAATTGTTATTGAACGACATGACGCACCAAGGCCTGGGCATTAATTACCGAAGGGAAGGCGTATCTTTATTAATTTTGTGAAGACTCAGTAGACAATTTGTTGACTTTAAATACCAACATTTATATCTAAATTACAATGAGTTTGAAATGCAAATTTATAACTATGCAAAAGGTTACTGTTTTACTATATCAGCACTTCCTTAGGGAATTCAAGATGGGACAAAGTGCCTACTGCATCAAATACAAAAGAGCAAATTAGGACATGGCTTGCGAATGAAAATGTCAAATTTGACGACACATATTTAAAACCCGAATTGTTACAACTTGTGAAGAATACGAATAAGAAAAAGGTGTACCATGTTGACAAAATCATTGAGAAATACGGCCACACTAATTGTAACCAATTGAATTCATGTTTGCAAATACACATAACGAACAACACCCACAATTAAGCACTATGTAGATACGCTTCTATAGTCCGTTCAGATTCGTTTGCCTAGACATTAATTTATTTTTTTTCAAAAACTTATTGTTCATTTGCATTGATCTTTTGAAGTTAGGTTTAGAATACTAATGTCGCTATAAAAATATTTTTTTATCAAAGAAATGTGACCCAGTTTCAAAGATGCCTTATTTAACCTATATTTAAAAAAAGTTAATCGATATTATAAACACCGGCGGGATTATGTAGATGCTTACATCTCACAGCTGATTCTTTAACATATAGGCATGACCTTCACGGCTGAATGCGCACCGTCCTAAAATAGTTATGTTTCCACTATAAATTTGTATAAAGAAATGTTACATATGAAATTTCCCGTTTAGCACAAAATTACATTTTAGCCGAAACCGGAAATTATGTGACGTCAAAATCACGGCCGTAGACTCGAGTTCGAGTCATAATTCAGAGGCAAATCGCAATATTTACAGAAAGGAGGCGGCACTATCCATATTATCTTCTGCAAGTCTATGTGAGAATGAATATAAAGGCAAAATATTTTACTGAGCATAACATTGCTATAAAGATTTATCAATACTTCTGCAGAGAGCGTAAAAAGGGACATCTTTATTGTTCTTTATCAAACCTTGAGAAGAGAACAATGCATATTTTAGGTTTGTGTAAACGTTCATTTGATCGAATAGTTAAAGGAAGCGGATATTTATTGCCAACAAATGCAAGAAAGCAAGGAAGGAAAGAAACGTTAGACAGTTTTGATAAGGACCTAGTAAAAAGAGAAATCTGTCGAATGTTTGATATAAACGAAGAAGTGACACTTAGAAAGTTGAAGCTTTGGCTGAAAACTAACAACGACATTGAAATATCAAAAACTTCATTATGGAAAATATTAAGAAGTGCAGGCTTCACCTTTAGAAAGTATGCTGGTGGAAAAAACATTATTTGTGAGAAGCCACATCTAGTAGCTCTTAGAAGCAAGTATTTACGTGAAGTGAAGGAAATGCGCGAAAATGATTATGATATTATTTATTTAGATGAAACTTGGATCAACGCTCATCATACAAATGAAAAGGAATGGCAGTTAGCAGATGGAAGTATTAAAAGATCAGTACCAAGCAGTAAAGGGCAACGTTTGATAGTTGCACATGCAGGTAGCAGACATAATGGGTTGTTGCAGAATGCTCATCTCGTTTTCATTTCAAAATCCATAGACAATAGAGACTACCACTCCGAAATGAATGGGCACATATTTAAAGACTGGATCGAGAAAAGTATCCTTCCAATATTAGATCGACCTTCTTGTCTGATAATGGACAATGCTTCATACCATAACGTAGTTAACGTAGAAGATAGAATCCCAACATCATCAAGTACAAAAGATGCAATCAAAACGTGGCTCATAAAAGAACACATACAAGTTAACGACAGCTACTTGAAACCCGAATTGCTTAGCCTTGTAAAACAGACACAACGTACAAAGATATTTAAAATAGACAAGTTAATTCAAGAACATGGCCATAGATGTTTGAGACTACCTCCATATCATGCACACTTAAATCCTATAGAACTAGTTTGGGCAAAAGTTAAAGGACACGTAGCATATACAAATAAAACTTTCAAATTATGCGATGTTGAGACACTTACAAATCAGGCTCTATCAAATATAAATAAAGACTACTGGGTAAAATGTGAGGATCATGTGTTACGACAAGAAGAGGAATATTGGAAAAAGGATGGTTTGTTGTTTGTTCAGCCGAAAGCAGTAATCGACCTATTTGACTCGTCTGATTCTGAATGATCATTACTCTGATTAAGTCTACAGATAAATAGTTTGATTTGCAAAATTTCCTAGTTGATTTGTTAAACAGTTTATTGTTCAAGACCACCCAAGCAATCAAAAATATGTTATAAGCAAACCAACAACCATTACTTTGAATGGAAGCCTGCTTGAGTCAGTACAGAAGTTCAGCTATCTTGGATCCACTATTACAGCCACACTTTCCTTAGATGAGGAACTAAATGTACGTATTTGAAAGGCAGCGACAACATTTGGGAAACTCACACCAAGAGCATGGAACTATATCAAATTGACTCTACGAACAAAAGTTCTATATATAATTTAAAATTTGTATACTTGCCACCAAGTAAAATTTTATGGACACGCCTATGGGTCATCGTTGCACTAGATTACTGTAAAACATTTTGATTAGGGTCAAAATAATAGTTACATGGGCAAAGATCAAAGGAATTCGCCGCTTTAAGAAAACCGTTATAGCTAGACATCGAGTAACACATATGTTCTCGTGACATGGACATTTTAACACCGTATGCCAAAAATCATGTGAAATCATCAAGAACTTTTTGAATTATAAATCATAACATCTCGGCAAACGATTCTGAACGGACTATAGAGTATTGTTTGTGTGGAAATTGTTTTCATGGAGTACTGGCGCTTGCATATTGGATGTTGTACGTTTTAAATGGTTGACTAGAATGTTGGATGTTGTATTTTTTAAATTGTTGACTATTATGTTGGATGTTGTATTTTGTTAATGTTTGATTAGAACTTTGGATGTTGAATTTTTTTCAATGGCTGACTAGAAAGTTGGATGTTGTATTTTTTAAATGGTTGACTAGAGTGTTGGATGTTGCAGACGTATAAATATTTACAGTTAGTTACATTTTTGGATCTTGCAGATATATATTGGTTCATGGTTATTTAGGTCTTTGGATATTGTAGCCGCATAAGGGTTTAATTAAAAAGATTTCTTAAACGTTATGTAAAGCCAGTCTTAATATATGGATGTGTATCATGGACAATAGACAAGAAAATCACTGGAGGCTGTAGAAATGTGGTTTCACAGAAGAATGCTAAGAATACCATAGACAGCTAAGAAGAGTAATAAAAACGTTCCGAAAGAGGCCAAAGCAAAGAGAGAGCTTATTAAAAAAAAAATAGGAAGAAACAATCATCATTTTTTAGCCATGTAATGAGAAAGGAATAGCTGGAATATATTGTGGAAAGTGGAAAAGTTGAGGGACGGAGAGATATAGGGAAGTAAAGCGAACAGATACCAGACAACTTAAGAGAATGGCTTGGCAGAAGGTTAAAAACAGAAATGACAAATAACTGTCGTGGTCGAAAGTTGTGGAGAGATATGATCACCTACGCCAGCATGCATGTTACTTGATGATGATAGGTTTATGGTTAGTTAATATCTTTGGATGTTGTAGAAACATAATGGTTTATGGTTAGTTAAATATTTGGACATTATAAAAACACAATGGTTTATGGTTAGTTAAATATTTGGATATTATAAAAACACAATGGTTTATGGTTAGTTAAATATTTGGATATTATAAAAACACAATGGTTTATGGCAAGTTAAATATTTGGACATTATAAAAACACAATGGTTTATGGTTAGTTAAATATTTGGATATTATAAAAACACAATGGTTTATGGTTAGTTAAATATTTGGATATTATAAAAACACAATGGTTTATGATTAGCCGAAAAGTTGGGCATCGAATATCTATAATATGTTAGTGAGAACATCGAAAGTTGGAAACGCATAGTAGCATATGTTAAGGCTGAACGTTGGATATTGTAGACTCATAATTGTAAATGGTTATAATCTACTTCATAAAAAAAATGAAAAAAATGAGAACAAGAAAATGTTGTGTTTTTTTTAATGAAAACTTGCAACCGAACTTTGTAAGAAAACGCACAAGAATAGTGCCCAGGTTGCGACAAAGGGCCTTCTTCGGGAAATCATCATCATCATCGAGTGCCGTCTCCGCAACGAAGGTTGGCTACCATGGAGCGCCATTCTGCTCTGTCTCTTGCTTTGATGGTGCAGGTTGTCATTGGCTGATTTTTCGGGAAATACAAAAATACAAAAATAAATAATAAATTAGCGAAATTTCTCTTCTTCCTCTACTTCTTTCTTCTTTCCTTCCTCATCTGCCTTTCAGCGTCGAGCTGAGATATAATTTGCGGTCTTTTGCTCTTCTTTTCGCTTCTGCTGCTGTTATGTTTCCTAGTATTTCTAATATTCCATCGACCCATCTTTTTCGTGGTCGACCATTGGGTCTGGTGTTCTCACAACGTTTGCTGAAGGCTCGTTGTGTTGTGATTTGATCTTTCTGCCTTGTCACGAGGCCAAACCATTTTATCTGTTGTTTCTTTATATTCTATAGCGTGAGTTATTCCTAGCTTTTTTCCCACAGTTCTTCATTTCTGATCTTATCTCTCAGACTGTTTCCTGTCATTCGTCTAACACATTTCATCTCTGTAGAGGTTATTTTCTTATTGTTCTTGCATCTAGGGTCCAGGTCTGGCATTGGTAGCATAGATAAATTTCTCTATTAGAAATATACTACCACAAAGTCATATTGTCTTATCGCGTCTTCATTTTCTATAACTAAAGGCATCTGTGATATATATATATTTCTATCTCACATCTTGATGTCCCAAACACCTGCTCTGCCTCAGCTCGCTCTGTAGTATTGATCTGCTTGAATTTGTTCTCCACATTTGTTTCGTGGACGACCGAGTCACTACATTTTCCTAAACTTTTAACTTTTTATACCAACATCATCATCTAGTTGCTTCACCTTGGCTTCCATGACAGCTACCATACAACTGTTTTATCTTATCTTGAACTTGTCTCCCATGAGAGCTGCTATGATGTTTTCCCTCTAAGAACTTGTCTCCCATGAGAGCTGCTATGATGTTTTCCCTCTAAGAACTTGTCTCCCATGAGAGCTGCTATGATGTTTTCCCTCTAAGAACTTGTCTCCCATGAGAGCTGCTATGATGTTTTCCCTCTAAGAACTTGTCACCCATGAGAGCTGCTTTGATGTTGTCTCTTTTGGAATTTGACTCCCATGATAGTTACTCTGAACTTTTCCCTGCTGTAACATGACTCCCATGATAGTTACTCTGAACTTTTCCCTGTTGTAACATGACTCCCATGACAGCTACTCTGAACTTTTCCCTGTTGTAACATGACTCCCATGACAGCTACTCTGAACTTTTCCCTGTTGTAACATGACTCCCATGACAGCTACTCTGAACTTTTCCCTGTTGTAACATGACTCCCATGACTGATACTTTGAACTTTTCCCTGTTGTAACATGACTCCCATGACAGCTACTCTGAACTTTTCCCTGTTGTAAAATGACTCCCATGACAGTTACTCTGAACTTTTTCCTGTTGTAACATGACTCCATGACAGCTACTCTGAACTTTTCCCTGTTGTAACATGACTCCCATGACAGCTACTCTGAACTTTTCCCTGTTGTAACATGACTCCCATGACAGCTACTCTGAATTTTTCCCTGTTGTAACATGACTCCCATGACAGCTACTCTGAACTTTTCCCTGTTGTAACATGACTCCCATGACAGCTTCTCTGAACTTTTCCCTGTTGTAACATGACTCCCATGACTGATACTTTGAACTTTTCCCTGTTGTAACATGACTCCCATGACAGCTACTCTGAACTTTTCCCTGTTGTAACATGACTCCCATGACAGTTACTCTGAACTTTTTCCTGTTGTAACATGACTCCCATGACAGCTACTCTGAACTTTTCCCTGTTGTAACATGACTCCCATGACAGCTACTCTGAACTTTTTCCTGTTGTAACATGACTCCCATGACAGCTACTCTGAACTTTTCCCTGTTGTAACATGACTCCCATAACTGATACTTTGAACTTTTCCCTGTTGGAACATGACTCCCATGACACCTACTCTGAACTTTTCCCTGTTGTAACATGACTCCCATGACACCTACTCGGAACTTTTTCCTGTTGTAACATGACTCCCATGACAGTTACTCTGAACTTTTTCCTGTTGTAACATGACTCCCTTGACAGTTACTCTGAACTTTTCCCTGTTGTAACATGATTCCCATGACTGATACTCTGAACATTTCCCTGTTGTAACATGACTCCCATGACACCTACTCTGAACTTTTCCCTGTTGTAACATGACTCCCATGACAGTTACTCTGAACTTGTTCCTGTTGTAACATGACTCCCATGACAGTTACTCTGAACTTTTTCCTGTTGTAACATGACTCCCATGACAGTTACTCTGAACTTTTCCCTGTTGTAACATGACTCCCATGACTGATACTCTGAACTTTTCCCTGTTGTAACATGACTCCCATAACACCTACTCTGAACTTACACTGGTTATTTCCAGTCACCTCAGTCTTCCTCTCTCTCTCTCTCTCTCTCTCTCTCTCTCTCTCTCTCTTACCTCATTGGTAATATGCCCTGCTTTAAGATCATCTCTAAGTTATTATGTCGTTCTATGTCATCATCATGTGCCATACCGGATAGCGCCAACGATAATGCCCTTCCACAATTCTCTATCCTCAGTATATCGTGTCTGTCTGCGATCAGGACTCAGTCAGAGTAGGATCCCAGACTCTCACATGAAGTCAGCTGTCAGGCTAAATGTGTTGATCGCCCCCACAGACAGAACATCACAGTTAGAGTCTGTCGTGTAAATTATGTTGTTGACTGTTTTCCATGCCATGACACCAACCTACGTGCTATATTTTCTCTGTGTAGTCATCACGCTTTCCCTGTACTTTGCCGGTCGTAATCGAGTACTCCAACTTTCCTGCTCTCATAACGTGCCTGGAAAATGGCGATTATTTCTTTTTGATACTCCTTCGAAGCTCCATTTTTGTTTTAGGCTCTTTGAGAATGTTCTCATTGGTCTTTTTAGGCGGTTCCGGAAACTCTCAACATTCTTCTTCGAAATCCCATCTCTGTAGCCTCTAATCGTCTTTTTATTTTTGTCTACCATCCCTGATTCACTTCCATAAGTCAGAATTGGCTCTATATAGCACCGATTTACTCGTCTTATTTGTATATATATTATCATTTTAACATGAAAGCATATTTTATTTTCCTTGATTTTATGTTCTTTAGCACCAAGTTTCACGAAAAAGAAATTGTTTCACTATGGATATGTTTGCTTTTTTCTCTGTTCATGGAATTCTTAGTGATCTTCTACAACCTCCACTATACAGTGAGCAAAGCTTTAATAAACATCCGATTCATAAACATTAATGGTAAGATAATCAATAACCTAAGATATGCTGATGATACTGTATCAGAAAATATTAAAAGATCAACAATAATTACTTAATGAAATAAACATGACAAGCAAAACATATGAATTAGATATGAATATCAAACAGGCTAAAACTATGACCATAAATAAAGAAAATACTCAAAACCCACAAGTGGATATCAAAATTGAAGGAATAGACCTGGAGACAGTTCAGAACTACAACTACCTTGGACATACTATAACCAGTGATGGAAAATGCACAACTGAAATAAACAAAAGAATAGGAATGGCAAAAGTTAATTTTAATTCCAAGAAAAATATATTAACATTAAAACAAATCACACGAGGACTATTACTAAGAATAGCAAAATGTTACATCTTCTCAACATTTTGTATGGTGCAGAAACAAGGACATTAGACAATAAAACAGAAAAGAAAATTGAAGCCTTTTTAATGTGAAATTTTATATTCAAATCTTAAAACAACTCAACATTGAGTGCCGTCTCCGCGTCGAAGGTTGGCTACCATGGAGCGCCATTCCACTCTATGTCTTGCTTTGATGGTGCAGATTGCCAGAGGCTGACTTGTCTATTTTTTGGTGTTACTCGTCCATGTTAGTCTTGGTCTGCCTCTGCCTCTTTTACCCTGTATTTTCCCTTCCAATATAATTTTTATTAGACTGTTGTGTCTTTTAACATGACCAAAAAATGTCATTTGTCTTGCTCTAATTGTGTTTAGTAGTTCTTTTTTTTTCATTTTTAGTTTGTTTAAAACTTCCTCGTTTGTTTTCTTTTCTTTCCATCCAATTCTACCTATTCTTCTATAAATCCACATTTCAAAGGCTTCAATTTTCTGTTCTGTTTTCTTGTCTAATGTCCATGTTTCTGCACCATACAGGAATATTGAGAAGATGTAACATTTTGCTATTCTTAATTTTAGCCCTGGTGTTATTTGTTTTGATGTTAGTATATTTTTCATGGCATTTAAATGACTTTTTGCCATACTTATTCTTTTGTTTATTTCAGTTGTACATTTTCCATCACTGGTTATAGTATGTCCAAGGTAGTTGTAGCTCTGAACTGTCTCTAGATGTATTCCTTCAACTTTGATATTTAATTGTAGGTCTTGAGAGTTTTCTTTGTTTATGATCATAGTTTTAGTCTTTTTGATATTCATATCTAATCCATATTTCTTGCTTGTCATGTTTATTACATTAAGTAAATGTTGTAGATCTGTAGGATTTTCTGCTAGTAGAACAGTATCATCAGCATATCTTAGTTTATTGATTATCTTCCCATTAATGTTTAGGCCTGAGAATTTCTCTCCATGGCTTTCTTTGGATTGTTACGTGATGAGGCTCCAATCTCTTTCACGGTGGACAAGAACTAAACTAAAACGAACTAAAATTTTTCTTTTTTGTTCGCCAGCTTTCACCTCTGACGAAGTCCCTAGAGACAGGGAACTGAATTTTGCGTGTTAATCCATTTTTACCTGGCAGCCTTGTGCACAGGGGTCCCTCGCCACACGGGCAGGTAACGCCGTCTTCGGAGGTACTCATATTTTTTCCGTCGATGAGTAATTGACGTTTCAAGCCGGGCCTCGCTGCTGAGACCAGGGGTGGTTGCCGCAGAGAGAAATCATAAATAAAAATCCCAACTAACTAAAAATAAAAAGAGAACTACTAAATGTAATTCAAATAAGACAAATAGATTTCCGGGCCATGTTAAAAGATATAGCAGCCTACTAAAAGTAATCTTCGAAGGGAAAATACAAGGTAAAAGAGGCAGACCAAGAATAACATGGACGAGTAACATCCAAAGATGGACAAGTCAGCCTATGACAAGCCTGCACGATCAGAGCAAGTGACAGAGTGGAATGCGCTACTTGGTAGCCAACCTTCGATGCTGAGACGGCACTCAATGATGATGATGATGATTGTAATCTCAACATTAGAAAGTGTGTATGCATCTTTTAACAGTTCTGTCGATAGTCTCGAGACGGCACTCAATGATGATGATGATTGTAATCTCCACATTAGAAAGTATGTATGAATCTTTTAAGAACTCTGTCGATACTCCATATGTCACGGACATATGTTACTGTGAGAAAAATACAGACCCTTGAAAAACTCAGTTTTGCTTCTTTGAATTGCCAGATATGTTATTTCACCCACGACAGTTGAGTCTCGTTTTGATCTCCATGTCAGTGTTTCCGGTATTTGCCCGTTATGAGTCTCCGTGGAATTTAAGATCACAGAGACTGAAGACATTATACCCATCGCCCCGTCAACGTTGCGTGTTGATCTTATAAAAAAAGAATCTCCGTTAATTTAACTTATACTTTTATTAGTTTTAATTAGAAAAACAGTTTTAATACATGGGTTTAAATGTGCTTAGGTTGACTAAAAGATGTTCGCTAATTGTACAATCATCTCCAAATTATGAACAATTGAAGTGTTAACTTTAATCAAAATACTCTCACTGCATTCCTCCCTTCCTCCTTCCTTTCTTTCTTTCCTTCCTTTTTCCACTTCTTCCCTTTTTCTTTCTTTCTTCCTTCCTTTCTTTCCTTTGTATTATATCTCTCATTATCTCCGTCTAAATGCATAGCTGTATATCTCAACATGTCTTACATTCTCTCTCTTTTCTCACGCTCTTTCTATCTTTACCAACACACTCCCTCTTTATATCACATTATCTTAATCTTTCTTCTCTGCCTCACGTTTTTTTAAAAAAATAATTCTTTCCTACTCTCACTCCGTCTTACTTTCTCTCTCTCCTATACACTTTCTAAATGTCACAATTTTTCATTAATCCTCTTCTATTGTTGTCTAGAGCCGTGCCTGCAGTGAAGCCATTCCGTTCTAAAAGCAAAGTCAAAAGGTCCATGTTGTGCAACTTTTGTTAAGTTAATTTGTATTTGTCCATGTTGCTATGATCTCATTGAGCAACAAAGTCAACAGCACAGTTTGACTTACAGTTGACAAGATCACGTCTGATAACCGGCCGTACGCTAATCTAGGTCTGTTGTTTGATGTGCGACGGGGATAATCTGACGATGAACTGTGAGTGATATGTTCGGAATTGGAGTCAACAACGATGGCCTAACATCATCAAGCGCTATACATTTTTTAAAAAATACGACGACCATCATTTTCAGGAGGACGTGAACTTCCGGTATATGGTGGATAGGCGGCGGGAACAATTGAAGGCTATGTCTGAAAAGTGTTCCTTGTTGCAGTTTCCTCATATTCCAAGTCCGGCTTGTTGCAGGAGCTACTGAGTTAAGTGCTCTGTGCACACCGTGAGCTGTGTCTCATCCGTTTTGACCATGTTTCGATATTCCAATTGTTTACAATGAGTGATGATATCGTATGACAAGGAACAGTTGGCTGTGTTCACTTTCTGCGCGGTTTTGCCTTATGTCTTTTGGCGTGTGCTGAGACTGCTACGATGGGGACTACAGTTACCTTTCTTTGTTTGGGAGATGAGATATTAATTCGGATGATTACGCTGGCACGGGCGGTTGAGCAATTATGGATTTTAATTCGTTTGCAGTGATACCGGGGCCTTCCATACCCAAATAACCAAATATTGTTTTCTATTAACCCTCTTCTCTATTTTCAACTTTCTTTTTATGTTTTTCTTACACTAGTTTATTCTATTTTAATTTTCACGTTATCTTGTAATTTCTTTTTAGCTTAGTCTTTCACTATCTTCCGTTTTTACATCCAATTTATCTCGCTTTCTCTCTCTCTCTCTCTCTCTCTCTCTCTCTCTCTCTCTCCCTCTCTTCCTCATTGAATTATTCGATATTACTATAATTCTCTTATCTCAATTCACTTTTCTCTTTACTTCTCTTCTCTTACATAAAGATAAGCATATGCACGTAGTCACAAATACAACATCTATGGTAAAGAAATGACTAGATCTATTATAGAACATTTATTCAAAATTACCTATTCTTTACCACAAAGAGCAACACAGGAACGTTTTTAAACTCATAAACTCTGCTTTTATTTTGAAAATCTGCTACAAACCGGACATTATGTCAATTTTTTTTTTAAATTGTTTCTGTTGCAGCGAAAAATATCTTTCCATCTGCCTAAAAGTTTTCAATATTTCATCTCTTTGTTGTCATTCCCAGGCCTATTTTAAAATCGCATTGTTCCAACATTTATTTATGCTTTCCCTTACAATTCCTTTCAATGCGTCCCATTGTGAACTAAATTACATTACATATCTCCTGCGCTCTTTAATCTCCCGCTCTGCAATGGGTAAGTGAGGCTCAGTTTTTCCGTTCCCACCGTCTCTTTATAATTTCTAACGCTTACCTGGCTTACCGCATTGCGCCGTCAGTGTGCTCATGCCAGATTTCTCAAAGCCGTTGAGCTTAAAATATTGCTTCAGTAATCCGGACGTATTTCCCCAAGTTCAGCTGGCTTTTTATTTAAAGGACACAGAAAGAACACAAATTCATGCTGGATTTATTTTACTGACAAACTAAGAAAAGTCTTTAAAGAAGCAAACATCGTGTGTTCACAAGAATTCGCCGCAGAATAAATAAATAAACAAGCGACTTTGCTCGTTTCCAGACATTCAAAATGATGATTCTGTCGACAGCAGATGCCAAATCAAGAAAAAAGATAGGAAATGTTCGACCCATTCACCTCGCTTATCACGCATGTATTTTGGTCTGACGGAAATAAATGTGTAACGGAAGTCCGTGTGTAACCATGTTAGTGTTGTGTTGCACAATATTCTGAATAATATAGTAAGTAGGACACTTACTTAAGTTACTGCTGATGTAGTCGTTATTAGAAAACGAAACTGGCCTTATTGTGCTTCCGGTATGTCTGTAAGATGGTCGTGTCAACCTTCAACATATGAAGCAGCATACACATGAGTAGTTTTACAGTAACTCGGTGATTCAGCTCCGCTCACTTTTGGTTACGTCGTTTTTTTTCTGTAATTTGTATGACTGAGATTGTAAGCCTCGCCTCATGACAGTTACACACATGTAACTGTAGATATGCTATTTCTCATTGTTTAGTGATGTGTTGTATATCACAATAATTAGAAATTACTGTTTTTGTGTGTGTGTGTGTGTGCTTGCGATAGTTTTAAATGTCTGAATAAACAAAGTAAAAAAAAAAAAAAAAACGTAAAGTACCCCCGTCACGCCAAGTGACGTATAGGGAATATGGTGTTAGTGTCCATAAATTTTACAGACCTTCAGCACATGATTTTCGGAGTAATGTAGTCGGTATTACGCCCGTGCCGCTTTACTTTCCCAGAAAAAAAATCAGGTACCCATATAAAGTTGGGTGAACCCGGAAGCCGTCGGTTGGGATCGAACCTTACCTATTGTCCTTTGTAGTCCAGTTCAGTAACCACTGAGCTATCGCGACTCGAATAAACAAAGTAGCATGCTAAATATGTTGGAATGAGGAAATAAAATAAGGACAACAAAATAATAATTAAAAAAAAGATAAAAGAAACATTCTTACCCGTCCCACGAGAGCTAACCCACAAAGCAATTATGAAACCTCAACACTAAACTATGACTTTCATTGAAAATAAACATCCATATGTACATCACCGGCGTGTTACCTCATTATGAGGGAAGTAAAGAATAGTGACACTGTGACCTTCCAGGCATATCGCAAGAGGCGACTAAGGAGGTTAATCGATGGCGTGACAAGTTGTCATTGTTAAAAATTGTGTTGTGGAAACAGAGCCATATATTTTAGAAGCAGTGATCTCTTCAATATGTGCCATTTTGGCACGCAAGTTTTCTGTTTTTGAGATTGTGGTTCTGCCCTGTGTGCGGTCTTTGGCTCGAAAGGACAATAGATAGATATTTACATAATTCAGACGAATTTGCATGACGATTGAAGTACAAATAACACTTTTACGACCATTTGTAGGAAGAGGTGGTCATTTGATGTCATTCTAAAGTAGAAACCAAATACACACATACACACACGCACGCACGCACGCACGCACGCACACACACACACACACACACACACAACAGCACAAACTCGATGATTATTACTCACATTCAATGCTTCCATTCACATCCATTCTGGCTGCTTCGTAGTCACGTGATTAAGTAGAGCTTCCGTTTAAAATGTCCTACTAAAGTGTATTCGGTTCAAGTGTTAAAAACTTAAACATCTTCTTCTTCTTCCTCTTTCCTCCATTTTTCCTTCTTCAATTGCCTTTCAGCGTCGATGGGAGATATAAGTTGCAGTCTTTTGCTCGTCGGTTCGCTTCTCCCGCAGTTATATTTCCTTGTGCTTCTAATATTCCGTCGATTCATCTTTTTCGTGGTCGCCCCTTGGGTCTGGTGTTCTCGCAATGCTTATTGAAGGCTCATTGTGGTGTGTTTTGATCACTTTGCCTTGTCACGTAGTCAAACCATTTTACCTGTTGTTTCTTTATATATTCTATGGCGGGGGCTATTCCTAGCTTTTTTCTCAGTTCTTCATTTCTGATCTTATCTCTCAGACTGTTTCCTGTCATTTGTCTAACACATTTCATCTCTGTAGAGGTTAATTTTCTGTTTGTTCTTGCATCTAGGGTCCATGTCTGGCATTGGTAGCACACTGTTGGGATGAAGATTGTATTGTAGAGTGTCCGTTTTACCTCTAGTGTTATTTCCTTGTTGTACAATAGTGGTGATAGCTGTCCAATGATTTGACAAGCTTTGTTGCATCTTGAGTCTAGGGTCCAGGACTGGCATTGGTAGCACAACGCTGGGATGAAGATTGTATTGTAGAGTGCCCGTTTTGCCTCTATAGTTATTTCCTTGTTGTACAATAGTGGTGATAGCTGCCCAATGATTTGACAAGCTTTGTTGCATCTTGAGTCTATCTCTGCTGTTTGAGCTAAAATACCTAAACTGCCTAGGTATTTGAATTCAACTTAAATATGGACTTGTAAAACAGATACATGTCATCGACCACGCTATGTGGCCTTTAGTCTTTACGGAAGCAAATCAAATCACCCGTGATTTTTCACACACATCGCGTCAAATATGAGATAAAGTATCGTCACAAATAGTGATCTTGTAGAGGCAAGAAGTGTCGTGTGTGCGGCCATTCTCTACTCTATATTGTGTCATCAACTGCTGTGCCATTTTTGTGTTATTAAATGTTTCGTCAGGTGACGTCATCGATTATCGCGCCCATCATTACCATGTGTCATACCGGTTGTTGTGGGCGATCATGTCCTTATCTTTTTATCCACGGTGCATCGTATTTTTCTGTTGTTGACTGTTTTCCGTAACATGACACCAAGCTACCTATAGTTCGTTCAGAAATTCGTGCCCACAGAGTGTATTAATTATCTCGGAAACTGTTTGATGAATTTCTGTAATTCTTTTTCGTGTAATCTTATTTTTTCACCGACCTTCAGTCTGATTTTTTGCCCTACTGTCATGCATTTAGGAAAGATTTTTGCTTATTTGAGGTATATAAAAATATGATTTTCTTGCTTGGCCTAAAATTTAGGATTTTACAATACCCACATTTGTTGTAATCAGCTCACCAATTAAAAAGGCAAATTTCACGTGCACACCACACAATCATAGCACCGTTTTGCAGTCTTAAATTGTAAGTCCGAGGTTTTATTTTTGGTAATTTCATTTCCGGTTTCTTGTTAAATTGGTCCAGAGGCGTATTTAACCAAATATTTACTAATATTCCTGTATGTGTAATAATTTGTAAGCTGTTGTGAAGTGACTACTTGATTTTTAAAACCATAAAGAGTTTAAAGTGTAAATTCATCACTATGCGAAAGGCAACTGTGTTATTGTACAGGCACTTTTGCAAGGAATATAAAAGGGGTCAGTTATATTACGATATTAAAAAAAAAAAAAACAGAACACGGGCAGCTCTAAATACAGATAGAATGCCTTTCAATCGATGGATAGGACATGACTTTGACTCTGCAGAGGTGACGATCAAGCAGGGAAGTTTACCTATCGCTATGACGAAGATATAAAATCAAATGAAAAATTGTGCCCTCTTCAATGTAATACGGATATGCATTTGGCTTGTATTGTTAGAAAATTAACATAATTTACAGTAAAATCTAATGTTTAGAGCAGGCGGATTGATATTTTCCTAAAATTATATAACAAAAAACGATTTGTGCAAAATTCAGACTACCTTTGTACTTAAATGTTATAAAATCTGAAAGTCGGTGACAAAATAATATTTCATGAAAAAGAATTACAGAAATTCATCAAACAGTTTCCGAGATAATTGATCAACTCTGTGGGCACGAATATGTGAACGAATTATAGTAATTCTGTCAATGGTAGTTATATGGTAGCAGTATGATCTGGTTATTGTTAACTCTTTCCGTACAGAAGCTTTTTATCGACGCAACGGAAGAGATTTCAGAGACAAAATTGTTCATGGTTTTAAGAATCAATCTACATATTTATATTTATATAACATATAACATATTATATATGAATCTTTATATAATTGAACACGCTATTATATTTCACCTATATCAAGATGATACAAGACATGTAACAAGAATATGGTTTGATGGTGTTCACTCTAATCAAATTGAGCGTGGCGCACTATGCGGCGAAACGTACACTGCAGAAATCGGCATGGCACACAGTGCGGCGAAACGTACGGAAAGAGTTAATGATTGTTCTTCGCAAAGTAGATTATATCAATTTCCTAATGCTGTCGGAGACGGAAGTTCAGCGCCACTCCCACTTTTAAAATGCGCATATAACAGAAAAAAGTTGCAGTTAAATATCGACAACGTTGACGGCTGTTAGAGCTTTAAAACATTAGAAGCCAACAACAACAAAAATAAATGAATTTTCTGGCATGTTTGGTTGTAGTAGTTTTTTTGTTTGGTAGTGTTTTTTTCATGTGTACGCTAGTTTTTTTTGTGTACGCTATTTTTTTGTGTACGCTAGTTTTTTTTGTGTACGCTAGTTTTTTTTGTGTACGCTAGTTTTTTTTTGTACGCTGGTTTTTGTTGTCTACGGTAGTTTTTTGTTTTGTTTTTTATGTACGATAGTTTCTTTTGTGTACGCTAGTTTTTTGGTTTGTTTTTTATGTACGCTAGTTTCTTTTGTGTACGCTAGTTTTTTTTGCGTACGCTAGTTTTTTTGTGTACGCTAGGTTTTTTTGTGTACGCTAGTGTTTTTTGTACGCTGGTTTTTTTTGTGTACGGTAGTTTTTTTTGTTTTTTTTTGTACGCTAGTTGTTGTTTGTTTGTTTTTTTGTGCACGCTAGTTTTTTTTTGTATACGCTAGTTTTTTTGTTTTTTTTTGTGTACGCTAGTTGTTGTTTGTTTTTTTTGTGCACGCTAGTTTTTTTTTATTTTGTTTTTTTGTGTACGCTAGTTTTTTTTGTGTACGCTAGTTTTTTTTGTGTACGCTAGTTTTTTTGTGTACGCTAGTTTTTTTGTGTACGCAAGTTTTTTTTTGTGTACGCTAGTTTTTTTTTGTGTACGCTAGTTTTTTTTTGTACGCTGGTTTTTGTTGTGTACGGTAGTTTTTTGTTTTGTTTTTTTATGTACGATAGTTTCTTTTGTGTACGCTAGTTTTTTGTTTTGTTTTTTATGTACGCTAGTTTCTTTTGTGTACGCTAGTTTTTTTTTTGTACGCTAGTTTTTTTGTGTACGCTAGGTTTTTTTGTGTACGCTAGTTTTTTTGTACGCTGGTTTTTTTTGTGTACGGTAGTTTTTTTTTGTTTTTCTGTGTACGCTAGTTGTTGTTTGTTTGTTTTTTTTGTGCACGCTAGTTTTTTTTTTTATTTTTGTTTTTTTTTTGTGTACGATAGTTTTTTTTTTGGTGTTTTTTGTGCACGCTGGTTTTTTTTTTGTGTGTACGCTAGTTTTTGTTTTGTGTGTACGCTAGTTTTTTTTGTGTACGCTATTTCTTTTTGTGTACGCTAGTTTTTTTTTGTGTACGCTAGTTTTTTTTGTGTACGCTAATTTTTTTATGTACGCTAGTTTTTTTTGTGTACGCTAGTTTTTTTTGTACACTAGTTTTTTTTGTGTACGCTAGTTTTTTTTGTACGTTGGTTTTTTTGTATACGGTAGTTTTTTTTTTTTTTTTTTATGTACGCTAGTTTCTTTTGTATACACTAGTTTTTTTTTTTTGTATGCTAGTTGTTGTTTGTTTTTTTTGTGCACGCTAGTATTTTTTATTTTTGTTTTTTGTGTACGCTAGTTTTTTTGTGTACGCTAGTTTTTTGTGTGTACGCTAGTTTTTTTTTGTGTACGCTAGTTTTTTTGTATACGCTAGTTTTTTTTTGTAAAAAAAAACTATCTTTACGTCACATAGTACCATTGCTGGTGTATGACGGGGGGCAACGATAGAACCAGAGAAATAAAGGCCGCTTGGTCAAAGCAGTCGCCACGACGTGTGAGACTCAGGATTTTTATTTCATCCCCGATAGAAAAAATCCTTTCTGTCTACCGCGGGCTTCGAACACCGAACGTCGGCTTTTCAGCCAGCGGAACAGTGATTTTAGCCGCACGGCCACTAGTTTTTTTTGTGTGTACGCTAGTTTTTTTTTTTGTGTACGCTAGTATTTTTTTGTACGCTAGTTTTTTTTTGTGTACGCTAGTTATTTTTTGTGTACGCTAGTTTCTTTTGTGTACACTAGTTTTTTGTTTTTTGTTTTTTTTTTGTACGCTAGTTGTTGTTTGATTGTTTTTTGTGCACGCTAGTTTTTTTTATTTGTGTTTTTTGTGTACGCTAGTTTTTTTGTTTTTGTTTTATTTCTTTAATCTCTAGTAAAACACCGATTGCGCTTAATTTTACTTGAATATCACTTTTTTTTTCTTCTATGTTCACACAGGTTGCCGTGTGCTGAGGTGTCCCTCGTCATACAGGAGTATATTCTCGGACTTCAAAGGTATTCTCATTTCTTATTATCGAGAATATTTGGCATTTTAGATAGATTTTTGTCTTGCAACTTTGTCTGGGCGGGGAAAATGTTTGGCTTAATCCAGCGGGACTCTGTCAGTTAACGGAGGCCTCACTTTTAACCACAAATCACCGCGACACCACCTTATATCAACAATGTAAATAAAACAACTCATTTTAATATCATTCTAACGGCATATTAACTTGTTATATTAATTGCGGAAGTAAATAAATAACATTGTTTGTATACATTAAATAGATCAGTGTCATTTTTGTCATTATAAAAAATCAAACAAATAACTGAATCAACAACTTATATTGCGATATTTTTTATCACGTAATAAAGTTAAAGGGACAAGCTTGGTTCACCATCAGGTCTTCACATTTTTTTTTCGCAAGTTTTGAATTTGCTCCTCTAATCTCTCTCTCTCTCTCTCTCTCTCTTTCTTTCTCACTCTCTCTCTCGCTCTCTCTCTCTCTCTCTCTCTCTCTCTCACTCACTCTGTGCATTCACATGTGACCTGTATTCGGTTTTAATAGCTGCCAATGTTGAAAACCCGGTCTCTCATAAGTAGGTAGTCACAAAAGGAATTAAAACTCGTAGGGCCTTCTTGTATCATCATCATCAAGTACCGGGCCTGCTGGCGTAAGTGATCATGTCTCTCCACAACTTTCGATCTCGACAGTTATTTGTCATTTCTGTTGTTGACCTTCTGGCAAGCCATTATGTTAAGCTGTCTGGTATTTTTTCTCTTTGCTTTCCTCTATCTCTTCGTCCATCAATTTTTCCAGCTGTTACAATATATTCCAGTTGTTCCCTTCTCATTACATGGCCAACAAATGATGATTGTTTTTCCCTAATATTGGAAATTAGCTCTCTTTTTGCTTTGACTTCTTTCAGAACATTTGCATTACTTCTTGCCTACTTCTGGGTATTCTTGTTTTACAAAGTTCCAATGAAAAGAGAGAAAGAAAGATTTCAGGAGACAGATAAATAATTTTAGAGATCATAACATTGTGGTACAACAGTGGCGAAGATGTTGAGTTGAACTGTGGGTAGAGGATTGTGGAGAGACATCACCTACGCCGGGCATGGAACTTTAAGATGATGATGATGAAAATAATATCAGCGGAACATCTAGCAGGCGCTTGCGGAGCACCTGGGCTCGTCGAAGCACAGTTTGACGACCACCACTTGCCTAATCTTTCTAATTTTCAACTGTTAAGAGTTCTTTAATGAGCAGGTGGGACTCATACCTTTTAGCATTATCAGAGAGGAGTAGATATCAAATAACACAACCCAGATACCAGGGGATGGTATAGCCATGACGAAACCACGGATTAGAAGAGAACAATTCCACCGACTGTGGCAGGATTCAAACCCGGGCCTTCATGTCTAGAGGCCGACGTTATACATCTAGACTACTCGAGCCTACCCTCCGCTATATTTAAAATTGTCATTTTGTAAAACGTTCTGAAAATACTTCAAGAGATACCGAGGGTGTTGCACAGTTCGTGCTCTGTCCAGAATCCTCTCTGTGTGTAGGACGGGATTGCAGTTGTAGTGAGCACCCTGTGAGCACATACATGATGGTTCGAGAACCAGAAGATATCTGATGTTTGTAACAAGACGCTGCGTCATCTCATGGTCATAGAATCAGATGATATAATATGTTTGTAACAAGACGCTGTGTCATGTCATGGTTTGAGTATCAGAAGACATAATATGTTTGTAACAAGACGCTGTGTCATGTCATGGTTTGAGTATCAGAAGACATAAGATGTTTGTAACAAGACGCTGCGTCATGTCATGGTCATAGAATCAGATGACATAAGATGTTTGTAACAAGACGCTGCGTCATCTAATGGTTTGAGAATCAGATGACATAAGATGTTTGTAACAAGACGCTGCGTCATCTAATGGTTTGAGAATCAGAAGACATAAGATGTTTGTAACAAGACGCTGCGTCATCTAATGGTTTGAGAATCAGAAGACATAAGATGTTTGTAACAAGACGCTGCGTCATCTAATGGTTTGAGAATCAGAAGACATAAGATGTTTGTAACAAGACGCTGCGTCATCTAATGGTTTGAGAATCAGAAGACATAAGATGTTTGTAACAAGACGCTGCGTCATCTAATGGTTTGAGAATCAGAAGACATAAGATGTTTGTAACAAGACGCTGCGTTATTTCTTGGTGAACATCTGTAAAAGTGGGGAATGCACAGCAAAATGTTTAGAGACTGGGATAGCGCAAAGCAGTGTGCGACCGGTCATAAAGTGATGATTCATAAAATAACAAAGGTTGTCATGGGGATTTCGGTTGAGGTGTCACAAGGGGAATGTAGGAAAAAGAAAAGAAAGTCATCAGGGAGCCTGAGAGCGACCAGAGCAGGAAGGCAGAATGCCAGCTATTCAACAGGGAGCAGACGTTCCATAAATAGCCTGCATTAATAGTGAAGTTGTTAAACTTAGTAGAACATGGGCACATGCCCTATGATAAATAGTTGAGTTCGGTTTAGATGGAATGTGAGGTTAGTTTTCAAGGATTGTACATCCAAGGAAATAATGGGATTCAGTGGACACAAGGTTCTAACGCATTGATGCGTATTGAGAGGTCTGTTGGGGCTTAAGTCTTAACGGTTTGCTAGGCCAAGCGTCAATATCGACATGTCTGGGCCGTAGCCGTTTATGACAAGTGTCAGGGACAATTTTCTTTGTAGTGTTATTCAACGTGATTAGCTCGGGACAAATAGTAACAACACTTGTATGCGGTGTTGGTAGTAAATGGTGCCCGAGAGCAAATAGTAACAACACTTGTATGCGGTGTTGGTAGTAAATGGTGCCCGAGAGCAAATAGTAACAACACTTGTATGCGGTGTTGGTAGTAAATGGTGCCCGAGAGCAAATAGTAACAACACTTGTATGTGGTGTTGGTAGTAAATGGTGCCCGAGAGCAAATAGTAACAACACTTGTATGCGGTGTTGGTAGTAAATGGTGCCCGAGAGCAAATGTATGCGGTGTTGGTAGTACATGGTGTCCGAGACAAATAGTAACAACACTTGTATGTGGTGTTGGTAGTACATGGTGTCCGAGAGCAAATGTATGTGGTGTTGGTAGTACATGGTGTCCGAGACAAATAGTAACAACACTTGTATGTGGTGTTGGTAGTACATGGTGTCCGAGACAAATAGTAACAACACTTGTATGTGGTGTTGGTAGTACATGGTGTCCGAGAGCAAATGTATGCGGTGTTGGTAGTACATGGTGTCCGAGACAAATAGTAACAACACTTGTATGTGGTGTTGGTAGTACATGGTGTCCGAGAGCAAATGTATGCGGTGTTGGTAGTACATGGTGTCCGAGACAAATAGTAACAACACTTGTATGTGGTGATGGTAGTACATGGTGTCCGAGAGCAAATGTATGCGGTGTTGGTAGTACATGGTGTCCGAGAGCAAATGTATGCGGTGTTGGTAGTACATGGTGTCCGAGACAAATAGTAACAACACTTGTATGTGGTGTTGGTAGTACATGGTGTCCGAGAGCAAATGTATGTGGTGTTGGTAGTACATGGTGTCCGAGAGCAAATGTATGCGGTGTTGGTAGCACATGGTGTCCGAGAGCAAATGTATGCGGTGTTGGTAGTACATGGTGTCCGAGAGCAAATGTATGCGGTGTTGGTAGTACAGGGTATCCGAGAGAAAATACCTACTGAGGTTTAAATGTAGGACTAAGTGTTAATAAAAGTTTCGTGGTATTTTTCAATTATGAGTTTTGGCCTTCTATGGGTCACTCAGATTGATGGGCAAGTCAGCTACGTCTGAGAGATAGTCAATGGAATAAATTTAAAACAAGATGAATGGAGTAGACTTGAACAACAGAAAGTACACGTGGTGGATCGAATAGTTGAGTTGTCGCGGGACAAACAGTCATTCAACTACTTCAGGTGTCAAATTATTTAACAGAGAAGCGGTACACATCTGCTTCGCATTCTCCTCCGACACTTCCGGTGCAGCACATTATTGAACCAGCACTTCTCATGCCGTCTTGCTAGCTGCTGCAATTCTTTAAGAACGACTCATGTTTTCCGTATCCTTATCCTCATCATCTCTGTTTCTACTTGTCTTTTCCACGTAATTTGGTCTCTCTTTCACTTTGTCTCCTACCTTGAGGGTTTCACATTGGAGCCTGTGGTGTAATACTCTCAGATAGTTTCCACAGCGATGGTCTGTTCATCGCCATCACATTTCTCTACTGGTGTTTGCCTAATTTGGTCATGTCGCTTCTATCCTCCTTTAATTCTGCGCAAGCATAATTAATGAAGGTCTGTATTTTCGGAAATGTCATTTTTGTTGTTCTCCATGTTTCACAGCCATATAATTGGACTGATTTAATTTCAAAGTTAAAAATTTGTATTGTTTTATTTAATAAAATTACTTTTAATTTCAGTGTTACCCAGCGCAATGAAAGATCATCTTGTTTTTGTATCCTTATTGTGTTATTATTCTGTTTCTCCTTCCTTGTCTATGTTACTGTCGTATATATACGCATATATAATTCTACGTCTAGTAGAGGTCTTTCTCCTAGTATTATTCTGTTATTGCTAAATGCATTAATTCTCATGATTTCAGTCTTATTTCTCTTTATTTTCAGTCCCCGCTGTTGTTATCTCTCCAGTATGCTGCTTTATCTAGCATTTGTTTATGATTATGTGAGAGGAGAGTTATGTCATCAGCAAAGTCTAGGTTACCAAGTTGATTGGTTAGTTACCATTAGATGTAATTCCTTTTAAGTACTATTTTGATAGCCCAAATTATGGCTAGTTGGATATAGCAGGCACTACTTCTTCACTTACTGTGTTTAAGTGAATCTTAAGTCTTCCTTCATGTATGACAGCACAGTTTCATCTCTTCATACATTTAATACACTCAAGTCTCTATTTTCACTGTGTCTGTTCTGTTTTTTTTCACATTTGTTTGCATATTTGTCATGTTTTGTTTGTGTCTATCATGTTTTGTTTATGTTTGTCATGTATATCTTGTCAGCACTAATAAAAGCCACAAATGGTTGTTATTTGTGCTAGAGCAAACTACTATATTTCCGGCCACACACATTCGACACTAACACCACCATTATGAGTATTGAGCTTGCTTTCCCTCTTCGACATATCTCCTCTTCACTAGACCAATGCCACGAACAGTGGCATTGAAATCATGACACGCCCCACTCCCAATCCCCGATACGACGGTTCTCAAAATGGGTTATCTATTTGTTCATGGGATCACGGAATCCACAGTTTTAAAAATATTTTAATCTAATCACATACGATCATTTGTTCTCAATCTCCACATCTTTCAAACTGTTTCCTCATCTTTGTTCCTTCAAATGTTATTTTAATTCTCTAACCATTTTTATATTTCGTTTCAACTTTCTCATGGAGTTCCTTAAACCCTTTGGTCTTATTGCATGTCACGCTTTTCACAGCGCTTTTATATTTTCCTTCCATTCATCACATCTTCTTCTTCCATCTCTCCATCTCCCCCTTCTATCACTCACTCTCTCTATCTCTGTGTATGTGTGTGTGTGTGTTTGAGGTGTGTCTTTCTCGGTTGTTTCTATAATTGTTATGCGATTTTACTTTCTGCCCATTGTTTTTATATTGTGAGCATGTGGCCGAGTGCAGTAGACCGGCTGCATTATAATTGGGAAGGCGTTGATTTGATTTCCTTAAGGTCAAGCGTTTTAAAATATCGTATTCTATCGGTGATTAAATGAAAATTAGATATGCACACCACGTGGCCACAGCACTGTGCTTTATACAAAGATCAGAGAACGTGGAAAATGACGTTAAGATTTTTGTTTCCTTCATTATCCAATAATATTAAAGGTTATATTTTTTATGTTCTAGTATTATGTCCTTCTATATTTCAAATCTTAAGTAGTCTAAAGTTGTCAGTAAACGAACAAAATTTAAACAGTTCAACTCGTGTTATAACAATGCTAACATATTGACGTGAAAGTTGAAAATCCACGAAAACTTTATATATAAAAATACATCTCTTCGAAAATAAAGGGACAATAATATGTCTTCGCAGAAACTCAAACATAAACTGATAAGAATATATTTCAAAAATAAAGGAATACATCTCTTCGAAAATAAAGGGACAATAATGTCTTCGCAGAAACTCAAACATAAACTGATAAGAATATATTTCAAATGAATAGATAAGAGACAAATTAAAACAAGAATATGTGTCGAGGTTATCAGAAGGCATTGGAAATACATCGGTCATGTGGTGAAAATAAATGAAAAAAAGACTTCCATATTAGGCATTCATTTGGGAAATATCTGGTAAAAGAAAAAATGTAGACCAAGAAAATGACTATGCAGAACGATTGCTAGAGAAGGTTCTACAATTGGATTAAGAAACACCCAAGAACTACAAGAACTAGGAGCAAATCGTCAATAGTGGAGAACTATGACTTCCGGCCTATTTCTTCGGCCCGAGAGGAAAATTAATTTGATAAAAGTCAATTGCAAAGGGACCCTATTTTGGTGAATGAAGTGAGTTTGGTGATTACTAATGTCTATATCAAGCGGGTACGTGGTTCACTGGCTAGCTCGTTGTTTTAACGATAATATAAGTGAGTTTGGTGATTACTAATGTCTATATCAAGCGGGTACGTGGTTCACTGGCTAGCTCGTTGTTTTAACGATAATATAAGTGAGTTTGTTGATTACTAATGTCTATATCAAGCGGGTACGTGGTTCACTGGCTAGCTCGTTGTTTTAACGATAATATAAGCGAGGTTTGTTCCAGCCTAATATTCCGTAGTCAACAGTGCTTAAAGAATCAGCACCACCATCATCATCATCAAGTATCATATCTGATAGTGTAGGTGATCATGTCTCACCACAACTTTCGATCTCAACAATTATTTATCATTTTTGTTGTTGACCTTCTGCCAAGCCGTTCTCTTAGGCTGCCTGATATCTTTTCCCTTTGCTTCCCTCTATCTCTTCGTCCCTCAATTTTCCCATTTGTAACAATATATTCCAGCTGTTCCCTTCTCATTAAATGGCCAAAAAACGATGATTGTTTCTTCCTAATATTGGAAATTAGCTCTCTTTTTACTTTGGCCTCTTTCAGAACGTTTTCATTTCTCTTTTCAGCTGTCTATGGTATTCTCAACATTCTTCTGTTATATTTCTATACATACGTTTCTTTCAATACGTCATTAGAATTAATTCGTGAATTATTTCTTTTCTAATCCAGTATTTCACATAATGAATTATTTCTTTTCTAATCCAGTATTTCACATAATGAATTATTTCTTTTCTAATCCAGTATTTCACATAATGAATTATTTCTTTTCTAATCCAATATTTCACATAATGAATTATTTCTTTTCTAATCCAATATTTCACATAATGAATTATTTCTTTTCTAATCCAGTATTTCACATAATGAATTATTTAAAGGTTAAAATATTTTCAGGTTTTCAAATAATTAATTATTTCATTTTTTTTTCAGAAATCTTTAGCTTTTCATTTAATGAATTATTTCATTTTTTTTTGTTCCTTTTAGCAATTTTGTTCCTCACAAAATACTTGAAAGTTGAAGAAACGTCAAGATTTTCAGGTAATTATTGTTTTTATTCAAAATTGTACTACCAACGATAATAAATAATTTAGTTGTTACCCATATCTAGCCTTTTCATTTCATTCCTGGACGAGTGTATGCCCCCCCCCCCCCCCCACATACCCTTCTATTTTGTACACTCAGCGGTAATCCCTTTATGTCCCACACCATCAAACATTCCAGCATGCTTTCCTTTTGTATACCTATTTCTCTTAACCATCTATTTTTCTTGTTGTTACTAAGTTTCCTGACTTGCCTCTTCTCCACACATGTTCCAAAATATGGGCTGCCTTTTCTTTCTTAATTCTTTTTTTCTTTACAAAATTTCTCACTAAATCTGCTTATTTGAAAACCCGCCTAATTATATTTCTAAAGCCCATTGCCTTAGTTTAATGAAATTATATTTAATATTTCATATTTTTTTGTTGTAATTACTTTCTATTGGTAGAAGAGATCTTAACTGCGATGAATTTAATATTTTTAATGTAACTATTCAATATTTTTGTTGTAACTATTCAATATTTTGACTGTAACTATTCAATATTTCTGTTGTAACTATTCAATATTTTTACTGTAACATTTCAAGATTTTATTGTAACTATTTAAATATTTCTACTGTAACTTTTCAATATTTTTATTGTCACTATTCAACATTTTTACTGTAATTATTTCAATATTTTTACTGTAACTATTCCATATTTTTACTGTAACTATTCAATATCTTGATAGTAAATATTCATTATTTTTATTGTAATATTTCTTACTATTATATGAATGAAATCTGTCAGATATTTGATGAACACCCAAACATGAAACAGATTCTTTATTCAACCTCCAAGGCTCGAGATTTTCTCTCTAAAATTTGCTGCAAAAGGGGCAGAAAAAAAAGTAGAAGATAGAAAAAAAAGAAAAGAATATCAAGTGGAAATATATTGGGAGAATTTGTCTATCTGTCTATTGTCCTTTCGAGCCAACAATGTCACATAAGGCACAAATGCTAACCCCTCCATGTCCGATGATTTTCGCAGTTAAGTGTCAGACTTTGCGTAGGACCCGCATTGTATCTGGATAATTAATCCCTGTTTTGATGCCTGGTGTTGTTCCGTAGAATGCTTAAAGAGAGAAAAACAAAGATCTACTGTGGGTTCTGTATTTTTTCCCCCTACTACTGGGGTGTATCGAGAGGTTTCTGTGTGTTTGGAGAATAGAGGTAGCATACCCAGTGCGGTAATAAACAAGCTTGACCTGTCAACGATTGAATCCTACATTCCATTATTTGGTACAAAGACAAGTTGATAACGTTTGGACCTCCTCTCTTTGTCAGGTGAGCAACAAAATATATAACAACATTGGGGGAGGGGTGCGTGTGCTAATTTCCATGGGCGTATCCAGGGGACGGTAATTCTCATGAGGTGTATCCATACATGGGAGGTGATTATTCTTTCCATTCTTCTCTTAACCGTTTCAAAGGATTTAGTTGTTTTCTCATTTAGTGTCCATGTTTCTGCAATATAAAGGCGTTTTGTTGAGATATAATACGTTATTCTCAATTTTAAGTCCTCATATTTGTTTGCTGTGATATGAGCATGAAACTAGGAGGCTCCCAAAACTTCGATTTGTAGATGTGTGTAAACACGACATGAAGACTCTGAACATAAACCCTGCAGCATGGGAAGACATAGCTGCAGACCGCAATCTCTGGAAACACACTCTAAAGGTTCACCTCAAACAAGAAGTAGACAGATTCACAGAGAAAGAGAATACACCACGATAGAAAAGAAAAGAAAAAAAATATCATTACTAGGGGCGTTGAAAAATCCAGGGTCAACTATGACTGACGGAGGCTATTAACGAACTATGAGTATTGATATAATGTTCTTTAAATGCTTTATGTAATTCCTATGTTATTCTAGTTTTGTTTTACATTTTCCGTATATTCGTCAAGGCGTGTCTACGACAGAAGCAGTTTTTTAAAACTCGCTTTGTCATTTTCATCTAGCATGGTATTGACTTGTTGGTTTTGTGTGATATCTGCGTTCATTGACTTGTTGGTTTTGTGTGATATCTGCGTCCATTGACTTGTTGGTTTTGTGTGATATCTGCGTCCATTGACTTGTTGGTTTTGTGTGATATCTGCGTTCATTGACTTGTTGGTTTTGTGTGATATCTGCGTTCATTGACTTGTTGGTTTTGTGTGATATCTGCGTTCATTGACTTGTTGGTTTTGTGTGATATCTGCGTTCATTGACTTGTTGGTTTTGTGTGATATCTGCGTTCATTGACTTGTTGGTTTTGTGTGATATCTGCGTTCATTGACTTGTTGGTTTTGTGTGATATCTGCGTTCATTGACTTGTTGTTTTGTGTGATATCTGCGTCCATTGACATGTTGGTTTTGTGTGATATCTGCGTTCATTGACTTGTTGGTTTTGTGTGATATCTGCGTTCATTGACTTGTTGGTTTTGTGTGATATCTGCGTCCATTGACTTGTTGGTTTTGTGTGATATCTGCGTTCATTGACTTGTTGGTTTTGTGTGATATCTGCGTTCATTGACTTGTTGGTTTTGTGTGATATCTGCGTTCATTGACTTGTTGGTTTTGTGTGATATCTGCGTCCATTGACTTGTAGGTTTTGTGTGATATCTGCGTCCATTGACTTGTTGGTTTTGTGTGATATCTGCGTCCATTGACATGTTGGATTTGTGTGATATCTGCGTCCATTGACTTGTTGGTTTTGTGTGATATCTGCGTTCATTGACTTGTTGGTTTTGTGTGATATCTGCGTTCATTGACTTGTTGGTTTTGTGTGATATCTGCGTTCATTGACTTGTTGGTTTTGTGTGATATCTGCGTTCATTGACTTGTTGGTTTTGTGTGATATCTGCGTTCATTGACTTGTTGGTTTTGTGTGATATCTGCGTTCATTGACTTGTTGGTTTTGTGTGATATCTGCGTCCATTGACTTGTTGGTTTTGTGTGATATCTGCGTTCATTGACTTGTTGGTTTTGAATGATATCTGCGTTCATTGACTTGTAGGTTATATGTGATTTCTACGTTTATTGACCTGCAGGTTTTGTGTGATATCTGCGTTCATTGACTTGTTTTTTTTGTGTGATATTTATGTTTATTGACTTGTAGGATATATGTGATTTCTACGTTTATTGACCTGCATGTTTTGTGTGCTATTTATGTTTATTGACTTGCAGGTTTTGTGTGATATTTATGTTTATTGATTTGTAGGTTTGTGTGATATCTATGTTCATTGACTGTTAGGTTTTGTGTGATATTTATGTTTATTGATTTGTAGGTTTGTGTGATATCTATGTTCATTGACTGCTAGGTTTTATGTGATATTTATGTTTATTGATTTGTAGGTTTGTGTGATATCTATGTTCATTGACTGCTAGGTTTTGTGTGATATTTATGTTTATTGATTTGTAGGTTTGTGTGATATTTATGTTTATTGATTTGTAGGTTTGTGTGATATTTATGTTTATTGACTTGTAGGTTTTGTGTTATATTTATTTTTATGGATTTGTAGGTTTGTGTGATATTTATGTTTATTGATTTGTAGGTTTGTGTGATATCTATGTTCATTGACTGCTAGGTTTTGTGTGATATTTATGTTTATTGATTTGTAGGTTTGTGTGATATCTATGTTCATTGACTGCTAGGTTTTGTGTGAAATTATGTTTATTGATTTGTAGGTTTGTGTGATATCTATGTTCATTGACTGCTAGGTTTTGTGTGATATTTATTTTTATTGATTTGTAGGTTTGTGTGATATCAATGTTCATTGACTGCTAGGTTTTATGTGATATTTATGTTTATTGACTTGTAGGTTTTGTGTGATATTTATGTTTATTGACTTGTATGTTTGTGTGATATCTATGTTCATTGATTGCTAGGTTTTGTGTGATATTTATGTTTATTGATTTGTAGGTTTGTGTGATATCTATGTTCATTGACTGCTAGGTTTTGTGTGATATTTATGTTTATTGATTTGTAGGTTTGTGTGATATCTATGTTCATTGACTGCTAGGTTTTGTGTGATATTTATGTTTATTGACTTGTAGGTTTTGTGTGATATCTATGTTCATTGACTGCTAGGTTTTGTGTGATATTTATGTTTATTGATTTGTAGGTTTGTGTGATATTTATGTTCATCGAATGCTTGTTTTTGTGTGATATTTAATGTTTATTGACTTGTAGGTTTTGTTTGATATCTATGTTTATTGACTTGTAGGTTTTGTGTGATATTTAATGTTTATTGACTTGTAGGTTTTGTTTGATATCTATGTTTATTGACTTGTAGGTTTTGTTTGATATCTATGTTTATTGACTTGTAGGTTTTGTTTGATATCTATGTTTATTGACTTGTAGGTTTTGTTTGATATCTATGTTTATTGATTTGTAGGTTTTGTGTAATATTTATGTTAATTGACTTGCAGGTTTTGTGTAATATCTATGTTTATTGACTTGTAGGTTATTTTTTATATCTATTTTTATTGACTTGCAGGTTTTGTTTGATATATATGTTTATTGACTTGTAGGTTTGTGTGATATCTATGTTCATTGACTGCTAGGTTTTGTGTGATATTTATGTTTATTGACTTGTTGGTTTTGTGTGGTATCTATGTTTATTGACTTGCAGGTTTTGTTTAATATCTATGTTTATTGATTTGCAGGTTTTGTTTAATATCTATGTTTATTGATTTGCTGGTTTTGTTTGATATCTATGTTTATTGATTTGCAGGTTTTGTTTAATATCTATGTTTATTGACTTGCAGGTTTTGTTTAATATCTATGTTTATTGACTTGCAGGTTTTGTTTGATATCTATGTTTATTGACTTAGTTTTAGTTTTCATAATTTTTGTATCCAATCCGATGACGTGTTCGAAGCCTGTTGATTGCTTCTTGATTTCATCATCATCATCATCATCAGGTACCGGGCTTTGTGGCATAGGTGATCATGTCTCTCCACAACATTCGATCTCGGCAGCTATTTATCATTTCTGTTGTTGACCTTCTGCCGAGCCATTCTCTTAAGCTGTCTGTTATTTTTTCTCTTTGCTTCCCTCTATCTCTTCGTCCCTCAATTTGTCCAGTCGTTACAATATATTGAAGTTGTTCTCTTCTCATTACATGGCCAAAAAATGATGATTGTCTCTTCCTAACATTGGAAATTAGCTCTCTTTTTGCTTTGACCTTTCTCAGAACCTCTTCATTACTCTTCTTAGCTGTCTATGGTATTCTCAAAATTCTTCTGTAAAACCACATTTCTACAGACTCCAGTGATTTTCTTATCTGTTGTCCTATTGTCCATGATTCGCATTCGTATGTTAAGACTGGCTCTACGTAACATTTAAGAACTCTTTTTCATGTTTCTATTGTCAAAAATGGATTGCATAGTATTTTCCTCATTTTTTGGAAAGCTGCTTTTGCCTGAGCCATTCTACATCTCACCTCTTTTGTACATCTTCCGTCTGAGGTTAACAAAGTTCCCAATTATTTAAATGCATTTACCTGTTTTAATATTGTTCCACTTGTCTTTATTTTGCACTGAGGTGATTTCTTTTTCTTTGTTGTTACCATTACCTCTGTCTGTTTGCTATTAAGGCTGATTCCTTTATTTTTGCTTTCCTTCACTACAATGTCCAACATTTCTTGTAACTCATTTTCACTCTTAGCGATTAATACTGTATCATAAGCATACTTTAGATTATTTATATTATGACCTCCAATTGTTATTCCAGGCATGCCCCTTATGGATCTTAAAATAATCTCACTATAAATATTAAACAAATCTGGTGACAGCACACAACCTTGTCTAACACCCTGTTTTATTTGTTGAAACATTCCCAATTGGTTTCCAGTTCTTATGGCCGCTGTTTGTTGCCAGTACATGTTCTTTATTATTCTTAGATCTTTGGTGTCTACGTTTATGCTTTCTAAAATGTTGATTATTTCTTGGTGCTTTACTTTGTCAAATGCCTTGGTGTAATCTATGAAACATAGGTATAGATCTGTTTTCACCTCTATGGCTCTTTCTACTAAAGATCTTATGATATAAATGGCATTGCTTGTTCCTTTATCTCTAACAAAACCACACTGTTCATCGCTAATTTCTGGACTGATTTTGTTTCGCACTCTTCGCATGATGATTCTTAGTAATATCTTAGTCATATGACTCATAAGGCTTATTGTGCGATGATCATCGCATTCAATCACACCCGATTTCTTTGGTAGGGCTATGAATATTGATTTGAGCATGTTGTCTGGTATATATCCGCTGTTGTAGATATCATTCAATATTTTTGTTATTATTTCTATTCCAAAATCACCCATGGCTTCAATCTCTTCTTTAGTTATATTATCTGGTCCAGGAGCTTTGCCTGCTTTCATATTGCGCAAGGCGTCTTCCACTTCTTGTCTGAGTATTTCTGGTCCTTCTTCATTATCCTTAATATTTACTTCTGTTCGTTCATCATTATAAAGATCCTTAATGTATTCTGTCCATCGTTCCGTTATGTTTTCTTGATCAATCAGCAGTTCTCCTTTCTTTGATCTTAAACATCCAGTTTTTGATTGCGTTTTTCCCTCCTGTTAATTCCTCAATTTGTTTGTATATAGCTGTGGCATCTCCTTTTTGTTGCAATTCGATTTCTTTGCATCTCTCTTTTAGCCATGCTTCTTTTGCTTCATTACATTTTACTACAATTTCTTTATTTAACCTCTTATATTCATCTTTATTTTCTTTATTTCTTCCTCTTGTATCCATTAGCTGCAAAATATCATCTGTCATCCATTTCTTCCTTGAATTTGTCCTCACTGGTGGTATGAACTCTTTTGATGTTTGTTGCATTGACTCTTTTAGCATTTCCCACTGTTCATCAATGCTTTGTATCTTCTCTATTGCATTGTACCGGTTCTGAATTGTGATTTTATATTTGTCTTGCAGCTTCTTGTCTGATTTTAGTAAATCTAAATTTAACTTGATGTTAACTGAGGCTCGTTTTGTTCTTTTTAATTTTACTCTAAGCTTTCCTACAACTGGTACATGATCACTATTGCAATCTGCCCCTGGTCTAGTTTTCACACACACCAGACTGTTTCTAAATCTATTGCTTATCATTATATAATCAATTTGATTACGTGCGTTGTCCCCTGGGCTTTTCCATGTCCACAGACGTCTTAGATGTTGCTTAAACCAGGTGTTTCCTATCATCATGTTGTGTGTTCTTGCCCATTCAATAAGTTTCTCACCTCTTTCATTCCTCTTGCCTAAGCCATAATGACCAACTACTTCCTCAACTCTTTCCTTTCCTACTTTTGCGTTAAAATCCCCTAGAACTATGGTGTTTTCATGTGCTTTGCATTCATGAAGTGCCTCATTTAACTCGTCGTAACATTTATCAATAGTTTCCTCTAGACTGTCTGCTGTTGGTGCATAAACTTGTATAAGATTTATGTCTATTGGCTTTCCATTCAATTTCACTAAAAGGACTCTGTCAGATATTGGGTAAAAGCCTTTCACTGTTCTTGCTCTTTCTGCATCCAAGATGATACCTACTCCTCTTTGGTGTTCAGTACCTCCAGAATATATTATTCTATGTTTATCAGAATATATCTCCCCTGATCCGGTGTATCTCATTTCGCAAAGTCCCAGTAATTGTAAGCCCATTCTTTTCATTTCTTGTTTGATGTTTTCCAGTTTACCCTTCTGCATGAGTGTTCTCACATTCCAAGTACCTATCTTTAGAGTTTGTTTAATCTTTATTTTGCTTACAGTAGCTTGATGACGATCGGGTATCACCTGTAGCACATGATATCCCCTACCGAACGAGGGTTTTCCATGGGAACCCCCCTTAACGTTGTTGTCGTTATATCTAATGTTGTGGCGATTCATGATTATACAAAGAAATTACGACGGTGGTTTTCTGTTGCCTTCCGTCGGTTTGTTTACGGTTGACTCCGCTAGCCTTTGACTAAAAAGTCTCACCCACAAGGCAGTGGGATTGTTTTACGTCGGGGTACCCTCCCTTAGCCTTTCACTCTCCCGAGCTTACCTGCAAGGCAGCAGGGCAGCCACAGGTTGTACTGTTTACTGCATACAGTAGCAGGTAAAATTACCCAATCTGACCTTCTTGATTTACCGGGCATTAAAAATGGGTAACGTAATTTTTCAGGGAAAGAAAAGCGGCACAGATTTAATGCTTACATTTGAAAGTAATGATCAAAAATATACTCCAAAAAAGAAAGAAAAATTGAATCTTTATTACGAAGTTTTCTTTCTTTCTCTTTCTTTCTTTCTTTCTTTCTTTCTTTCTTTCTTTCTTTCTTTCTTTCTTTCTTTCTTTCTTTCTTTCTTTTTCTTTCTTTCTTTCTTTCTTTCTTTCTTTTTATCTTTCTTTCTCCATTCCTTCCTTTGTTTTTCTGTCAGGCAGAACTGCTACAGGTCAGTGTTACCGGCCTTATCTTAGGCTGTGAATTATATCACCACTGATGCTGGCACATGACGTTTCCATAATTAAAGATCTCTGTGTATACGTTGTTTGTGTTTTTAAGCGTAAAAAATACACCGCTGCAAATTTGAACTAATCATTTAATGGGGCGATTTAGACCATATAATCCGTGTTTAAATACCTGCTATATCTGTTTGTTTATATCTTTTTAGTTACAAATATATTAAAATATGTGTTGGTGGATTTTGTTATTTTTTCACGTGGAGCACTTGATGCAATTTTAAAACTATAATCGGATGCTAAAAAAGACAACCAAAAAAACCCCGAAATTCGCGTATTTCAGAACGAAAATGTCCTCTCATGTTTTAACAAAAATTAACAGGTTTCACGTGCTATGGAATTTTGTTTACGGTAGTAATAATATTGTTTATCAATTATTTGTGAAGTGTTAATATTACAATTAGAGAGAAGAGCGTGCAGGAGAGGTAATACGGTATCTGAACAACAGAAAGAGAGAGTTATCTGTTGTACAGTCCTGGCAGACAGCATCTGTACTTTAGAATTGTGCTTCAAAGGTTCTCAAACTATGGCACGCTGGGGTGGTCAGATTTACAACCTGGTAATAGGAAACTCTTCTTACAGAGATCAAAGGTTCTCAAACTGTGGCAGGCTGGGGTGGTCAGATTTACAACTTGGTAATAGGAAACTCTTCTTGCAGCTGGAGGGAATCTGATCATCAGAAGGAGAGCCAAAGTAAGGTTCGTTGAAGGTTTACATTAATCAAATTTAGAGTGACGCATTCCGCGGCGAAACGTACGCAACCGAAATCAGCGTGACGAACGGTGCGTTGAAACGTACGGAAAGAGTTAAGATCTTAGCAGGCTGGCTCGAACAGTCCAGCTCTCCATGAGCTTATTAAATGTTGCATCTTAAGTGAAATATCAAGGACAGTATTCTCCATTCAACAATCAACCACATCTTATTTCTTTCCTTGTGAATTATATATTTATTATAGACTGTTTCTCAGTTTTCAATCTGCATATAGAACCTCTCAGTTTCAGCGCTGCCCGAAACGGACCAAAATTCTGAATATTATACAAGCTATCTTAACTGAATAACTTTCAGGATCTTGTGTTGTTAACATTTACTTGTGGTTTATCTAGCTGTGTGTATTTGGATGTTGTCTATACTTTCTAGGTGGAAGGGAGAAATGAAATGGAAAGAAAACGAAAGGAAAGGGAAAGAAAACGAAAGAAAAGGAAAGAAAAAAACAGAGAGAGAAAGTGAGAGAAAGAGAGTGAAATAAAGAAAGACATCGTCTCGTGCCGGATCTTTCATCTCAATCTCTCATTTCGACTGTTTCCTTTAATGCGTGGCGAACTTCTCTCGATTTGACTCACAAAAAACGTCGCTTCCGGGTGTAGTCACCTGATCAACTAACTCTATCCATCCATCCATCTATCCATTCATCCATCCATCCATCCATAAATCCACCCATCCATTCGTCCGTCCGTCCGTCCCTCCGTCTGTCTGTCTATCTACCTCCGGCTGTTTGTCTGTCTGCCCGCCTGTCTGCCCGCCTGTCTGCCCGCCTGTCTGCCTGCCTACCTACCTGTCTGTCTGTCTGTCTCTTTCTGTACGTCTGCCTACCTACCCTGTCTGTCTGTCTCTTTCTGTACGTCTGCCTATCTACCTGTCTGTCTGTCTGTCTCTTTCTGTATGTCTGCCTGCCTACCTGTCTGTCTACATACAATTTATAAGGCGACTTAATTGTAATTTGTAAACAAATTATTGTATTTGATTACTGAGATTTGAGATGCCTTGGGCAAAAGTGAAAGGAGCTGCTGTAAAGCTGTGCCTGGTGAGCTGATCTACTGAGACTAAAAAAAGGTCGACTTCGATACCTTTCGACGGCTTCTACATTCACCAGCATTAAAATGGGTACCGTCAGTTTCTCTGGTGGGAACGACACAAAACTAATGCTTACCAGATTGTAAAGATTATCAAGAAGAATGTTGAGAATACCACGGACAGCTAAGAAGAGTCATGGAAACGTTATGAAAGAGGGCAAAGGAAAAAAATAGCTAGTTTCCAATATTAGGAAGAGACAATCATCATTTTTTGGGCCTTCTAATGAGAAGAGAACAACTGAGATATATTGTAACAACTGGGAAAATTGAGGGATGAGGAGATAGAGGGAAGCAAAGAGAAAAGATACCAGACAGCTTACGAGGATGGCTTGCCAGAAGGCCAACAACAGGAATGATAAATAAATGTCGAGATCGAAAGTTGTGGAGAAACATGATCACCTACGCCAGCAGGCATTGTACTTGATGATGATGATGATGATGATGATGATGATGATGATGATGATGATGAAAGATTGTCAGATCATAAGCCCAGAGTAAACTGAAACCATATCTCCTATTCGTTACGGGTCTTTCTTTCTTTCATTCTTTCTTTATTTCTTTCTCTTTTTTCTTTCTTTCGTTCTTTATATTTTAACCTTCTTTCTTCCTTTCGTTTTTTCTTTCCTTCTTAACATTCTTTCTTCCTCAACGTTCTTTCTTTCTTTCTTTCCTTCCTTTAATTATTTCTTTTCTTCCTTCTCTCTCTCTCTCTCTCTCTCTCTCTCTCTCTCTCTCTCTTCGTTTTTTTCTTCATTTATTAGTTAATTAATGAGTGAGTGAGTGGCTTCGTCACTCGCGAGATAAAAATGGCAGGCCTTATTAGCTAATTCTTGGGGACGTGCGCATCTACTGTACACTGTATACAACACTGAATGCCCTGGCAGTTTTATATCAGTTGTACTTGTCTTGTATTGGTGTAAAAGATACTCATGTATCTTAATGATACAATGATAGTGTAACAGATCATTTGAAGAGGTTGTAATTCTCTTTTCCAGGAAATTAGAAATCAGGACTCTAAAATTAGACGCGTTCTTGGCAGTTATTCTTCTAATTAAAATTAGTCGTAAACATAATTCATAACAGTTATTTATCTACCAATCTGGGTGGTAAACAGAAAGGTGGACAATTGTTTATTAAGCGCTGTATGTGGTAAACAAAATCGTGGACAGTTATTTATTACGCTCTGTATGTAAGTAAAAATGTAAAGTGCCCCGTCACGCCAAGTGGCGTATAAGAAATATGGTGTTAGTGACCATAAATTTTACAGACCTTCAGCAACATGACTTTTGGGGTAATGTGGTCAGTATTACGCCCGTGCGGCTTTACTTTCCCAGAAAAAAAATTCGGTTCCCATTAAAGGCTGGGTGAACCCGGAAACCGTCGGTTGGGATCGAATCCTACCTCTTGTTCTTTGTAGTCCAGTTCACTAACCACTGAGCTATCGCGTCTCCCACGCTCTGTATGTGGTGAAACAGAATCGTGGACAATTAATTATTAAGCGCTCTATGTGGTAAATAGAATCGCCCTTAACAATTATTTGCGAATACTTAGATCTAGGACAGAGTTGGTGCTGCCGATATTAAGTCGGGGAAATTGTTTATCAAACCACTCGCTATTGATTATCAAACTGATAACTGTTCTGTCTCTACCATTAGTTATTCCCGTTTGTGTTATTATTTGTTTTTTTATTTTATGGCAGATGAACACAAGCGCTCATTTGTTAACACGTCGTATTAAGCAGTATTGCTACCTCTTGTGGTCATGGTTAGCATTTGCAGCGTGCCCATGGTTTGGCCCGGGTATTCTTGTCTTTTTATTCTGCCTCCGTCAGATTGTTCTTGATCTGCTCAACCTTCACCTTTAGTCCGAAGTTCAGTGCGTAGCATCGTGTGCAACTTTTTCTCGATCTCTTCTTACCACAAGACTCATCCAGCTCTATCTCCTACCTGATATCACAGTGTCCAACTGTTTCTAAATCTCTTCTCACCACGTGACTCATTCAGCTCCATCTCCTGCCTGGTATCACCGTGTCCTACTGTTTCTAAATCGCTTATCACCACGTGACTCATCCAGCTCCATCTCCTGCCTGGTATCACCGTGTCCTACTGTTTCTAATTCTCTTCTCACCACGTGACTCATTCAGCTCCAACTCCTGCCTGATATCACCGTGTCCTACTGTTTCTAAATCTCTTCACACCACGTGACTCACCTAGCTCCAACTCCTGCCTGATATCACCGTGTCCTACTGTTCCTAAATCTCTTCACACCACGTGACTCACCTAGCTCCAACTCCTGCCTGATATAACCGTGTCCTATCTATCTATCTATCTATTGTCCTTTCGAGCCGAAGACGGCACATAGGGCAGAATTACAATCTTAAAAACAGAAACCTTGCGTGTCAAAATGGCACAGATTGCAGAGATCACTGCTTTTAAAATCTATGGTTCTGTTTCCATAACAATACTTTTTACAATGACAGCTTGTCAAGCCATCGATCAACCTCCTTAGTCGCCTCTTACGACATGCCTGGAAGGTCACAGTGTCACTATTCTTTACTTCCCACAAAATGAGGCCCCGGTAACACACGGGAGAACCGTGTCCTACTGTTTCTAAATCTCTTCACACCACGTGACTCACCTAGCTCCATCTCCTGCATGATATCACCGTGCCCTACTGTTTCTAAATATCTTCTCACCACGTGACTCATCCAGCTCCTTTTCCTACCTAGTATCACCGTGTCCTACTGTTTCTAAATTTCTTCTCACCACGTGACTCATCTAGCTCCATCTCCTGCCTGAGATCATCGTGCTCGACCTTCCTTGGTCGTGCCCATCGCCTTCTGCAGAACAAGCCTGACGGTTGGAAGGGAAATCCCAAAACATCCTACTCGCATTACGTTTATAGTGGTAGTGGGTATAGACGGCTGACGTCATTCTATTCACAACCTCTCCATCTCTCACATCTTAAAAAGTCACTCTAGTTGGAGGTTTTCCAGGGATTACTTTGTAGCCCCCCGGCTTTCTTCTATAGATTGCGATGGTCGCTCTTCAAGAACTTCTTGTCTGTTTACTTTCAGGAACCGCCAGAGATCAGCAGTTACCAATCTGGGCTGTTTAGTGACAAGAGATCTGATTTGATCCAGATCGATGGCTTCCAGATTAAACCAACCTTAAATGAGTTCTAGATGTTTTGGGGAAAAAACGGCCCTGGCGTAATACTGACCATGGTACCCTTAAAATAATGTCCGTAAAGTCTGTAAGCAATACAGGTACTAACACCATATTCCCTATACGCCACCAGATGGCGTGACCTGGCTTTTAAAACCACTGTTCCGCTGGCTGAAAAGCCGAGGTACGGTGTTCGAAACCCGCGGTAGACAGAAAGGATTTTTTCTATTGGGGGTGAAATAAATATCATGTGTCTCTAACGTCGTGGCGACTGCTTTGACCAAGCTGCCTTTATCCCTCAGGTTATATCGTGTGTCCACCAGACATACACCAGCAATGGTACTATGTGTCGTAAAGATATGTTTTGTTTTAAATTTTACTGAATAAAAATACTTGGAGAAAGAACTCTCTCATGCAGCTTGTACGGAATAACGATTGTATTGATGTTTTCTTTTCGTTTTGTTATCTGTCTTGAGACTATCTTATGGCAAACAAAATAATTTTCTTGGATCGAATAGTGAAAGAAAGAAATTCGAAAAAGAAAAAGTAGGAACCTTCTCAATTACTAAAATTAATGCAAAGAACATCAAGCTATCTAGTCGTTAAAACAGAAAGAACAGCCACCGAAAGGTAATTACTACGATGAAAGGGGGAGAACTATCAAAAATAAAAAAGACACAGGCAATACCAATGATAATAATAAAGGTGAGAAAACAGAAGTTATACCAGATTAACTCACTTAAATGACTAGTCTCCTGGTGTTTTGGAAATTGTAAACCTTGGTAGAAGGGAAATGAGACCGGTTTTGTAAGAGCAAGCACATTTGCGAAATTTCCTTGTAGTACTACTAACACCCTTCTGTCGCAGTGACCCATCATTTCCTCTAATTTAAATAACATGCATTCTACTGCCTTGTGTTTGTTTTAATGTTTCCGAGTGGTTCTCATGATGTGACTTCATGGGAACTTTGATCAATTCTACAGATAAAGGGAAATAGCTGATGTTATTTGTACAAAGTTGCTGCTGTCCAAATAAAATGTCACGAGCTTGATGATCCATCATCATCATCATGTACCATACCGGTTGGCGTTGGCGATCATATCCTTCAGAAATGTTATATCCACTGTGTATCGTATCAATTATGTTGACTGTTTCCATGCCATGACACCAAGCTATCCAGTATCATCTCTCATTGTTGTCGCGCGATATCTCTTTCCCTATATTTTGCCGGTTGTAACCAAATATTTTTTTTGGCCATGTAATGAGAAGAGAACAGCTAGAATATATTGTAACAACTCGGAAAATTGAGGGACGAAGAGATAGAGGGAAGCAAAGAGAAAAAATACCAGACAGCTTAAGAGAATGGTTTGGCAGAGGGTCAACAACAGAAATGATATATAACTGTCGTGATTGAAAGTTGTGGAGAGACATGATCACATACGCCAGCAGGCCCGGTACTTGATGATGATGAACCAAATATTCCAACTTTCCTCTTCTCATGATGTGCCCGATATATAGTGATTGCTTCTTTCTGATGCCTTTTTAGGAGCTTCCTTTTTGTGTTGGCCTCTATGAGAGTATCCTCGTTGGTACTTTCAGCTGTCCGGGGAACCTTCAACATTATTCTAAGTGTTTAATCCGTACGATGGCATAATTATCTTGGCCTGAGCATCACGTGGCGACTGTACTGAAACTCTTCGGCTTTATTATCCAACCTCACAAATACCACATGACACATCCCAAGAAAATAAATGACATAAATGACACCTTTCACGTCCAAAACTATAAATATTCTAAAACTCATCATCCACCATTTGTCAATCGTCGAGAAACATCCAAACATCAACGGGATCATTTAACGTAACAAACATTTCTTGCTGCCTTTATTCCTTACATAATCACTCATCCAATATATTACACATCCTATTTACCATATTTGCAGCCACGTTGTCATTCAACCACTTTCGATTTATTCTTCTCTACTTTCACGTAAAGGTCAAGGTCAAGTACGAAACTTGAATCGTCGTCTTAGTACGCGACTTTTCACCCATATGTGCTCAACCGCATATCCAGAAGTGTTCGGAGACTTCTGGATAGTATCGCTTCAAGCATCGTAACTTACGATGCGAGGCGGCATTCCTCACCTTCCCCGAGTAATACCATGATGCCAATTTCTTCCAGCGGCTGGGTCGACCGCGAGGGTATTTTTTTTCTAACCACGAGTACAATTCCCATTGTTTTAGCGGGAATCGAACACGGGTTGTCCTAACGTCGGTAGCTCAGCCAAGTGTTTTCCCAACCAGGCTACTGAGAACCATATTTCACATACTTCTATGAAACACTTCTGCAGCGTTTAGTCTAAAAACTACTAACAACTATTACTCCAGCTGTTGCTATTAGACATTTTGATAAGCATTTCCCTATATATATATATATATATATATATATATATATATATATATACATATAAATATAAATACTTCTACTATCTAATTTTTGAAATACTTCTGTTGATTCATTTATTGAATGTTCTTCAAAATATCCTCACTAACCAATTCTAAGAAGAAACAATCATCACCAACACGCAGCATAAAGATAAACAGGACAAATCTGAATAAAGGGCAGCGCGTCAAATACTTGGGCACAATAATAACATCTGATGGGAGATGCACCACAGAAATAAAAATCAGAACAGCACAGGACAAAATAGCATTTCAGAAAATAAAAAATGTTTTATGCAACAAATCTATGTCAATAGAAATGAGAAAGAGAGTTCTTCGATGCTATGTAGAACCAATTCTGATCTATGGAAGCGAATCATGGACGGTAAACAAGCAAATGAAAAGACGATTAGAAGCCACAGAGATAAGATTTCTCAGAAGAATGTTGTAAGTTCGCTGGACAGCTAAAAAGACCAATGATGAATTTCTCAAAGAGGCCAACGCAAAAAAAAGGAGCTCCTAAGAAACATCAGAAAGAAACAATCAACATTTTTCCGTTACATTATGAGAAGAAGAAAGTTTTAATACCTGGTTACAACTGGCAAAATACAAGGAAAGACAGATCGGGGACGACAAAGAGATACAATTCTAGATTTCTTCGTGTCATGGCATGAAAAACAATCAACAACAGAATTAATACGATGCACGGTGGATAGAAGATTGTGGAAGGACATGATCGCCTACACCGAACTATATGGCACATGATGGTGATAAACCAAATCGTCAGTTGTTCAACATTTTACTCCGGCCTTGCTCTCCAATTGTTACTAAATACAGTTTAGGCTGGTTTCGGGAATTGCAGAATTTCACGGGACTATATTTATAGCATGGGGAACATCTTGGAGAAGTGTTAAGAGAGTAACGTACAGCTTCATAGATGCTTCTTAGATTTAAAGCAAGGCTTTTGACTTTGTCCAACGTCTACAACTTTGAGACATCATCAAAGACTTGGACTTTCCAACACTCACTTCAAACAGCTTAATAAATCACTATATGACGAACACAGAAGAATGTTGAGAATACCATGGACAGCTAAGAAGAGTAATGAAAACGTTCTGAAAGAGGCCTAAAGCAAAAAGAGAGCTAATTTCCAATATTAGGAAGAAACAATCATGATTTTTTGGTCATGTAATGAGAAGAGAACAGCTGGAATATATTGTAACAACTGGGAAAATTGAGGGGCAAAGAGATAGAGGAAAAAATACCAGACAGCTTAAAAGAATGTTTTGGCAGAAGGTCAACAACAGAAATGATAGATAACTGGCGTGATCGAAAATTGTGGAGAGACATGATCACCTACGCCAGCAGACCCGGTACTTGATGATGATTGACGAAGAGCAAGCAGCTATCAGAATAGAGGGTAAAGCATCAAACATGTTCAACGTACAAAATATGGTCGGGCAGGGATGCATCCTCTCTCCGTACCTACTCAACATCTTTGCTGAGAACATCGTGAGAAATGTCAGAAACGATGACAGATTTATGAGGTCCGACCCTTTCACAATAAATGGCAACATAATTACACAACTCAGATATGTTGATGACACAGCTATCCTCTCAAAGAGTGCAGAGATATTAAAAGAGACAATTAAGTGTGTCAAAAAACATAGTGAAGGTTACAGCCTCTATCTAAACATGCATACAACTAAGATAATGTCAACTGACAACAGAAAGAGCCAACCCAAATCATCACCAACAGTGAAGAACTTGAAATTGTAACAAACTATGAATGTCTGGTATCTGTAGTAAATAACAATGGAGACTGCCAGAAAGAGATCAACAAAAGATTAACAAAAGCAACACGAAAATTAAACGCCATGATGAACATGTGGTACAAAATCCAGGTCAATGAAAGTTACACTTATGATGACATGTATCGTCCCGAGAGCAACATATGGTTATGAAGCATGGACAATCTCACATACAACAATGAAGAAAGTAGTTCATTCGAAAGGAAATGCTAAATTCGTAAAACGCTTTAGATAAATAAAAAAAAAACATAACTGAAGACACACTATAGGACCTAGACATAAGAACTTGCCAAGAATTGGCCTATCTTATATGGGAAATTAACATACTGCGGCCACGCCAAAAGGTGGGCTGTAAAGAACACTATTGGAGGGCATGGTTCTATGAAATTGGAGACAGGGACACGCCATGTACATCGCTGTTTCAAGACATCAAAGAGACCTTGAACTGGACACCAGTGGAAGATCTGGCTAAAGAAAGAGTCTCCATCAGACAGGCTGTGACGAGAGCATCGTCTTGCAAATTGTCATCATATGTTGTTTCCATAAACTCACAACAACCCAATTGTCCATTGCTCCCTTCAATACATTTCCTATGCACTTCCTTATCTACTCCGTAAAATACTTCTATAAGGCAATTCCCTGTCTGTTTTTGTTTTTTGGTCTAATTATTTTTACGAGGCAATTTCGTGTCTGTTTTTCTACTTGAAATGAACAATGTTTTTCTACTTGAAATGAACAATGTTTTTCTACTTGAAATGAACAATGTTTTCTACTTGAAATGAACAATGTTTTTCTACTTGAAATGAACAATGTTTTTCTACTTGAAATGAACAATGTTTTTCTACTTGAAATGAAATTTTTGTGGCATGTTAAAAGACACAACAGCCTACTAAAAGTAATATTGGAAGGGAAAATACATAGGTAAAAGAGTCAGAGGATGCAGGCCAAGACTAACATGGACGAGTAACATCAAAAGATGGACAAGTCAATCTATGACAGCCTGCACCATCAAAGCAAGAAACAGAGTAGAATGGCGATCCATGGTAGCCAACCTTCGTTGCGGAGAAGGCACTCGATGATGATGATGATTTTCTACTTATTTTTACGAGGCAAATCCTCGACTGTTTCTCTAAACATTTTATCTAGACTGTACGTAGACTATTCCTCTAAATACTTCAACTACAAGTAGACCATCGATTGTTCCTCTAAATATTTCAGCTACTAGTAGACCATCGATTGTTCCTCTAAATACTTCAATTACTAGTAGACCATCGATTGTTCCTCTAAATACTTCAACTACAAGTAGACCATCGATTGTTCCTCTAAATACTTCAACTACAAGTAGACCATCGATTGTTCCTCTAAATACTTCAATTACTAGTAGACCATCGATTGTTCCTCTAAATACTTCAACTACTTGTAGACCATCGATTGTTCCTCTAAATACTTCAGCTACTAGTAGACCATCGATTGTTCCTCTAAACACTTCAACTACTAGTAGACCATCGATTGTTCCTCTAAATACTTCAGCTTTAGGGGGCCTCGGTAGCCTAGTTGGGAAAACCACCCGACTAGACTACCGACGTTCGGACAACCCGTGTTCGATTCCCGCTGGGAGCAGTGTGAATTGTACTCGTGGTTGGAAAAAAAAAATGCCCCCACGGTCGACCCAGCCGTTGGCAGAAATGGGTACCAGGGTATATTATCCTGGGAAGGTGAGGAATGTCGCTTCGCATCTGAGTTTCGATGCTTGAGGCTACACTATACAGAAATATCCGAACATTTCTGGATAGGCGGCCGAGCACATATGGGTATATACTCGCGTGCTAAGACGCCGGTTCAGGTCTCGTACTTTACCTTTACTTCAGCTACTAGTAGACCATCGATTGTTCCTCTAAACACTTCAGCTACTAGTAGACCATCGATTGTTCCTCTAAATACTTCAGCTACTAGTAGACCATCGATTGTTCCTCTAAATACTTCAACTACTAGTAGACCATCGATTGTTCCTCTAAATACTTCAACTACTAGTAGACCATCGATTGTTCCTCTAAATACTTCAACTACTAGTAGACCATCGATTGTTCCTCTAAATACTTCAACTACTAGTAGACCATCGATTGTTCCTCTAAATACTTCAACTACTAGTAGACCATCGATTGTTCCTCTAAATACTTCAACTACTAGTAGACCATCGATTGTTCCTCTAAATACTTCAACTACTAGTAGACCACCGATTGTTCCTCTAAATACTTCAACTACTAGTAGACCATCGATTGTTCCTCTAAATACTTCAATTACTAGTAGACCATCGATTGTTAATCTAAATACTTCAGCTACTAGTAGACCATCGATTGTTCCTCTAAATACTTCAACTACTAGTAGACCATCGATTGCTCCTCTAAATACTTCAACTACTAGTAGACCATCGATTGTTCCTCTAAACACTTCAACTACTAGTAGACCATCGATTGTTCCTCTAAACACTTCAACTACTAGTAGACCATCGATTGTTCCTCTAAATACTTCAGCTACTAGTAGACCATCGATTGTTCCTCTAAATAATTCAGCTACTAGTAGACCATCGATTGTTCCTCTAAATACTTCAACTACTAGTAGACCATCGATTGTTCCTCTAAATACTTCAACTACTAGTAGACCATCGATTGTTCCTCTAAATACTTCAACTACTAGTAGACCATCGATTGTTCCTCTAAATACTTCAACTACTAGTAGACCATCAATTGTTCCTCTAAATACTTCAACTACTAGTAGACTATCGATTGTTCCTCTAAACACTTCAAGTACTAGTAGACCATCGATTGTTCCTCTAAACACTTCAACTACAAGTAGACCATCGATTGTTCCTCTAAATACTTCTACCACAAGTAGACCATCGATTGTTCCTCTAAATACTTCAACTACTAGTAGACCATCGATTGTTCCTCTAAATACTTCAACTACTAGTAGACCATCAATTGTTCCTCTAAATACTTCAACTACTAGTAGACCATCGATTGTTCCTCTAAATACTTCAACTACTAGTAGACCATCGATTGTTCCTCTAAATACTTCAACTACTAGTAGACCATCGATTGTTCTTCTAAATACTTCAACCACAAGTAGACCATCGATTGTTCCTCTAAACACTTCAACTACTAGTAGACCATCGATTGTTCGTCTAAACACTTCAACTACAAGTAGACCATCGATTGTTCCTCTAAATACTTCAACTACTAGTAGACCATCGATTATTCCTCTAAACACTTCAGCTATTAGTAGACCATCGATTGTTCCTCTAAATACTTCAACTACTAGTAGACCATCGATTGTTCCTCTAAATACTTCAACTACTAGTAGACCATCGATTGTTCCTCTAAATACTTCAATTACTAGTAGACCATCGATTGTTCCTCTAAATACTTCAGCTACTAGTAGACCATCGATTGTTCCTCTAAATACTTCAACTACTAGTAGACCATCGATTGTTCCTCTAAATACTTCAACTACTAGTAGACCATCGATTGTTCCTCTAATCACTTCAACTACTAGTAGACCATCGATTGTTCCTCTAAATACTTCAGCTACTAGTAGACCATCGATTGTTCCTCTAAATACTTTAGCTACTAGTAGACCATCGATTGTTCCTCTAAATACTTCAACTACTAGTAGACCATTGATTGTTCCTCTAAATACTTCGACTACTAGTAGACCATCGATTGTTCCTCTAAATACTTCAACTACTAGTAGGCCATCGATTGTTCATCTAAATACTTCAACTACTAGTAGACCATCGATTGTTCCTATAAATACTTCAACTACTAGTAGACCATCGATTGTTCCTCTAAATACTTCAACTACTAGTAGACCATCGATTGTTCCTTTAAATACTTCAACTACTAGTAGACCATCGATTGTTCCTCTAAATACTTCAACTACTAGTAGACCATCGATTGTTCCTCTAAATACTTCAACTACTAGTAGACCATCGATTGTTCCTCTAAATACTTCAACTACTAGTCGACCATCGATTGTTCCTCTAAATACTTCAACTACTAGTAGACCATCGATTGTTCCTCTAAATAATTCAACTACTAGTAGACCATTGATTGTTCCTCTAAATACTTCAACTACTAGTAGACCATCGATTGTTCCTCTAAATACTTCAATTACTAGTAGACCATCGATTGTTCCTCTAAATACTTCAATTACTAGTAGACTATCGATTGTTCCTCTAAACACTTCAACTACTAGTAGACTATCGATTGTTCCTCTAAATACTTCAACTACTAGTAGACCATCGATTGATCCTCTAAACACTTCAACTACTAGTAGACCATCGATTGTTCCTCTAAATACTTCAACTACTAGTAGACCATCGATTGTTCTTCTAAATACTTCAACCACAAGTAGACCATCAATTGTTCCTCTAAACACTTCAGCTACTAGTAGACCATCGATTGTTCCTCTAAACACTTCAACTACAAGTAGACCATCGATTGTTCCTCTAAATACTTCAACTACTAGTAGACCATCGATTGTTCCTCTAAACACTTCAGCTACTAGTAGACCATCGATTGTTCCTCTAAACACTTCAACTACAAGTAGACCATCGATTGTTCCTCTAAATACTTCAACTACTAGTAGACCATCTATTGTTCCTCTAAATACTTCAACTACTAGTAGACCATCGATTGTTCCTCTAAACACTTCAACTACTAGTAGACCATCGACTGTTCCCCTAATTACTCCTATTATCAAACTATTCATCTGTTCCCCTGTATACATTTACTATTCTAAACTTCGAGTTTTACTGTAGATACGTATACTGTCCAATCCTTCATCTTTTCCAACTAAATCCTTCAACAATCTAATTCTCTATCTGGTCTCTCCAATACTCCTAATATACACTGTAAAATATAATTAAATGCTCTATGAATGCCCACTCCACCATTGCAGATGGCCACTCTGTATCTGTAATCAGCTTACTCCGACATTGTCGCGAGCATAACACCCATTAAAACCACTCACTTCAAGCCCTCGTTTCTGTCTCATTCCATCAACATGGCGTGATGTCTTTTCTTTTTTTTTTTTTTTTTTTTACTGCAACTCTTTTCATATAAAGATTTTTAATTGGAGCTTTGGTTTGGAAAGTGAAATCGCATGTTGCAGGAATCAAACCCGAATCGATCTCGTAAAAGTACACCACTCTATCGCGCCCACTGATGAAGCTAATTTTGTAATAAACAGAAGAAAAAACTGTTGTGAGCAGAATTGGATAGCTCATCATCCACAGCTGCTTATTTAAGTTTAAATTGTGATATTTTAGATCCATTCTAGAAATTATGTCTAATGATATTTTTAACGAGTTTCTGAACCTGCCACATATCCATAATCTAAACTTTAAACTCTTACGAAAACTAAATTATATTTTTTTACAATTAAATTAGAATTAATTTAGAATTATTTCAGAATTAATTTATAATTATTTCAGAATTAATTTATAATTATTTCAGAATTAATTTAGAATTATTTCAGAATTATTTAAGAATTAATTTATAATTATTTCAGAATTAATTTAGAATTATTTCAGAATTAATTTATAATTATTTCAGAATTAATTTAGAATTATTTCAGAATTAATTTAGAATTATTTCAGAATTAATTTATAATTATTTCAGAATTAATTTATAATTATTTTAGAATTTTTAAAGTTAAAAAAATTAGAATTAATGTATAATATTTTAGAGTTAACTTAGAATTATTTTAGAATTAATTTAGAATATTTTAAAATTAATTTAGAATTATTTAAAAATTAATTTAGAAGTAATTTAGAATAGATTTAGAATTATTTACAAATTAATTTAAAATTATTTCTTCAATGTACTCTCTGCTACCTCATTGGTGCATGTCACGTTATTGTCTAGTAATATATCAAAACGAACTTTGTAGTCCCGGAAAATATTTTGAAATTGAAACAGGTTTAGAAAGTCATGTGTCAATTTTCAATTGGATATAAGAGAGTTTCGCCAGTGAAACAACTTTCTTGTAACCATCTAAACAACTTTATAATAACCATATATTTCACTTTCTAATAACCATCTAAACCAATTTCTAATAACCATATAAATCACTTTCTAGTAACCATATAAACCATTTTGTAATAACCCTATTTCTATATTCTGTTACAATATAATTTTGTTGCTATCTCACTCTTTCTTCTTCCTTTCAGCTCCCTGTGGAGCATAGGTCTTCAAAAAACACTTTCCAATCAGTTCTGTTTCTTGTCGTTCTTTTAAGATCATTCCATGTCTTCCCCATCATCTTCATCTCTGCTTCCGTCTGTCTTCTCCAATAATATCTTGATCTTCCTCTTTGTCTTTTTCCTTTTGAACTCTAAAAAAAAGGTCTGTTATGTAATGCTCTCGGTTGGCTTCCGTAGTGTGTGTTTATCCATCGCCACCGTCTTTCCTGTATCTCTTTATCCACTGGTATTTGACTGGTATATTTTCATAATTCTATGTTAGTGATTTTGTCCTGCTATTTCCATCCTTTTATTCTGAACAAGCATCCATTAATAAAGGTCTGGATCTTCATGAGTGTCGTTTTTCTTGTCCTCCATGCTTCACAGCTATATAACAGGACTGACTGAACATTGTAGTTGAAAATTTTTATTTTTGTATTAAAATAAATTTCTTTGGAATTCCATGTTTCCCAGAGAAACACATGTTTCTCATGCTTTTGATATCCTTATTTTGTATCATTCTCTGTTCCTTCCTCGTTATCTATATTTTTTTACTGCCAAGATGTATGTGAGATAGATTATGTCTTATCTCTGTTTATTTTCAATCCTAAATGATGTGATCTCTCATCAAGTATGCTCATTTTCTTTTGCGTCTGTTGTCGAACATGTGATAAGAGAGCTATGGCATCATCAAAGCCTAAGTCATTTACTAACTTGGTCATACACCACTGGATTCCATTTCTGTTGTTCTCGGTTATTTTTACAATCCAATCTATGGCCAGTAGAAAGATAATTCAAGACAGAAGGCCTTACTCCTGTTCTTGTTTCAAATGCTTCTGTCAGCTGTCCTTCCAGCACTACGCTACATTCCATTCCGTCATGCATTGTTCTTATCAGGTTAATAAACTTTATGGGGATTCCGTAATGATTCAGCAACTTCCAAAGCATTCTTCTGTCAAAACTATCAAATGTCTTTTCGTAATCTATGAATCCAATATAAAGTGGGGGCTGTAGTTCTAAACTTTGTTCAACTATTATACGTAAGTTATTTATTTGATCAGCACATGATCTGTTTTTCCTAAAACCTGCTTGTTCATCTCTCAAATGTTTCTCTATGGCCTCTTTTAGTCTCTCCAGAATGATTCTGCTTAATATTTTTCCTGGCACTGAAAGCAGCATAATTCCTCTACAATTTTGGACACCTGTAAACTTCCCATCTTTGGTAGTTTGATCATATAACCTTCGTTCCAGTCTTTAGGTATTTCTTACCTTTCCCATATTTTATATAGTTAATTATGTAACATTTTGGTAGAGATGTTAATATCTGCTTTGATGGCTTCTGAAGGAATTGCATCTGGTCCTGTGGCGTTACCATTTTTAAAAGCTTGATGGCTTTCATTACTTCTTCCTTGCCTGGTTTTCCACAGTTAACGTGTAACTCTTTCTTCTGCTGGCAGTATATCTGGAGGGTTATTTTAGCCTGGTCTGCTCAAGAGTTCTTCAAAGCTCTCCTTCTATTTCTTTATTTGTTCCCTTATATTACTAAGCAGATTTCCTTTCTTATCTTTAATAAAGGTATTGATCTGTTTGTATGCTCAGCTTAATTTATTTGTGCTGTTGTACATTTCCTTCATTTTTCCTTTATTTGCCGTCGCCTACGCCTCTTTAGCTAGTTCATCTAGATATTTCCTTTTATCCCTTTTAATGCATCTTCTCACTTCTTTGTTCACCTCTGTGTAAGCTTCGTGTGTCTTGGCATTTGTACTTCTTGTTTTGCTTTAATTTATGCCTACTTTCTTATTATTCATTTCTTTAATTTCCCTGTGGTCTCTGCTGTCATCCATGCCTTATTCTGGCGTTTTCTTTTGCCCATGTTTCTTCACATGTCATCTTCCATATATCCTTTACTTGTTTCCAATGATATTCTATATTTCTTGTATTTTCTAGTTGTTGGAGGTCTTGGTATTTCTTTGAAACTGTGACTGCAAATGTATCTTTAATTCCTTGTTCTTTAAGAAACCCTACATTGAAATACCTTATTCGTTGTAGTATATCTTTTCGCTTTAAGTTTAGGTTTGGCTAGCAGAAGATTATGATCTGAAGCCACATCTGCTCCTCTATAAACTTTTACAACATGTAAGGATGGCTTTAACTTATTATTAATATACATCTGGGTAATTTGATACTCCGTTCCATGATCTGATGACACCCATGTAGCTTAATGTATTCTTTTATGATGGGATACTGTTCCTCCTAAGCTCATTTCATTAAGAGCACAGAAATTCACGAATATCTCTCCATTTTCATTTATTTCTTCAGGTCATGTTTTCTCATGAACTCTTCAAAGCCTCTGTTGTCTGATCCTACTTTTGCATTTAGATCTCCCATAAAGGTTATAACATCCTTGGCTCGCATTTCATCCATCCGACTTAGCAGCTGTTTATAGAAATCATCTTTAACTAAATCTTCCTTATCATTGGTTGGTGCGTAGCATTGAATAATGTGTATTTTTATTTTCGTTTTTGTTGTTTTAAATGTTGCTCTTATTAGTCACGTAGCACACGATAACAATTTAATTTGGAGAAATGTCCCGGGCTTGCAGGAGTTCATGGCCGTGAGATGGCCGACAGGTTAGCAAGTATGCCACTGCGCAAGGGACCTTCGTCATCATCATCATATGCCTTACCGGTTGGTGTAGGCGATCATGTCCGTCCACAATCTTCTATCTACAGTGCATCGTATCAGTTCTGTTGTTGACTGTTTTCCATGCCATGACACCAAGCTATCCAGTATTTTCTCTCTTTGTCGTCCGCGATCTCTCTTTCCTTTTATTTTGCCAGTTGTAACCAAGTGTTCCAACTTTCCTCTTCTCATGATGTGCCCGAAAAATGTTGATTGTTTCTTTCTGATGTTTTTTAGGAGTTGCCTTTTTGTGTTGGCCTCTTTGAGAACTTCCTCATTGGTCTTTTTAGCTATCCAGGGAACTTTCAACATTCTTCGGAGAAATTCCATCTCTGTGGCCTCTAATTGTCTTTTCATTTTTTTCTATTCTACTTCCCATTTACTTTTTATTCTACTGTCCATGATTCGCTTCCATAGGTAAGAACTGGTTCTATATAGCACCGAACAACTGTTTTTCTCACTTCTATTGACATAGATTTGTGCTAGTTTGGCCTGAACTATTCTGCAAGGGACATTAACAGGACATAAATGACATTGCCAGGTTTTTATGAGACTACATCCCACAGGGAAGCGACATGTACGCGGAGGATAACCGACATGTCACAGGAACGGAGGACCTCGAAGAACAGGGAGAGCAATCTCAGCATTAAATAACTCAAGAAGTTCAATCAATGCAGGACAGGAACAATCACGAGATGAACACTGTCATTGTTGTTGGAACGGGTGGCGGAGCGGATATGGGAATACCTCATTGACGTCTGTCCGAACTATCATCATCATTAAGTACCGGGACTGCTGGCGCAGGTGATCATGTCTCTCCACAACTTTCGATCACGACAGTTATTTATCATTTCTGTTGTTGACCTTCTGTCAAGACATTCTCTTAAGCTGTCTGGTATCTTTTCTCTTTTCTTCCCTCTATCTTTTCGTCCCTCAATTTTTCCAGTTGTTACAATATATTCCAGCTGTTCTCTTCTCATTACAAGGCTAAAAAATGATGATTGTTTCTTCCTAATATTGAAAATTAGATCTCTTTTTGCTTTAGGCCTCTTTCATAACGTTTTCATTACTCTTCTCAGCTGTCCAGGGTATTCTCAACATTCTTCTGTAAAACCACATTTCTACAGACTCCAGTAATTTTCTTGTCTGTTGTCCTATTGCCCATGATTCACATCCATCTGCTAAGACTGGCTCTGCATAACATTTAAGAACTATTTTTCTTGTTTCTATTGTCAAAAATGGATTGCATAGTATCTTCCTCATTTTTTTTTTAAAGCTGCTTTTGCCTGAGCCATTCTGCATCCCACTTCGTTTGTACATCTTCCATCTGAGGTTAAAAAATTTCCCAAATATTTAAATTTATTTACCTGTTTTAATATTGTTCCACTTGTCTTTATTTTGCACTGAGGTGATGTCTTTTTCTATATTGTTACCATTACTTGTGCCTTTTTCCTATTAAGGCTGGTCCTTTATTTTTGCTTTCTCTCACTATAATGTCCAACATTTCTTGTAACTCAATTTCACTCTTAGCAATTAAGACTGTATCATCAGCATACCTTAGATTATGTATGGTATAACCTCAAATTGTTCGAACTATCGAGAGGCTTATAAAGGACTATTTAAAACTGAAAATGTAAATGAATACAGGCGTCTTTCTCAACACTTTCATTTTAACTCACTGAGCGCGAAATGTAAAACCCAAAGCATGACTAGATAAACATTAATTAGAGCGGAAAACTTACGATTTTAACGGTCATTGGTAATTATGACGTCAATGGAAGCGTTGGTTACGACGCGTAGGAGGTAATCAATTAAGTAATTATAGAATTTGACACCAACAGTGGGGGTGCTTTGGCAATGCAGCAGATCGACAGTTGAACTCTCGGTTAGAAGTCAGGCAGCCAGGAAACACAGATCAGCTTGTATGGGGTCTAGTTAACTGTCTTTCACGGTTCTAGAGCGCGTGCTTCCGGTTATTTTGTGTGGTAGCGCCAATAGCAGGGAGGGTAGTGAGGAAATGACGAGGACTCACGGTTTATCTCGTATTGGGTTTAAATAGTTCAGTCAATGAGAACTTTTGAATGGAAAGTTTTGATTGTTTGTTGGCGGAGAGTTTTGATGGTTTTTGTTGGCGGAGAGTTTTGATGGTTTTTGTTGGCGGAGAGTTTTGATGGTTTTTGTTGGCGGAGAGTTTTGATGGTTTTTGTTGGCGGAGAGTTTTTATTGCTTGTTGGTGGAGAGTTTTGATGGTTTAATGAATGGAACGTTTTGATGGTTTGTTGGCGGTGAGTTATGATGGTTCTTGTTGGCGGAGAGATTTGATGTTTGTTGACGGAGAGTTTTGCGCAATAGTAAACTCTGCGTTAGATGATGTATAGAAAGTTTTGATGGTTTGTTGACGGAGAGTTTTGATGGTTTTTGTTGGCGGAGAGTTTTGATGGTTTAATGAATAGTAAGTTTCGATGTTTTGTTGGCGGCGAGTTTTGATGGTTTTTGTTGGCGGAGAGTTTTGATTGTTTGTTGGCGGAGAGTTTTGATGGTAATGAATGGAACGTTTTGATGGTTTGTGGGCGGTGAGTTATGATAGTTTAATGAATGGAAATTTTAGATGTTTTGTTGGTGGAGAGTTTTGATGGTTTAATGAGTGGACAGTTTTGATGGTTTGTTGGCGGAGAGTTTTGGTGGTTTAATGAATGGAAAGTTTTTATTGTTTGTTGGTGGAAAGTTTTCATGGTTTAATGAATGGAAAGTTTTGATGGTTTGTTGGTGGGGAGTTTTGATAGTTTAATGAATAGAAAGTTTAGATGTTTTGTTGACGGAGAGTTTTGATATTTTGTTGGCGGAGAGTTTTTATGGTTTAAAGAATGGAAAGTTTAGATGTTTTGTTAACGGAGAGTTTTGATGATTTTTATTGGCAGAAAGTTTTGATGGTTTGTTGGCGGAGAGTTTTGATGGTTTAATGAATGGACAGTGTAGATGTTTTTTTGACGGAAAGTTTTGATGGTTTAACGAATGGAAAGTTTAGATGTTTTGTTGACGGAGAGTTTTGATGGTTTTTGTTTGCGGAGAGCTTTGATAGTTTAATGTATGGAAAGTTTAGATGTTTTATTGGCGGGGAGTTTTGATGGTTTTTTTTTGCAGAAAGTTTTCATGGTTTGTTGGCGGAGTGTTTTGATGGTTTAATGAATGGAAAGTTTAGATGATTTGATGGCGGAAAGTTTTGATGGTTTAATGAATGGAAAGTTTTTTTGTTTTTTGTTGTTGACGAAGAGTTGTGTTGGTTTTTGTTGGCGGAGAATTTTTATGTTTTAATGAATACAAAGTTTAGATGTTTAGTTGACGGAGAGTTTTGAAGGTTTAATGTATGGAAAGTTGAGATGTTTCGTTAATGGAGAGTTTTGATTGTTTTTGTTGGCAGAAAGTTTTGATGGTTTAATAAATAGAAAGTTTTGGTGGTTTGTTGGCGGAGAGTTTTGATGGTTTTTGTTTGAGAAAGTTTTGATGGTTTAATGAATAGAAAGTTTTGGTGGTTTGTTGGCGGAGAGTTTTGATGGTTTGCTGGCGGAGAGTTTTGCGCAATTGTATACTCTCCGTCAGATGATGAATATCAAGTTTTAAACGGTTTAGTGAATGGAAAGTTTTGATGGTTTGTTGACGGAGAGTTTTGATGATACTTGTTGGCAGAGAGATTTGATGGTTTTTTGACGGAGAGTTTTGCGCAATAGTATACTCTCCGTCAGATGATGTATAGAAAGTTTTGATGGTTTATTGACGGAGAGTTTTGATGGTTTTTGTTGGCGGAGAGTTTTGATGGTTTAATGAATAGAAAGTTTCGATGTTTTGTTAGCGGAGAGTTTTGATGGTTTTTGTTGGCGGAGAGTTTTGATGGTTTTTGTTGGCGAAGAGTTTTGATTGTTTGTTGGCGGAGAGTTATGATGGTTTAATGAGTGGAAAGTTTTGATGGTTTGTTGGCGGAGAGTTTTGATGGTTTAATGAATGGAAAGTTGAGATGTTTTGTTGACGGAGAGTTTTGATGATTTATGTTGGCAGAAAGTTTTGATGGTTTGTTGGCGGAGAGTTTTGATGGTTTAATGAATGGACAGTTTAGATGTGTTGTTGACGGAAAGTTTTGATGGTTTAACGATTGGAAAGTTTAGATGTTTTGTTGATGGATAGTTTTGATGGTTTTTGTTGGCGGAGAGCTTTGATAGTTTAATGTATGGAAAGTTTAGATGTTTTGTTGGCGAGGAGTTTTGATGTTTTTTTTTTGCAGAAAGTTTTGATGGTTTGTTGGCGGAGAGTTTTGATGGTTTAATGAATGGAAAGTTTTTTGTTTTTTGTTGTTGACGGAGAGTTTTGATGGTTTTTGTTGGCGGAGAATTTTTATGGTTTAATGAATACAAACTTTAGATGTTTTGTTGACGGAGAGTTTTGATGGTTTAATGTATGGAAAGTTTAGATGTTTTGTTAACTGAGAGTTTTGATTGTTTTTGTTGGCAGAAAGTTTTGATGGTTTAATGAATAGAAAGTTTTGGTGGTTTGTTGGCGGAGAGTTTTGATTGTTTGTTGGCGGAGAGTTTTGCGCAATTGTATACTCTCCCTCAGATGATGAATAAAAAGTTTAAATGGTTTAGTGAATGGAAAGTTTTGATGGTTTTGGTTGGCGGAGAGATTTGATGGTTTGTTGACGGAGAGTTATGGGCAATAGTATACTCTCCGTCAGATGATGTATAGAAAGTTTCGATGGTTTGTTGACGGAGAGTTTTGATGGTTTTTGTTGGCGGAGAGTTTTGATGGTTTAATGAATAGAAAGTTTCGATGTTTTTTTTGGCGGAGAGTTTTGATGGTTTTTCTTGGCGGAGAGTTTTGATGGTTTGTTGGCAGAGAGTTTTGATGGTTTGTTGGTGGAGAGTTTTGCGCAATGGTGTACTCTCCATCAGATAATGAATATACAGTTTTAATGGTTTAATGAATGGAAAGTATTGATGTTTAATGAATGGAACGTTTTGATGGTTTAATGGATGGAAAGTTTTGATGGTTTAATGAATGGAAAGTTTTGATGGTTAAATTGATGGAAAGTTTTGATGTTTTATTGAATGGGAAGATTTTATGGTTTAATGAATGGGAAGTTTTTTATGGTTTAATGAATATAAAGTTTTGATGCTTTATTGAGTGGAGTACCTTGAGTGTTTCCAGCAAGTAAAGAAATTCATTGGTATAAAAAAAGTCAAAAGTAAAGTACCCCCGTCGTGCCAAGTGGCGTATACGGAATATGGTGTTAGTGACCATAATTTTTAAAAGTATTCGACACATGATTTTGGGGGTAATGTGGTCGATATTACGTCCGTGCAGCTTTACTTTCCCAGACAAAAAAATCGGTACCCATTTAATGCTGGATGGCACCGACAGCCGTCGATCCTCTTGTCCTTTGTTGTCCAGCTCGCTAACCACTGAGCTATCGCGGCCCCATTACTAAGTGTCGTGAGTGTATTGTTTTGATGGTTTATGGAGTGTAGTGTTTTGATGGTTTAATGAGTGTAGTGTTTTGATGGTTTAATGAGTGTATTGTTTTGATGGTTTACTGAGTGCAATGTTTTGATGGTTTACTGAGTGCAATGTTTTGATGGTTTAATGAGTGCAGTGTTTTGATGGTTTAATGAGTGTAGTGTTTTGATGGTTTAATGAGTGTAGTGTTTTGATGGTTTACTGAGTGCAATGTTTTGATGGTTTAATGAGTGCAGTGTTTTGATGGTTTAATGAGTGCAGTGTTTTGATGGTTTACTGAGTGCAATGTTTTGATGGTTTAGTGAGTGCAATCTTTTGATAGTTTATTTAGTGCAATGTTTTGATGGTTTAGTCAGTGCAATGTTTTGATGGTTTAGTGAGTGTACTGTTTTGATGGTTTACTGAGTGCAATGTTTTGATGGTTTAGTGAGTGCAATGTTTTGATGGTTTACTGAGTGCAATGTTTTGATGGTTTAGTGAGTGCAATCTTTTGATAGTTTATTTAGTGCAATGTTTTGATGGTTTAGTCAGTGGAATGTTTTGATGGTTTACTGAGTGCAATGTTTTGATGGTTTAGTGAGTACACTGTTTTGATGGTTTAGTTAGTGCAATGTTTTGATGGTTTAGTGAGTGCAATGTTTTGATGGTTTAGTGAGTGCAATGTTTTGATGGTTTAGTGAGTGCAATGTTTTGATGGTTTAATGAGTGCAATGTTTTGATGGTCTAGTGAGTGCAATGTTTTGATGGTTTAATGAGTGCAATGTTTTGATGGTCTAGTGAGTGCAATGTTTTGATGGTTTAGTGAGTGCAATGTTTTGATGGTTTAATGAGTGCAATGTTTTGATGGTTTAGTGAGTGCAATGTTTTGATGGTTTAGTGAATGCAATGTTTTGATGGTTTACTGAGTGAATGTTTTGATGGTTTAGTGAATGCAATGCCTTGATGGTTTAGTGAATGCAATGTTTTGATGGTTTAGTGAATGCAATGCTTTGATGGTTTAGTGAATGCAATGCCTTGATGGTTTAGTAAATGCAATGTTTTGATGGTTTACTGAGTCAATGTTTTGATGGTTTAGTGAGTGCAATGCCTTGATGGTTTAGTGAATGCAATGCCTTGATGGTTTAGTGAATGCAATGCCTTGATGGTTTAGTGAATGCAATGCCTTGATGGTTTAGTGAATGCAATGCCTTGATGGTTTAGTGAATGCAATGCCTTGATGGTTTAGTGAATGCAATGCCTTGATAGTTTAGTGAGTAAACAATTGTGATATTTTAGTTTATCTGGACATTTGATTATGGATCTAGAAAAAGTATGGTGTGCCGAAGATGTCATTGTTGGAAATGCTACTGAATGTCAACTTGATACTTACTAGTCCAGACGTTATCATTTTAAGGGTAACACGAGGATGGGAAATAGGGCCCAGGCAGCGGAGGATACTCAAAGAAGGTGAAGGATGACACTACTCCTCAAATATTTTATCACAAAACAAAAATAATTATATTCCAAGCGCAATGAGCTAAATGCCAATGTACAAGCAGCCATCGTATTCCCTAGTAAAGTGTGATATAGTTTAAATAACTCAAGTCGGTACTAATAAATATACTTCGATGTCTATGGAAGTCAAACCTACTACAACCGTACAACGACGTATATCGAACTTGCAATGTGTTTGAGAACGAGATAGGCCATTTCATCAATCAGCTCTCCTTTGCCTTGGCAACAGAAGAACGACTAATAAGAGGACACTCAAACTCTTTATCGAAGCATATAGAAGTAGAGAAAATGGGAGGTGGTCTTATCTAGTGCATTCTCTAAGAATACTTGCGCTGTGTCTTTATATATTTACAAGAAAAAAACCATGAACAAAACTGTAAGAAATTGTAATTATAAACAAAACGATTTTTTTCTCTTCACGAATAATGCAAATAACGAAGATTACAATGCAATTATAATTATATTCATTAAGGAAATAATTGAAGGAACTATATTACATATAATATATGGATGTGAATCATAGACAATAGAACAACTGACAAGAAAATCACTGGAGGCTGTAGAAGTGTGGTTTTACAGAAGAGTGTTAAAAATACCATGGACAGCAAAGAAGAGTAATGAAAACGTTCTGAAAGAGGTCAAAGCAAAGGGAGAGAAGAGAGAGAGAGAGAGCTAATTTTCAATATTAGGATAAAACAATCATCATTTTTTGGCCACGTATTGAGAAGCGAACAACTGGAATATATTGTGACAACAGGGGAAATTGAGGGACCAAGAAATAGAGAGAAGCAAAGAGAAAAGATACTAGAAAGCTTAAGAAAATTGTTTGGCAGAAGGTCAACAACGAAATGATAAATAACTGTCGAGATCGAAATTAGTGGAGAGACATGGTCACCTACGCCAGCAGCCTACGATGATATTACGTAGCGCAAATTGCAGTAATGTTTATGTGGCAAATTATCATGTGTCCGCCTAAAAGTTCCGTCTAACGACCTGGCCTCCTCAAGCTTTGAACTCACCGGCCGCCGTTGGGTCAAGACAGTTCTGAGTCACTAACTCCGGTGCTAACAGCTGGCCGATTTTAATTTTAATGTTTGAAAACACGAATAATTTAAGTGAACCTGGGGTGGCGTGCGAATTATGGCCACGCACCACGAGTATAATAATTTTGTTACAGTCCTACAAGACGTCACAAAACGTACCGGCCGACGGCTCCTTTGTCCGTCTGTGGCCAAGTAATGAAGTTATAAATATTTATCACTGAGAATTATGGGTATTGGTAATCGGAAAAGTCTCAGGCTGGGTCAGACCACAGTAATCTATAGATTTACAATGGCCTACGGGCTGATAGTAAATCCCCAGAAATCTTCCAACTAGCATGACGTATTCAGCTATTCGAGCAGGGGTGGTTGTGGATAAAGTAACGTCAGCCGTTTTTAGGATCTATAGCCAATGGCGTCACTCCAGTTGCAGGGTTTTCCGGATCTATTCTCTGCCCGCTGGTTTTTGTAAATCTATGATGGCCATGATCTGACCACAGCCAACTATTCAGGGTATCCCTAAGTCTGGACGCATAGGCAAAAATACATAGAGATTGGCTGAAGGAGCATTTTACTAACTGCATTGGAAGACTGGGTTGATCATGTGCGAGGGGGTCTCCTCGTTCATCTGACCTAAGCACCTTGACTTCTGTATCTGGGGTATGCTAAAGAAGGTGTACTAAATGATTCACCTCGATCACCTGACCTAAGCCCCTTAATGATTCACCTCGTTCACCTGACCTAAGTCCCTTGACTTCTGTATCTGGGGTATGATAAAGAAGGTGTACTAAATGATTCACCTCGTTCACCTGACCTAAGCCCCTTGACTTCTGTATCTGGGGTATGCTAAAGAAGGTGTACTAAATGATTCACCTCGATCACCTGACCTAAACCCCTTAATGATTCACCTCGTTCACCTGACCTAATCCCATTGCTTTCTGTATCTGGGGTATGCTGAAGAAGGTATACTCAATGATTCACCTCGTTAATCTGACCTAAGCCCGTTGACTTCTGTATCTGGGGTATGCTAAAAGAAGGTATACTCAATGATAGTCACATCTTTAGGACTTCCGGTTAATATGGCGGATATGTGACAGGAAGAGTTGAGGCTCTGTTTGAAAAGTGTTCCTTGTTGCAGTTTCCAATTATTCCAAGTTCAGTTTACTGCCAGAGCTACTGAGTATAGTGCTCTGTACACACCGTGAGCTGTGTGTTTCATCCGGAGCGTGTTTCGAAATTCCAATTGTTTAGGATGAATGATAATATTGTATGATGAAGGACAGTTAAGCTACTTTCACTTTCGGTGCGGTTGCGCCTTATGTATTTTGGCGTGTGCTGTAGCTGCTATGATAATGACTTCAGCTGCTTTTTTTCGTCGGATCTCTCAATGAGTGGAGTTTTATTTCGGATGATTGCACTGGCACGAGTGTTTGAGCAATTATGGATTTTAATTCGTTTGCAGTGATACCCGAGACTTCAACTAACTATAACTGCCACAGATGATGTAACACATGTGACTGAACGCGTAAAGATTGAATGTTATAACGTTGTTGTTGCGTTCGCCAACTTTCAACTCTGACAAAATCCCCAGAGACTAGGAACTGAATTTTGCGGGTTAATCCATTTTTTCCGACCCACAGGGGTCCCTCGCCGCACAGGCAGATAACTCTGACTTCGGAGGTACTCATGTTTTTTCCGTCGATGAGTAACTGACGTTTCAAGCCGGGGCCTCGCTGCTGAGACCAGGGGTGGTTGTCGCAGAGAGAAATCATAAATAAAAATCCCAACCGGTGTAGCCGAGATTTGAATCCACAACCTCTCTGTCACGAGGCCGGCGTCTTGCCTCGAGACCAACCAGTCCCCCATGACTTGGAATATGAGGAAACTGCAACAAGGAACACATTTCATACATAGCCTGAAATAGTTCCTGCCGCCTATCCACCATATACCAGAAGTTCACGTCCTCCCGAAAGTGATGATCGTCATATTTCTTTAAAAATGTGTAGCGCTTGATGATGTTAGGCCATCGTTGTTGGCTCCAATTTCGAACATATAAACACACAGCATCAAACAACAGACCGTAAGATTAGCGTACGGCCGGTCTAGGGATTTACGATGAGCCATTACGATGACGTAGCACACATAACAAAGTCGCAAGCACAGCAATGACGCGCCCTTTAGATTCTTGATTACTCTAGTGAATGCAGCCTACGACGAACAAAACAGGGTGCAAATTCCCTAAAGAGATAAAACTGCGACTGATGAACCATTTCACATTAATGAGTAACATGGAAATAACTTGTGTCAAGCAAATCCAACAACGGTCATGAACAGCATCAATGTGACGTAAAGCGCAAAACAAGTCTAGACGATGGAAGGTCGCATTCCCAACACTTGATCAGTCGAAAATGAAATATTGCCGGCGTACGACATTGTTTTATCGGCGCAGATGTAATAAGTAGATCATCATCTTGACTTTAACGCATTGTAGTGCAATTTAGAACCAAAATTAATCAGACATCGTATTCACTTTCTGCAGCGATCGAGAGTTCTAAAGGGACGTTAATGTTGATTAATGACATCGAACTCACGTGAGACTCACAAAGCGCACCAACCATTGTATCACAAAGGATAGAAATAAAAATGATGACGTTATTTAATATTACAACTGAATAAAATGTTTATAAATTTCGTTTCAAGGAAACATCAATTTTTGCCTATATGTCCAAACTTTAGAGAAACCCTGAACATTTACTTGGGCCTGTGGGCTGAGAGAAAATACAAACTAGCATGACGTTATCAGCTTTGCGAGCAGGGGTGGTTTTGGACAGAGTGGGATCAGCCGTCAAAGTCTCCAATATTTGAACATGTCTCGCTTGTTGATGGGTATAGTTTCCTGTAGAAGTGAGATCCAGAATTCATCGGTTATATATATATATATATATATATATATATACAAACATCCAATTCTGAACTATGGAAGCAAATCATGGATAATAGACAAACACATGAAAAGGCGATTAGAGGTCGCAGGAATGGGATTTCTTACAAGAATGTTGAAAGTTCCTGGACAGATAAAAAGACCAACGAGGACATTTTCAAGGAGGCCAACACAAAAAGGGAGCTCCTACAAAAACATCAGAGAAAGAAACAATTACAATTTGTTTGGGCGCATCATGAGAAGAGGAAAGTTGGAGTACAAGGTTAAAACTGACAAAATTCAGGGAAAGAGAAATCGCGGACGACAAAGAGAGAAGGTACTACATAGGTTAGTGCTGTAGAAATGAAAAAAAAAAAAATTTAATGGAATAAAGCTTTACGTAGCTGATCGACGACACAAACTTGAACGACGTTTCGGTGAAACATCGTTCAGATGTGTGTCGTCCATTAATTATTTCAAGCTTTAACCATTGCATTTTTTTCTGAATTCTTTCATTTCTCCTTCACATTCCGCTTAACTACAGCTTCGCTATTTTATGCGTTTATTTCCATTTCTATGCCCTGATCCCCATAGCTTGATGTCACCGTTTGCAAAACTGTGACCAATATAACAGATACGAAGCACTGTGGAAGGACATGATCGCCTACGCCAATCGGGTTGGCACATGATGTTGGTTGGCTGCTGTCTGACATCGCAAGCCGTATTTGTGAGACCCCTGTCCCGGTTTATCGTTCACACAAAACCCTGATGAGGTTTGGGGTAGGATTGCTATTTGCTTAGGCTGTTTGGTCTCTGACTGATTGGTCAGGAGTAGCGCGAGCAGTGAGTTGCCAAGGGGGAGATAACGCACAGGACCGATATCAAATGTAATTGTTTTATGTAAAAAAAAAAAAAGGTATTGTCCCTTATGATGACGTTGCTTGTTTCCTTTACTACACATTATGATCATCATGTGCCGCACCGGTTGGCGTTGGCGATCATGTCCTTCCACAATTTTCTATCTGAAGTGCATCGTATCAATTCTGTTCTTGACTGGTTTCCATGCCATGACACCAAGCTATCTAGTATCTTCTCTCTTTGTCGTCTGCGATCTCTTTTTCCCTATATTTTGCCATTTGTAAAAAAAGTTTCCAACCTTCCTCTTCTCATGATATGCCCCAAAAATATAAGTCATGTCTTTTTGATGTTTTATTTAGGAACTACCTTTTAGCGTTGGCCTATTCGAGAATGTCCTCATTGATACTTATTTAGATGTCGAGGAAACTTTCAATAACATTCTTCTAAGAAATCCCATCTCTGTGGCCACTAATAGTCTTTCCATTTGCTTGTCCACTGCCCATGATTCGCTTCCATAGATCAGAATTTGCCCTATATAGCACCGACGAACTCTCTTTCTCACTTCTATTGGCATATACTTGTTGCACAAGACGTTTTTAATTTCCTGAAATGATATTTAGGTATGAACTATGTTGCTTTCTATTTCGGTGGTGCATCTTCCATCTGTTACTTTTCTACATGTACACGTTTATTTACATGTGTATGTTAATGTGATTACTCTCTCTCTCTCTCTCTCTCTCTCTCTCTATTACAAGCTTTTCCACAGAATCCTGTCTAAACCTACATGTTTATTCTCACGTACTTTAGTGAGTCTTTCATATTTTGCACCCTTCGTATTTAGGATTTCCCCTTCTCCAATTTCCAGGACTTACATTCTCTATGTGGGTTCTCCGAAACCAATACAATGTTTGAACTGGCCATGGTATGCCAGATTTCTTCGCTGAACTGACATCGCTAGTAAGTTTTAATTTATTTGTATTTTCCTTAAATGTTTTTGTTGTTTCCTATCTGGTATTGATTATTTTATCTATAGTTCTCTCAGACAAATGCCATTTTTGGGCAATGTTAAAAGACACAACAGCCTACTAAAAGTAATCCTGGAGGGGAAAATACAAGGTAAAAGAGGCAGAGGCAGACCAAGACTAACATGGACGAGTAACATCAAAAGATAGACAAACCAGACTGTGACAACCTGCACCATCAAAGCAAGAGACAGAGCAGAATAGCGCTCCATGGTAGCCAACCTTCGTTGCGGAGATGGCACTCGATGATGATGATGATGATGATGATGATAATTCCCTGAGTGTTGTCTAGAATGCTCAAAGTGTGCCTTGCCAAGTCCATATTATGGACACGACTCATAATGTATGTAAGAAAATCTATGCCTTCTATTTTTGCCTCTCTTGTCTGTGTTCTTCCCAGTATTTCACGAGTTTAGTTTATTTTTGTTCTTATTGTGTTCTGAGGTCTTGACTTGTGCATTCTCTAGTTATTTCTTCATATCACATACCCGACATATGCCTACCTTCACTTTCTGATGTTACCGTCGACGATATTGTCGATGATAGTGCTGATGGTATTGTCGATGACAGTGTTAATGGTAATTGTGAGTACAGAGTTGATTATACTGTCGAGGATAGTGTCGATGATATTTTCAATGATAATTGTGATGATAGTTGTGAGGATAGTGTCGATGATAGTGTTGATGATATTGTTGATGATAGTGTTGATGATAGTGTTGATGATATTGTTTGTGATAGTGTTGATGATAGTGTTGATGATAGTGTTGATGATAGTGTTGATGAGAGTTTTGATGATATTGTTTGTGATAGTGTTGATGATAGTGTTGATGATAGTGTTTATGATATTGTTTGTGATAGTGTTGATGATAGTGTTGATGATAGAGTTGATGATAGTGTTGATGATAGTGTTGATGATAGTGTTGATGGTAGTGTTGATGGTAGTGTTGATGATATTGTTTTTGTGATAGTGTTGATGATAGTGTTGATAATAGTGTTGATGATAGTGTTGATGATAGTGTTGATGGTAGTGTTGATGATATTGTTTTTGTGATAGTGTTGATGATAGTGTTGATAATAGTGTTGATGATAGTGTTGATGATAATTGTGGTGATATTGTTGATGATATTGTTGATGATATTGTTGATGATATTGTTGATGATAGTGTTGATGATAATTGTGATGATAGTTGTGAAGATAGTGTTGGTGGTAGTGTTGATGATAGTGTTGATGATAGTGTTGATGATAGTGTTGATGATAGTGTTGATGCTAGTGTTCATGATAATTGTGATGATAGTTGTGAAGATAGTGTTGATGGTAGTGTTGATGATAGTGTTCATGATATTGTTGATGATAGTGTTGATGATAGTGGTGATGATATTGTTGATGATAGTGTTCATGATATTGTTGATGATAGTGTTGATGATAGTGTTGATGATATTGTTGATGATAGTGTTGAGGATATTGTTGATGATAGTGTTGATGATAGTGTTGATGATAGTGTTGATGATATTGTTGATGATAGTGTTGATGATAATTGTGATGATAGTTGTGAGGATAGTGTTGATGGTAATTTTAATGATGTGTTGACGATATTGTTGATGATAGTATCGATGACAGTGTCGATGACAGTGTCGATGATACTGTCGATGGTAGTGTCGATGGCAATATCGATGATAATATTGATGGCAATGTCGATGATAATATCGATGATAGTGTCGATTGTTTGCTGGCTGCACGGCAACATCTTCTATTATCGCATATTATTTTCCCGTGCACAATGTAATTTCCTTAGATATTTGTTTTTGAGTTGACACTTGAAGTCCTCTCCAGGACTTAGGCTGAGTGCGCTAGTGAATCACAGCTGACTGTGTGCTTGAGAATCAGCAGCAACATTCGATCGTAATTACTACTCAACCTCTCAGCGGTGCACTTGGAAACAAATTAAAAAGTCTGACCAATGGAGTATGGATCGAAAAGGGGAGACAATCCGGTAATCACAATATTTTCCGGAGACGTCTCTATTTGGTCAAAGGGCGCAAAATATCACAGTATGGCGTAAACCAAATCACAACGCTTCTGCGCCCACTTAGCCGCCTTTTAGGAAGGAGAAATTACAGAAAAAGGGAAGGCCAAATCGTCAGACAGAATCAGAGCTGAAGTTATCAACAAATCATAACTGATTAATAACTTCCGCCAGGATAAGTGAACCCAAACCATCCAGAGACTAATGCAGACCCTTCGTGGTGCCTCTAGTGACGTACTAACCAGCCTGGTAAAGTAAGCAGGGATCGAGAGGAAACGTAACTCGGTACTCAGAAATGCTAAAGTCGGATGTATTGGGCCGAGAGGCGGGAATATCGCAATTCTACTGCAAACCGGTTCGATCCCAACCGACGGCCCCGGTCCACCCAGCCTTTAATGGATACCGGATTTTTGTCTGGGAAAGTAAAGCGGTACGGGCGTAATACCGACCACATTACCCCAAAAATCATGTGCCGAAGATCTGTAAAATTTATGGTCACTAACACCACATTGTGTGAAAAAGAAAAAGGCCCTTCTCCAATTTCCAGGACTTACATTCTCTATGTGGGTTCTCCGAAACCAATACAATGTTTGAACTGGCCATGGTATGCCAGATTTCTTCGCTGAACTGACATCGCTAGTAAGTTTTAATTTATTTGTATTTTCCTTTAATGTTTTTGTTGTTTCCTATCTGGTATTGATTATTTTATCTATAGTTCTCTCAGACAAATGCCATTTTTGGGCCATGTTAAAAGACACAACAGCCTACTAAAAGTAATATTGGAAGTGAAAATACAAGGTAAAAGAGGCAGAGGCAGACCAAGACTAACATGGATGAGTAACATCAAAAGATGGACAAGTCAATCTATGACAGAGGAAGAGGTATGTTTACAGCACTCGGAAAAAATGACAAATAGTCAACAACAGAAAAAAAATATGGACCAAGGCAGGATCGAATCCGTACTCAGTGGCACAGCGCCTTGCCACGAAAAGCCAAACGCTAGGGAACACTGTCACTCAGCTAACTAAAAAATTAGCTTCGTAGGCAATGTGTTTTCGCGAAGGTTTTCCCATAACTACAGCATAAGGCTGCGATCACAGCTCGGAAATATTTTTCCTGTTAAGACAAGTATCTCCCAGATAGGGTAGGGCTGAATACTTGCGTTGTAGACAAACATTTAGGACGAAACAGCACGAATAGTAGTTTCCAGTGGTTAAGACTGGAGACAAATAATAATAAATGAATATTATTATAGAGGGAAACTTCCGAGGCGATAATCAGCGAATCAATTCAGGGAAGAGGTATGTTTACAGCACTCGGAAAAAATGACAAATAATCAACAACAGAAAAAAATATGGACCAAAGCAGGATCGAACCCGTACTCAGTGGCACAGCGCCTTGCCACGAAAAGCCAAACGCTAGGGAACACAATAAAAAATTAGCTTCGTAGGCAATATCTTTTCGCGAAGGCTTTCCCATGACTTTGCGAAAAGACATTGCCTACGAAGCTAATTTTTTAGTTAGCTGAGTAGCAGTGTTCCCTAGCGTTTGGCTTTTCGTGGCAAGGCGCTGTGCCACTGAGTACGGGTTCGATCCTGCTTTGGTCCATATTTTTTTCTGTTGTTGACTATTTGTCGTTTTTTCCGAGTGCTGTAAACATACCTCTTCCTCTGAATTGATTCGCTGATTATCGCCTCGGAAGTTTCCCTCTATAATAATATTTATTTATTATTATTTGTCTCCAATCTATGACAGCCTGCACTATCAAAGCAAGAAACAGAGTAGAATAGCGATCCATGGTAGCCAACCTTCGTTGCGGAGAAGGCACTCGATGATGATGAACACCATATTCCCTATACACCACATGGCGTGACGGGGGTACTTTACTTTAGAAGGCACTCAATGATGATGAACACCATATTCCCTATACACCACATGGCGTGACGGGGGTACTTTACTTTTTGCTGCAAACCACAACACAACGCATTCACGCCAACCCAAGGTTTTCTTAGGGGAGCGAAAAGGTGTGTTCCTTTAGCTATCATGTGAACGCAAGCAAGTAAGGAGAAACGATTCTTCGTCTTTCCGTTCTCATTTTCAGTGCCGAGGGGGGATATTGTTTTCGGTTGTTACTCTTCTGTTGGATAAAGAAAAAAGAATGTGGGTCGTTTATAGGCGGCTAGAATTTGAGGACCACCGTCTAACTGCGTCTGAGCGTTGAGCCACAGCGACATCTTAGATGTAAACATCCCACATCAATCACTCGCTTACGTTTCCAACAGCGAAAACAACATCTGTGGAGAGAGAAACATCGGCGCGAGGCGAGAAATAAGCAAACAGCGAGGACGTAACGAGGAAACCGGTGTAAGTGAAGGTACATTATCTTCCAGGCCGCACTTATAACACTAGTGAAATAATTATCGACTTTCTCAGCACTCGTGAGTGGTGTACAGACAAAGAGGAGGGTTAGAGGGCCGCTTATTCTACTGTGTTGTAGAGATAAACTACAATGACTCCCAAATTGGTGTTTACGTTAATCGTTATTTCTCCTGTCCGTGCTCACAAAATGAAATACGGTAATCCCTCAGTTATCGCGGTTAATAGGGACCAGAACCGGGCACGATAAGTGAAAAACCGCAAAGTAGTGTCAACCTCTCATTTTTAACATACGTACATTTTTGTGTATGTATAATATCAATAAGTGTATATGAAACCATATAAGTACATATGTTATCATTAGAACTTTAAAGAATAGTTTCAAACATGTAAATAAAATATTAATAGTATAAATAACATACATAAAATAATGTATAAATGATATAAATATGCTATAATATAAACTTTTCTGTTATAACAAGGTCCGTAACTCACCTCTGACATTAGCTTCTCTTCACTTGATCTTTATAAATGTCGATGAAACACCTGTGCAGTACGGTGGAGGTGAAGAAGATGAAGATGATTTACTGCACAGGTTAATGAGAGCTTTACTGCTCCTCAGATGACGCCTCATCGTCAGGTGCTAGGGGCGCTGGATCGTCGCGGGCAGCTTCGGATAGAGCTGGGGTAGCTGCAGTAGACGGCATAGATGCAGCAGGAGGCGGCGTAGAGGCAGCAGGAGGAGCTTCTGCAGAACGATTTTGAATTGTGTGGGCACTCCCTGCCTTCTGCTGGCGTGCAGGCAACTTTCGCGCCATAATTCCTCAATTTTGAATTTTTGAACAAACCGCGATGTACTGAGGCCGTGATAAATGAACCGCGAAGTAGCCAGGGATGACTGTAATTGTCTTTATTAATTGGATATCCAGGAGACACCGATACGGCGTCGAGGGCTGTTGTACGACAGATGACATTTTCTAATACCTTTTAATGACTGAGAAAGAGAGTTCATCGGTGCTATATAGAGCTAATTCTGACCTATGGAAGCGAATCATGGACAGTAGACACAAAAATGAAAAGACAATTAGCGGCCACGGAGATGGGATTTGTCAAAAGAATGTTATAAGTTCCATGAACAGCTGAGAAGACCAACGAGGAAATTTCCAAAGAGGCCAACACAAAAAGGGAGCTCCTAAGAAACATCAGAAATAAACAGTGAACATTTTTCGGGCACATTATGAGAAGAGAAAAGTTGGAATCATAGGTTACAACTGACAAAATGCAGGGAAAGAGAGATCACGGACAACAAAGATAGAAAACACTAGATAGATTGGTGTCATTTAATGGAAAACAGTCAACAATATAATTTATACGATGTATGGTGGATAGAAGATTGTGGAGGGACATGATCGCCTACGGCAACCGTTATAGCACATGATGATGATGATATAATGACTTAAATAAAAATGACAACATTCCAAATGGATATAGTTTGTCCAACAGGACAGTGTGTTAAAATGGTTTCATTAAACTCTAAATATCAACACTCGTGTTAATATCTCACATTTTCTACCTCCATCATATTTTCTAACCTGATGACAAATAACATGCATGCTGATAACTCCGTTAGCTCGCTGTTTATAGAGCCCCTCTTATCATGCATGCTGATACCTCCGTTAGCTCGCTGTTTATAGCCCCCTCACAAATGTCCTCGACAGCTCGCGTATATTCATACTGGGATTCCAGAAAAAAAAACACACAGAGAGAAAGGAAATACAAATTTCACTTAACGAGACATCTATTAACATGTTGTTGTTACTGTTACAAGTCTTGATACTGCACTCTGACATATGTTCACCTGTCCATCTTTATATGTAATCTGTCCACTTTAGTCTTGATACTGTACTCTGACATATGTTCACCTGTACATCTTTATATGTAATCTGTCCACTTTAGTCTTGATACTGCACTCTGACATATGTTCACCTGTCCATCTTTATATGTAATCTGTCCACTTTAGTCTTGATACTGCACTCTGACATATGTTCACCTGTCCATCTTTATATGTAATCTGTCCACTTTAGTCTTGATACTGCACTCTGACATATGTTCACCTGTCCATCTTTATATGTAATCTGTCCACTTTAGTCTTGATACTACACTCTGACATATGTTCACCTGTCCATCTTTATATGTAATCTGTCCACTTTAGTCTAGATACTGTTTTCTGACATATGTTCACCTGTCCATCTTTATATGTAATCTGTCCACTTTAGTCTTGATCTGCATCGTCTACTTTCTCCTCCAAGACGACTTTTAGTTGTGTCTTGTGTCTCTCCACATATCCTAAAAAGGTCAGTTTTCTTGTTGGAATTATGTTAAAAAGTAATTCTCTTTCCATTCAGTTGAATCAAATCTTCTTTGTTTGTCTTCTTTTTCTTCCACCTAATTCTCCCCACTTTTATATAAATCCACATTTCAAAGGATTCAATTTTCTTCTCTGTTCTCTTATTTAATGTCCATGTTTCTTCACTATACAAGAATACTTAGCGGCTATAACAATTTACAATTCGTAGTTTTAATTCCCATGTTATCTAAAACCCATATTGGTGGAAAGATTTGAACGAACAGAGAAGTGAGTAATGCATGCCGTTTTAGAATAGCTTCAAATACAGAAGGAACTATTTCAGGCAACTTGAGCGAAACAAATTTATTTCCTGACACGGAAAAAGAAAATCAATAAATCGTACAAAAGTTATCTTCTAGGTAAAAATAGAAAATAAATGAGGCAAATAAAGAGTGAAGAGGGTAGGCAATATCAAGAGACGAAACAGGAGAAATGAGGTAGTGTGTATCATTGCTTTGTTATGTAGAGCCAGTCTTAACATATGGATGTGAATCGTGGACAATGCAACAACAGACAAGAAAATCACTGGAGTCTGTTGAAAAGTTTTTCTACAGAAGAATGTTGAGAATAACATGGACAGCTAAGAAGAGTAATGAAAACGTTATGAAAGAGGTGAAAGCAAAAAGAGAACTAATTTCACATTTTAGGGAGAAACATTCATCATTTTGTTTGCCATTTAATGAGAACGGAATATCTGGAATATATTGTAACAACTGGGAAAATTGAAGGACGAAGAGATAGAGAAAAGCAAAGAGAAAAGATACCAGACAGTTTAAGTTTTAATAAATTCTTACCGCCTATCATCATCATCTAGTACCATGCCTGCTGGCGTAGGTGATTATGTTCCTCTCCAATTGTCGATCTCGACAGTTACCACGTACATAACAAAATAATTGTCAAGGGACTATCTACTTGAGATCGAGCAAGGATTTCAACAGAAAGAACATTTTTATAGAGAGTGGAAACAATGACGAAGAAAAGAGGATGTGCTGCTGTCGTAGAGAGAGAGAGAGAGAGAGAGAGAGAGAGAGAGAGAGAGCGAGAGAGAGAGAGGCTACAATTGTTGAAGTCTAGGTAAATTAAGTAGTAAATATTATCCCATGGAGAAAAGAAGGGCCATTCATTTAAGAAGACACTGGAACAATCCACGAGAGAGATCTCTCAAACTGCAAATTAATATAGGTCGACGTTGATCAAAGCTGTTGGAGTATTGAGGGGCTGTCGAAAAAATAGATTTAAGCTCGTGCGATAATGTATTGGTATGTCAGCACAACAGATTCATTTTGTCTGGAATATTTGACTTGAGGGAGGGGAAGGCGCGCCTCACAGCAGCAGAGCTGGAAGTTATCAGATACCAACAGCTGATGGCTTGAGCCAGGATCGGTGAACCAGAACCATCCAGACCCTGCTCTACATCTCAGTGGTACCTCTAGTAGCAGACTAACCTGTGTAGTCTGGCCAAGCGAGTAGGGATAGAAGAGAGGAGACAGCCCAGGACCCAAAAATGTCGTGCTGAAGTCGGATGTGTTGGGTCGAAAGGTGCAAATATCACAGTTATACTGCAAACCACAACACAACACAGACACGCCCACTTAAAGTTCTTTTAAGGGCGGATGATGAAGAGGTAAACTCCTTTAGTCATCGGGCGAACGCAAGCAAACAATCAAGCAATCTAGCAGCATTTGACTTGTGACGATGCTCTACACCATGTGTACATGTTATGAAATGTTTAATCGCTTCTGGCAGTAATAAATGTGCTCATTTAGAGTGATTTCCCTGCCGTGAAGAATTATATTGAATAAAAATACACTTTTTCGCTAAAAGGAATGGTGTTGTAACTGTCATACGTGGTGTTCTAAATTAAGTCATTAAATATGGGGCTTGAGAAAAGTAACAAACAACACAAGAAGAGATAGAATACCAAATGAAACCATAAGGTAAATGGTAGAAACAAAACCCTGCCAAGAATGTATAGAACAACAACTTAAATGGTTTGGCCACCTGGTCAGAATGAATCCTTATCAATCACCATCAAGGGCGTTCTACTCGAGAATGCATGGAAGAGGACAAAGAGGAAGACCCAGAAGAAGATGGATAGATGCAGTGACAGAGACGTGTAACAACAAAGGAATATCACTAATTCAGACAGTTCGAGCAGCACAAGAACGACAAATGATATAACCACATCTTTTCAGTACCAGTGAGAAAGAGAGAGAGAAAAAAAGAAAAGAATATGGGGGCCCTGTTATACCATCAAGTCAAGAGAAAGAAAAGAATATGGGGGCCCTGTTATACCATCAAGTCAAGAGAAAGAAAAGAATATGGGGGCCCTGTTATACCATCAAGTCAAGAGACAGAAAAGAATATGGGGGCCCTGTTATACCATCAAGTCAAGAGAAAAAAAAGAATATGGGGGCCCTGTTATACCATCAAGTCAAGAGAAAGAAAAGAATATGGGGGCCCTGTTATACCATCAAGTCAAGAGAAAGAAAAGAATATGGGGGCCCTGTTATACCATCAAGTCAAGAGAAAGAAAAGAATATGGGGGCCCTGTTATACCATCAAGTCAAGAGAAAGAAAAGAATATGGGGGCCCTGTTATACCATCAAGTCAAGAGACAGAAAAGAATACGGGGGCCCTGTCACACCATCGAGTCAAGAGAAAGAAAAGAATATGGGGGCCCTGTGATACCATCAAGTCAAGAGAAAGAAAAGAATATGGGGGCCCTGTTATACCATCAAGTCAAGAGACAGAAAAGAATACGGGGGCCCTGTCACACCATCAAGTCAAAAGAAAGAAAAGAATATGGGGGCCCTGTTATACCATCAAGTCAAGAGAAAGAAAAGAATATGGGGGCCCTGTTATACCATCAAGTCAAGAGAAAGAAAAGAATATGGGGGCCCTGTTATACCATCAAGTCAAGAGAAAGAAAAGAATATGGGGGCCCTGTCACACCATCAAGTCAAGAGAAAGAAAAGAATATGGGGGCCTGTTATACCATCAAGCCAAGAGAAAGAAAAGAATATGGGGACCCTGTTATACCATCAAGCCAAGAGAAAGAAAAGAATATGGGGGGCCCTGTTATACCATCAAGCCAAGAGAAAGAAAAGAATATGGGGGCCCTGTTATACCATCAAGCCAAGAGAAAGAAAAGAATATGGGGACCCTGTTATACCATCAAGTCAAGAGAAAGAAAAGAATATGGGGGCCCTGTTATACCATCAAGTCAAGAAAAAGAAAAGAATATGGGGACCCTGTTATACCATGAAGTCAAGAAAAAGAAAAGAATATGGGGGCCTTGTTATACCATCAAGCCAAGAGAAAGAAAAGAATATGGGGACCCTGTGATACCATCAAGTCAAGAGAAAGAAAAGAATATGGGGGCCCTTTTATACCATCAAGTCAAGAGAAAGAAAAGAATATAGGGGCCCTGTTATACCATCAAGTCAAGAGAAAGAAAAGAATATGGGGACCCTGTTATACCATCAAGTCAAGAGAAAGAAAAGAATATGGGGGCCCTGTTATACCATCAAGTCAAGATAAAGAAAAGAATATGGGGGTTCTGTTATACCATCAAGTCAAGAGAAAGAAAAGAATATGGGGGGCTTGTTATACCATCAAGTCAAGAGAAAGAAAAGAATATGGGGGGCTTGTTATACCATAAAGTCAAGAGAAAGAAAAGAATATGGGGGCCCTGTTATACCATCAAGTCAAGAGAAAGAAAAGAATATGGGGGCCCTGTTATACCATCAAGTCAAGAGGCAGAGTAAGACGACGAGCCGTGGTAGCAAACCTGCATTGAGGTGATGACACAAGATGATGATGTAATTTCTGGGATATTTGTGAGAATTTCACTAAGGCTGACGAATAAATCTGCAGTGCTGTCGCTGCGTGGTTTGCATGTGTGAATTTTCATCAAGATTGAAAGAAAAGGTGTTAATTCTACATCAGGGATTCGATCTTCGGTCCCGTGGTTAGCAAACGACTGGTATCAATCAACGCTGACATCTTCTCTCCTGAGACCAATGAACGAGTTTTATTTACCGACCCTCGCTTTCGCCTCAAACTATGACTACTCCCGAGCCAATGAAGTTTATAATGGTTTTAGACCGTTAACCGACTGCTAGCAAAGTAGAGCTGCCTTTTAGCAGAGTAGAACAGACTGCTAGCGAAGTAGAGCCGACTGTTAGCAGAGTAGAACAGACTGCTAGCGAAGTAGAGCCGACTGTTAGCAGAGTAGAACAGACTGCTAGCAGAGTAGAACAGACTGCTAGCGAAGTAGAGCCGACTGTTAGCAGAGTAGAACAGACTGCAAGCAGAGTAGAACAGACTGCTAGCAGAGTAGAACAGACTGCTAGCAGAGTAGAACAGACTGCTAGCAGAGTAGAACAGACTGCTAGCAGAGTAGAACAGACTGTTAGCAGAGTAGAACAGACTGCTAGCAGAGTAGAACAGACTGCTAGCGAAGTAGAGCCGACTGTTAGCAGAGTAGAACAGACTGCTAGCAGAGTAGAACAGACTGCTAGCGAAGTAGAGCCGACTGTTAGCAGAGTAGAACAGACTGCTAGCAGAGTAGAACAGACTGCTAGCAGAGTAGAACAGACTGCTAGCAGAGTAGAACAGACTGCTAGCAGAGTAGAACAGACTGCTAGCAGAGTAGAACAGACTGTTAGCAGAGTAGAACAGACTGTTAGCAGAGTAGAACAGACTGCTAGCGAAATAGAACAGACTGCTAGAAGAATAGAACAGACTACTAGCAGAGTAGAACAAACTGCTAGAAAAATAGAGCCGACTGCTAGCAAATACAGATGTCGTGACACCGACTTTACCAACAGTTGTCGCGACATAGACTTCACTCAGGTTTGCCAAACACCGACTTCACCCACATTTATTTAGACACCTACTTTACCCACATTTCTCCAAACACGAACTTCACCCACATTTATCCCAGCACCGACTTCACCCACATTTATCCCAGCACCGACCTCACCCACATTTACCCCAACACCGACTTCACCTACATTTATCCCAGCACCGACTTCACCCACATTTATCCCAACACGAACTTCACCCACATTTATCCCAACACGATCTTCACCCACATTTATCCCAACACCGACTTCACCCACATTTATCCCAGCACCGACTTCACCCACATTTATCCCAACACCGACTTCACCCATATGTATCCCAGCACTGACTTCACCCACATTTATCCCAAAACGAACTTCACCCACATTTACCCCAACACGATCTTCACACACATTTATCCGAACACCGACTTCACCCACATTTATCCCAGCACCGACTTCACCCACATTTATCCCAACACCGACTTCACCCACATTTATCCCAACACCGACTTCACCCACATTTATCCCAGCACCGAATTCACCCACATTTATCCCAGTACCGACTTCACCCACATTTATCCCAGCACCGACTTCACTCACACTTATCCCAACACTGACTTCACCCACATTTATCCCAGCACCGACTTCACCCACATTTATCCCAACACTGACTTCATCCACATTTATCCCAGTACCGACTTCACCCACATTTATCCCAGCACCGACTTCACCCACATTTATACCGACTTCACCCACATTTATCCCAACACCGACTTCACCCACATTTATCCCAACACCGACTTAAAATTGTTAGTCTGTTTAAACTGTATAGTTATGTTTCTCGTTTTCAACTGTGTAGTCGTGGTTCTCGTTTTCAACTGTGTAGTCGTGGTTCTCTGTTTTCAACTGTGTAGTCGTGGTTCTCTGTTTTCAACTGTGTAGTCGTGGTTCTCTGTTTTCAACTGTGTAGTCGTGGTTCTCTTTTTTCAATTGTGTAGCCGTGGTTCTCTGTTTTCAACTGTGTAGTCGTGGTTCTCTGTATTCAACTGTGTAGTCGTGGTTCTCGTTTTCAACTGTGTAGTCGTGGTTCTCTGTTTTCAACTGTGTTGTCGTGGTTCTCTGTTTTCAACTGTGTAGTCTTGGTTCTCTGTTTTCAACTGTGTAGTCGTGGTTCTCGTTTTCAACTGTGTAGTCGTGGTTCTCTGTTTTCAACTGTGTAGTCGTGGTTCTCTGTTTTCAACTGTGTAGTCGTGGTTCTCTCTTTTCAACTGTGTAGTCTTGGTTCTCTGTTTTCAACTGTGTAGTCGTGGTTCTCTGTTTTCAACTGTGTAGTCGTGGTTCTCGTTTTCAAATATGTAGTCGTGTCTTTCTGTTTAAAATGCTCAGTCGTTTTTCTCTGTTTAAAATGCTCAGTCGTTTTTCTCTGTTTAAAATGCTCAGTCGTTTTTCTCTGTTTAAACTGTTTAGTTATGCTTCTCTGTTTCATCTGTGTAGACGTGTTTCTATATTTCAACTGTGTAGTCGTTTAATAATATTATCATATATAAGTAACGGTAGTATTGTGTATAATTGATGACACTATCATGTATACTTAACGACCGTGTTGTGTATAAGTCATGGTATTATCATGCATAAGTAACGATGTTACTTGTATTTGTAACCATGTTACCATATAAGAGTTCACTGACAAAAATCTAACGAGATTAAATCTGATCGTGAATCCACAAGTGAGCATGTTTGCCAATTTCCTCCGTACATGCCCTTCGGCAAACCGACAAACAACATGCCAATAATGTTTCTACACTCGCACTTAATATTTTTTACCTTACCCCATCTCGAAGCACACAAGCTGTCAATTTGAAAACGGCCAACGATGCAATGGCAGTTCATTTTGATGGACAAGAAGTTGAAGAATTATTTGCTCGGAACAACATTATTGAATTTGTAACTTGTCTCCCTTGTCGCTAGGGACGCCAAGAGCAGTTATTTATGCCGGAGTCACAAAAAGGAAACAGGTCGACTAGTACGCTGTGCCCGATCAGCACGATTAATTTCAAAGACCTGGGTAATCAATAAAACAATAATTGAGCATTTGAATCCGATTTCCTACTTGTCCTTTCTGAAATGTCAAGGCAATTTGATTTGATTGGTTCGATTAATTCGGATGTAGAAACTGCCGGAAGTAGCTCTTGTGTCAGATTTCCCGCTAATTTTTCAGAAGCTAGTGGGGTGTATGCTTCAACTGTCATTTAAATAATCCCCGCCCACGAATTTGCATTGGTAGATTAGTCTCTCTATGACTGGTGGAACACCCTACTGTCAACTCAGCACATTAAAATATCATGTTATTGTAAAGAGAAGAAAAAGAACAAATGTATATTTACTGCTAAGATACATACTGAAGGTTCTCATACTGAGAACATGTCACGTACCAGATATGTGAAAGTCGCTTGAGGAGTGTGCATTTTTACAGCAAAAACAATTAGTAATAAAAATAATAATAACAATTAATGATAATAATAAAAACAATTAATGATAATAATAACAATTAATGATAATAATAATAATAACAATTAATGAAAATAATAACAACAATTAAAGATAATAATGATAATAATAACAACAATTAATGATAATAATAATAATAACAATTAATGATAATAATGATAATAATACTAACAATTAATGATAATAATACTAACAATTAATGATAATAATAATAATAATTAATGTTAATAATAATAATAATTAATGATAATAATAATAACAATTAATGATAATAATAATACAATAAAATTCGTTATGGAAAAAAAATTATTTTTTAAATGCGATGCCGTTGATCACGACGGTCGTGTAATGTTTTTAACTGTCTTTATGACTGATCCAAAGTCTTTTCATTTCATTTACTTCAAAGAATAATTATTGTTGAAACCTCATGTAAAATATTGCAGTTTTGTCATTAGAAAAATACTTTTTCAACCATTCATGATAAAGTAAAAAAAAAAAGTAAAGTACCCCCGTCACGCCAAGTGGCGTATAGGGAAATATGATTTTTGTGGTAATGTGGTCGGTATTACGCCCGTGCTGATTTACTTTCTCAGAAAAATATCCGGTACCCATTTAAGGTTTCGTGAACCCAGAAGCCGTCGATTGGGATCGAACCCTACCTCTTGTCCTTTGTAGTCCAGTTCACTAACCACTGAGCTATCGCGGCTCCCTTCGTGGTAAGGTGTTCTTTGTTAATTAAAATTAAATGAAGTTAAAACACCTCGACGACATCCCAAAAAACAAAACGACCAACAGGCTAAGAACCGTTACACTATTAATTATATATGTCCTCATTAAGTGCTTCAATAGCTATGGTTTTATCTGTCCTCATTAAGTGCTTCAATAGCTATGGTTATATCTGTGTTCATTAAGTGCTTTAATAGCTATGGTTATATCTGTGTTCATTAAGTGCTTCAATAGCTATGGTTTTATCTGTCTTCATTAAGTGCTTCAATAGCTATGGTTATATCTGTCTTCATTAAGTGCTTCAATAGCTATGGTTATATCTGTCTTCATTAAGTGCTTCAATTGCTATGGTTATATCTGTCTTCATTAAGTGCTTCAATAGCTATGGTTATATCTGTCTTCATTAAGTGCTTCAATAGCTATGGTTTTATCTGTCTTCATTAAGTGCTTCAAAAGCTATGGTTTTATCTGTCTTCATTAAGTGCTTCAATAGCTATGGTTTTATCTGTCTTCATTAAGTGCTTCAATAGCTATGGTTATATCTGTCTTCATTAAGTGCTTCAATAGCTATGGTTATATCTGTCTTCATTAAGTGCTTCAATAGCTATGGTTTTATCTGTCTTCATTAAGCGCTTCAATAGCTATGGTTTTATCTGTCTTCATTAAGTGCTTCAATAGCTATGGTTATATCTGTCTTCATTAAGTGCTCCAATAGCTATGGTTATATCTGTCTTCATTAAGTGCTTCAGTAGCTATGGTTTTATCTGTCCTCAGTTAGTGAATAAATAGCTATGGTTTTATCTGTCTTCATTAAGTGCTTCAGTAGCTATGGCTTTATCTGTCCTCAGTTAGTGAATAAATAGCTATGGTTTTATCTGTCTTCATTAAGTGCTTCAGTAGCTATGGTTTTATCTGTCCTCATTAAGAGCTTCAGTAGCTATGGTTTTATCTGTCCTCAGTTAGTGATTCAATAGCTATGGTTTTATCTGTACTCATTAAGTGCTTCAGTAGCTATGGTTTTGTCTGTCCTCAGTTTGTGATTCAATAGCTATGGTTTTATCTGTCCTCTGTTAGTGATTCAATAGCTATGGTTTTATCTGTCCTCATTAAATACTGTAACAGCCCGACCTAGATTTATCTGTCCTCATTAAATACTGCAACAACCGGAGCTAGTTTTATCTGTCAATATTAAATACTGCAATAGCCGGAGCTAGATTTATCTGTCCTCATTAAATACAGCGACAGCCCGATCTAGATTTATCTGTCTTCATTAAATACTGCAACAGCCCGATCTAGATTTATGTCTTCATTAAATAATGCGCCAGCCCGATCTAGATTTATCTGTCTTCATTAAATACTGCAACATCCCGATCTATATTTATCTGTCTTCATTAAATACTGCAACAGCCCGACCTAGATTTAACTGTCCCAATTAAATGCTACAATAGCTCTAGCTAGTTTTAACTATCCAAATTAAGTGCTACAATAGCTCAAGCTAGTTTTAACTATCCCCATTAAATGCTACAATAGCTCGAGTTATTTTTAACTATCCAAATTAAGTGCTACAATAGCTCAAGCTAGTTTTAACTATCCCCATTAAATGCTACAATAGCTCTAGCTAGTTTTTACTATCCAAATTAAGTGCTACAATAGCTCAAGCTAGTTTTAACTATCCCCATTAAATGCTGCAATAGCTCTAGCTAGTTTTAACTATCCAAATTAAGTGCTACAATAGCTCAAGCTAGTTTTAACTATCCCCATTAAGTGCTACACTAGCTCGAGCTAGTTTTAACTGTCCCCATTAAGTGCCACAATAGCTCCAGTTGGTTTTAACTGTCCCCATTAAATGCTACAATAGCTTGAGCTAGTTTTAACTATCCCCATTAAATGCTACAATAGCTTGAGCTAGTTTTAACTGTCCCCATTAAATGCTACAATAGCTGAAGCTAGTTTTAACTATCCCCATTAATTGCTACAATAGCTCGTGCTAGTTTTAACTATCCCCATTAATTGCTACAATAGCTCGTGCTAGTTTTAACTATCCCCATTAATTGCTACAATAGCTCGTGCTAGTTTTAACTATCCCCATTAATTGCTACAATAGCTCGTGCTAGTTTTAACTATCCCCATTAAGTGCCACAATAGCTCGAGTTAGTTTTAACTATCACCATTAAGTGCTACAATAGCTCGTGCTAGTTTTAACTGTCCTCATTAAGTGCAACAATAGCTCGAGCTAGCTTTAACTATGCCCATTAAGTGCTACAATAGCTCGAGCTAGCTTTAACTATGCCATTAAGTGCTACAATTGTTCGAACTAATTTTAACCTAAAATGATGATGACAATGATGGTGATGTTAATGGTACGGGATACACACAAACAGTTGACGCGTAGACCCTGGGAACTTTTGTAACGATTGTCCAGATTTTTCGCATTTTTTCTTTACTGGAAATTTCATCCTAGAGGTACTGCAGTACAAGATCTTCTATGTTATCAGACATAGACACTGCGGGACTCATCATTTCATTAGCTAATCTGTTTATAGCATAGACTGTTACCAAGGAACCGAAGCGAGATGTACATTCAGATCTCACATGCACGGCAGGTTGCAATGACTCTATTCTTGTCTCCCTAATATTGGAGCCATGGTGGTGTTACCCTTTTAACTTTCATTTGAGTCACAGTTGTTTGTTTTCTTCTCAAAGTGACATTTTAGTTCTAATTTTGGAAATGTGTAATCACAAATATGGCCTAAGACTTGTATATTTCGGGAGCAGCGATAGCTCAGTGGTTAGTGAACTGGACTGCAAAGGACAAGAGGTAGGGTTCGATTCTGATCGACGGCTTCCGAGTTCACCCTACCTTAAGTGGGTACCGGATTTTTTCTGTGAAAGAAAAGCGACACGGGCGTAATACGGACCGGATTTCCCCACAAATCATGTGCCGAAGGTCTGTACACATTTATGGGCAAAACACCACACTCCTATACGCCACTTGACGTGACGAGGCTCTTTACTTTACTTACTAGTTAGTATATTTCATTAATGGGAGTCGCGATAGCTCAGTGGTTAGTGAACTGGACTACAAAGGACAAGTGGTAGGGTTCGATCTCAACCCACGGCTTCCGGGTTCACCCAGCCTTCAATGGGTACCTGATTTTTTTCTGGGAAAATAAAGCTGTACGGGGTAATACCGACCATATTACCCCAAATATCATGTGCCTAAGGTCTGTAAAATATATGGTCACTAACACCATATTCCCTATACGCCACTTGGCGTGACGAGGCTCTTTACTTTACTTACTATTATATTTCATTATTATTTAAATTTGAATTTTCATGGAAGTGGTTTCAAATTCTGAATCCACACACAAAACATCCAATATTCAGTTGAAGTAAATATTTGTGTGTGAGTAATATTTTAGTAATAAATGCTCGAAACATATAGATCACAGATGGGCGAATCCGCAAGTTTCCAGGTGTGTAATATTAATTCTCAAATACAAAAGTGTGTACATTTTAAGATACATCTTCTTTAGTCACTTTGAATATAGAGTATAATAGAAGAAAAATGTGTAGGTTATTTTCCCGGAAAGAAACATATAATGCAAATTAACTAAAGTATAATCAATTAATAAAATAGTCAACTGTGGGGTATGATCGTCCGGAGACTCTCGTTTTCAATCCCCGGTGAAGTGGCATGCGACCCTTTTCTGTAGATGTGATCACGTGAGACCGTGTCCATCAGACTCTACAAGAAAAAACAAGTCTTCAACTACTTCTAGAACCTGTTTAAAAAAAAAGTATGGGAAACAAAAAAAATAAAATAAATAAAAGCAAATAACAAAACGGGAGAAGTGCTGTATATGTCCAGCCATTTCGCTTTTGTAAACGTCAAATGTGGTTGATATTTGAGTCGAAAGGAAAGAAATTGTTTGTGAAACGGGGCACTTAAGAATAGTGATTACTGTCACATGAAAATATAGAAGAACACATTTTAGTTGAAACTTGTAAAGAAGTAAGATGTGCGTCGCTGGTCAAGCCAACTCAATAATCAACATCATCATGAGGTCGCATTATCCTTCAGAGAACGTTGCATTCACCTCAGTCAGTCGGAAAGAAATCGGTCTCTAGTCAGAACGTTACATTCACCTCAGTCTGTCGGAAAAAAATCGGTCTCTAGCCAGAACGTTGCATTCACCTCAGTCCGTCGGAAAAAAATCGGTCTCTAGCCAGAACGTTGCATTCACCTCAGTCCGTCGGAAAAAATCTGTCTCTAGTCATAACGTTACATTCACCTCAGTCCGTCGGAAAAAAATCTGTCTAGTCATAACGTTACATTCACCTCAGTCTGTCGGAAAAAAATCTGTCTCTAGTCATAACGTTACATTCACCTCAGTCCGTCGGAAAAAATCTGTCTCTAGTCATAACGTTACATTCACCTCAGTCCGTCGGAAAAAATCTGTCTCTAGTCATAGCGTTACATTCACCTCAGTCCGTCGGAAAAAAATCTGTCTCTAGTCATAACGTTACATTCACCACAGACCGGCGTAAATAATATGTTTCTCTAGCCAGATCTTCCACTTCTTCTGTTGTCTTGTTCAATGTCTCTGCGTTTTTTATGTTTAAGTCGTTTAATGTCTTCATTGCTGTTTTCCATAATCTTATAATATTATATGCATTGTTATGTTTTTTTTTTTATTCTGATGAATCGATTTTCTTCTTTGCTCTTTGCGAGATTGTCCATGATTCAGAACCATATGTTGTCAACTTTAAAATAAAAATAAAGAAACAATTGAAATGCTAATGGGCTGTAGCAGCGCTTAGTGACGCGTTTCAGTGCGCAGACAAGGACCATCAAATATCAATATAATCAATTCCTAATTAGCATCGTTTATTAAACCTGATGAAGGATTTTGCCCGAAACGTTGTAGTTTGTCTTGTCTTTCTATTAATTATGCCCTACTCTTCTTCCCCCTTGCCACCCCTATCTTCACTCTCTCTCTCTCTCTCTCTCTCTCTCTCTCTCTCTCTCTCTATCTCTCTCTCTCTTCCTCTCCTACTTCCTCTTCTTGTTTTCTTCGCACATATTGGACACATTTCATTTTTCCAGCTTTTCCGTGTTTGCTTCATTTTCGTCTAACTAAATCCTACCTGCCCAACTGTCTATTTTTGTACTAACCAGACTTTCCGTAAATCCCGGCCACCGTCTTAACCCGCCATTTTTTTAAAGTCTGTATCGTGTTGAGTATTTTAGTTTAGATTTATGTCTTTAATTTTCATAGTTTGTTTGTTATAACCCGATGAAGGCTTCTGCCGAGACGTTATAGTTTGTTTTGTCTTTCTATTAGTTAATACATTTCCAGTACCTCACAGAAAATCATTCTCTGCAGCTAAACTCGCGTCCCCGCTAAGTATTTAATATTTGTTATATGTGCTAATCTCCCTTGTACAAGATGGTAGACTGAGTTGTAATAGCAGATACGCATCACGGCGGTTTGCCTTTATCACAGTTTAGCATTTTAGTTACAGTCCTGGTAATTTTGCAACATGGAGGCGAAGACGCGCCTCCCAGCACCAGAGCTGGAAGTTGTCAGCGACGCACAGCTGATGGCTTGCGCCAGGATCTGTGAACCAAAACCATCCAGACCCTGCTCCACCTCTCCGTGGTGCCTCCAGTAACAGACTAACCTGTCTAGTCTGGCCAAACGAGCAGGGATCGAAGAAGGAAGACAACCTGGTACTAAAAAATGTCGTGCTGAAGTCGGATGTGTTGGGCCGAAAGGCGCAAATATCACAGTTATATTGCAAACCATAACTCAGCACAGACAGGATGATGAAGAGGAATTTTACAGTCTACGAATACTCTAGAATACTTTAGTCATCGGGTGAACGCAATCTAGCAAACATTTTGCAACATTTAGGGATGAAGGTGTCCTGAGTTTACGAACGTTGCTCTTATTCCTGAAACTTTCTGAGGGTGGTTCTAATGTGTGACATCGCGCAAAAATATGAATCTTTCTTCTCTTTTATCCAGCTGCTTTTGCTTAGAAGCGTCACGAGAGAAAGGAGGAATGTATAATCTAATCTAATGTCTATAACAAAATGTTTTATCTTCTCAGCATTCTTGAATGGTGCAGAAACATGGACATTAGACAATTAAACAGAACAGAAAATGGAAACCTTTGAAATCTGGATTTATAGAAGAATATGAAGAATTAGATGAACAGAAAAGAAAACAAATGATGAAACTTTAAAACTAAATATGAAAAGAGAACTACTAATCACAATTCAAACAAGACAAAGGAGATTTTTGGGGCCTGTTAAAAGACACAGTAGCCTACTAAAAGTAATCTTAGGAGGGAAAATACAAGGTAAAAGAGGCAGAGGCAGAAGGGAGACTAACATGGACGAGTAACATCAAAAGATGGACAAGTCAACCTATTACAATCTGCACCATCAAAGCTAGAGACAGAGCGGAATGTCGCTCCATGGTAGGCAACCTTCGATGCTGAGATGACACACAATGATCATGGTGACTGTCTGTAGATGCTGTAATGCTTGTTCTTTTCGCTTAAATAACCACTTCCGTCAGTCATAGTTTAGTAACAACAACAACAATAATAATGAAAGTAGTAGACTTTCTATATGAAGAAATAAATCGATCCGTCATAGAATATTAGTAAACAAAACAGAGAATTCAGCTTTGATTGTTTATTTTGTGAGAATCATTGTTTGGCACTGACGTCATAGAAATCTCTGAAATCGTCTTGTCAACACCACAATGACAAGCGAATGTCAAATTCTGAATTCAGTGTTGTATGTTGATTACATTGTGTTTTTGTAAATCAAATACCTTTGTCTTTTGTCTGCATTGTTTACCATTCCCTGTTGACAATGAGACACTTGCATTTTGTCCTCGACGTAATCTCAGTGGATGGACGCCATAATGGATAAAAGTACACACAAAAAAACAACAAATAAAATGGGTTGCACATCTAGAAAGAATGTCGTACTGTTCCATACCATACAAAGCATATATTAAAATAGGAAAAGGGAGACGAGCTAGAGGCAACCCAACGTAAGAGGGACAGACAACATCAAAGAAATCCTAGAATAAAATAAATTGATAATAGTTGAAGCCGACAGAAGGGCGAGAACCAGAACATTGTATCGACACCGGAATGAAGGTGAAGAAAGGACGAAAGAAAACATTTTGTTGCTATATCAGTTATGTTGCTATTTTAGTTTTGTTGCTATATCAGTTTTGTTGCTATATCAGTTTTGTTGCTATAGCAATTATGTTGCTATATTAGTTATGTTGCTATATCAGTTTTGTTTCTATATCAGTTTTGTTGCTATAACAGTTTTCCCCTATATCAGTTTTGTTGCTATAACAGTTTTCCCCTATATCAGTTTTTTTGCTATATCAGTTTTCCCCTATATCAGTTTTGTTGCTATAACAGTTTTCCCCTATATCAGTTTTGTTGCTATAACAGTTTTCCCCTATATCAGTTTTGTTGCTATAACAGTTTTGTTGCTATATCAGTTTTTTCCCTATATCAGTTTTGTTGCTATATCAGTTTTGTTGCTATATCAGTTTTTTCCCTATATCAGTTTTGTTGCTATAACAGTTTTGTTGCTATATCAGTTTTTTCCCTATATCAGTTTTGTTGCTGTATCAGTTTTGTTGCTATATCAGTTTGTTCCCTATATCAGTTTTTCCCTATATCAGTTTTGTTGCTATAACAGTTTTCCCCTATATCAGTTTTGTTGCTATAACAGTTTTCCCCTATATCAGTTTTGTTGCTATAACAGTTTTCCCCTATATCAGTTTTTTCCCTACATCAGTTTTGTCGCTGTATCGCACTCCTTACATTTGTATTGGACAGCCTAAGTTTATTCCTATTTATTTCTTATTCTTATTTATTTCTTATTCCTATTTATTTTTTATTCCTATTTATTTCTTATTCCTATTTATTTCTTATTCCTATTTTTTTCTTATTCCTATTTATTTCTTTATTTTGCAATTGATATTTAGTTAAAGTGAATGAAAGCAAATCACACCTTGTTAATTCCCCACTTGACGTCTCTCTCGGCTCCTAATAATGTTGTCGCTCAATTCTGAACTTGCATAGCGGTTCGTTGGTTACATTCTTTCTATGCTGCAGTCGTCTTGGTATTTTTATACTAGCAATTAGACAAAGTCCAAACAGGATACTCAGAACCCTCGTCATAACAAAGGAGAAAACAGCAAATCTTGACCATCTAGACAGCGCAGAATGTATAAAACCCTTATCCAGTTTGAAAAGCTTGAAAGATTACCAGATCACCAAACATTTAAAGACAGAACAAAACAAACAATAAAAAAAAAACAGACTCCGAAAGAAGAACTCAAATCATCTTGCAAGGGAATCCTACAGACAACGCTTATTTGCTTTTGAAGCAAACAAAGATGTGTGCTAAGACTTCACTCCCGAACCATGGTCCAACTGTAAAGTCAAATAATCCCAAATGTTCCAGGGATGGTTTCCAAAAACGAGCAACCTGAGACAGATATAAGAGCCCTGATCATGCTCCAGGTAAAATACTCCAGAGATACATGGACACAGGTTTTCACACATGGATCTGCAACTATGGCCTCAAAGAAGGGAGGCAGTGGCATCAATATAATTTACTCATGTGGAAAGACATAAACATACTCTCTTCCAGCCGGAGAAAGGTGAACAGATGTCAGAGTAGTGGCAATGACACTCCACAGCCATAGAAGCTCTCAACACACACGAGGTCCTAAGTCCAACGATTACCTTAAGCACTAATTTCAAAGTCAGCGATACAGCCAATTTTAAAGTAGCAAAACAGGACAGACTCATACACGAAATGAAGAACAAAATATGTTTGCTGTCAGAAATACAGAACTAGCCCTGCAGTGGAAATGAGAAAGTAGATGAACTCGGAAAAGCAAGTGAGATCCTTCAACGGTCCAACCAATTCCAGAGCCTCAAAGAAATTGAAAAGAAAAAACAATGCTGAAAATAGCTAGAAAAACAGGATAGAGGGAGTTAGGTTGGAAATATAGCCAGAACGTGATAGCTTCAACCAACTGAGCACACATGAACGGATCAAGATATGAATAATCAGTCAAATCAGTGTGGCATCAGAGTACATCTATACAAGATAGGACTCGCTGACTTGGCAACATATGACTGCGGAGCATCCAGACACACTCCAGCGCATATCCTACGGGACTGAAGTACTCACAACACAGGAGCATCCAGACACTCTCCAGCGCATATCCTACGGGACTGCAGTGCTCTCAACACAGGAGCATCCAGACACACTCCAGCGCATATCCTACGGGACTGAAGTACTCTCAACACAGGAGCATCCAGACACACTCCAGCTCATATCCTACGGGACTGAAGTACTCACAACACAGGAGCATCCAGAGACACTCCTGCGCATATCCTACGGGACTGCAGTACTCTCAACACAAGCATCCAGGCACACTCCTGCGCATATCCTACGGGACTGCAGTACTCACAACACAGGACCATCCAGACACACTCCAGCACATATCCTACGGGACTGCAGTACTCTTAACACAGGAGCATCCAGACACACTCCAGCGCGTATCATACGGGACTGCTGTACTCTCAACACAGGAGCATCCAGACACACGCCAGCGCATATCCTACAGGGCTGCAGTACTCTCAACACCCTAAGAACACAAATATCACCCACAGAAACAAACCTGCATAACAATTTATGGGGAACCGGTGATGACCTTAAACTGACCGTCTAGTTCGTGACCTAGGCTGATCTAAATGTACAGCAATAGCTGACCGTTGAGGTAGAAGAAGACGCATGAACGACCAGAGACTAATAATGGCGTTATGGAAATCTACCTCATTTCAATTCTGTTGACAAGCAAGTTACCCTGGTATCGATCAAACGAACAAGTTACCCTGGTATCGATCAAACAAGCAAGTTACCCTGGTATCGATCAAACGAACAAGTTACCCTGGTATCGATCAAACGAACATATTACCCTGGTATCGATCAAACAAGCAAGTTACCCTGGTATCGATCAAACGAACAAGTTACTCTGGTATCGATCAAACAAGCAAGTTACCCTGGTATCGATCAAACAAGCTAGTTACCCTGGTATCGATCAAACAAGCAGGTTACTCTGGTATCGATCAAACAAGCAAGTTACCCTGGTATCGATCAAACAAACAAGTTACCCTGGTATCGATCAAACGAACAAATTACCCTGGTATCGATCAAACAAGCAAGTTACCCTGGTATCGATCAATCGAACAAGTTACCCTGGTATCGATCAAACGAGCAAGTTACCCTGGTATCGATCAATCGAACAAGTTACCCTGGTATCGATGAAACCCTGTCATCACGTTTATTTATCAATGATACTTTACTTATCCTGTTCATTAACAAGTTTCACATTTATATAATTCCTTTATCTTCTACTTTTCTTCCTCATTTGTCTTGTAGCGTTGAGGAGATATATCATTTGTGGTCTTTTTCCCATCTGTTGGCAACTTCTACTGTTGAATATCTTAGTGTTTACTAAATACTCCATCAATCATGTTTTTTTTCTTCTGTGGTTGCACTTCGGGTCTGTTCTCGCAGCGTTTACTTAAGGTTCCATGAGTTGTGGTTTGATCTTTCTGCTATATCACGTGACGAAACAAATCTGTTCTTGCTTCCTGATGTATTAAATGGCGTCAATTACTCATAGCTATTCCCCCCCCCCTCAGTTCTTCATTGCTCATCTTATTTTTCATGCTATTTCATGTCATGCAATCAGCATATCTTAGTTGGGTAGTGGTTAGTTTTCTTTTCTCATATTCTTTTATTTTTTGTTTATATTTTCATATTAAAAATAAGAAGTTATAGAGAACATTTTAGCAACATAAGTAGTGGAAAATTGAGTAACACATACTTGAAAGTATTCAATTCGTGAATCGCGCAAATGTTTCTCATCACAAGATTTAATCTACTAAAATGTCACGAGCAAAAACATGAATTAAGCCAGAAATTTGACATTTTTGTGGAATGTGATACATTTAAGCACACGTTCGTTCTACCTAAATTATCCAATTTAAGCATAAATGAAATAAAGTAGACCCGGGTTGATGTGTAGCTCATGCAGGGCATGGGAATACCATGACACCTAAGACACCTTATCAGATGCTCGGACAGAAAGCAGCTATCAGAATAGCGTGTGGAACATCAAACAGGTTCAACGTACAAAATATGGTCGGGCAGGGATGGATCCTCGCTCCGTACCTGTTCAACATCTATGCTGAGAACATCGTGAGAAATGTTTAAGACGATGACAGATTTGTGAAGTTCGCCCCTTGCACAATAAATGGTGACATAATTACAGAACTCTGATAGGTTACTGACACAGTCCGACTCTTTCACAATAAATGGTGACATAATTACAGAACTCTGATAGGTTACTGACACAGTCCGACTCTCTCACAATAAATGGTGACATAATTACAGAACTCTGATAGGTTACTGACACAGTCCGACTCTTTCACAATAAATGGTGACATAATTACAGAACTCTGATAGGTTACTGACACAGTCCGACTCTCTCACAATAAATGGTGACATAATTACAGAACTCTGATAGGTTACTGACACAGTCCGACTCTTTCACAATAAATGGTGACATAATTACAGAACTCTGATAGGTTACTGACACAGTCCGACTCTTTCACAATCAATGGTGACATAATTACAGAACTCTGATAGGTTACTGGCACAGTCCGACTCTTTCACAATAAATGGTGACATAATTACAGAACTCTGATAGGTTACTGACACAGTTCGCCCCTTGCACAATAAATGGTGACATAATTACAGAACTCTGATACGCTGATGACACAATCCGACTCTCAAACAGACAAATGAACTAAAGGAGACAATTGAGGATATTAAAGAAGCGCATTGAAGAGAAAGCTTTTTCAAAGAAGCACAAGCAGAACCTTTATCTGAACATATAGAAACGCAAATTAATGTTCACCAAGAAATACAAAAGTCAACTAATAATTATTATCAACATCGAATAACTTGAAATTGTAACAAACTATGAATATATGGATCTAACTATCGAGATAACTACCAAAAAATAATATAAAAAGATAGTAACATCAATGCACAAATTTCATGCCATGAAAAACCTACGGCACAGTTCCAACAAGGCTGTAAAATAAAAAAAATCTGAGTGCAGGTATCTTTACAATAGTATCATATGATTGTGAACAATTTCGCAAAAGCCAATAAAAAGAAATTGATTCTTTCTAAACAGAATGTCACAAAAATATTCTATATAGGATATCTTGATAATGAACAAAAATGTAATGAAGCCATATTGGATGAGACATAAACGTTGAAAAGAATTGGCAGACATATCGAATGATCTAAACATTGAAAATAAGATATGTTTGAACAGCAGTTTCTGTGGAAATGAAAATACTGTAGCCACGGCAGAATACACAACAGGTTGGACAGAACAATAATGTGAGGCATGGTTCCCGAAGGCGAGATTCGAGCATATCAAGAAGTAAAAAAAAAATGTAAAGAGCACCGTCACTCTAAGTGGCGTATAGGGAATATGGTGTTAGTGACCATACATTTTACAGACCTTCAGGACATGATTTTTCGGGTAATGTGATCAGTATTACGCCCGCGCCGCTTTACTTTCCCATAAAAAAAAATCCGGTACCCATTAAAGGCTGGGTGAACCGGAAGCTGTCGGTTGGGATAGAACCGGTTTGCAGTAGAACTGCGATATTCCCGCCTTTCGGCCCAATACATCCGACTTTAGCATTTCTAAGTACCGAGTTACGTTTCCTCTCGATCCCTGCACATTTGGCCATGTTGGTTAGTCCGTTACTAGCGGCACCACGAAGGGTCTGCATTAGTGTCTGGATGGTTTGGGTTCACTTATCCTGGCGAAAGTTATTAATCAGTTATGATTCGTTGATAACTTCAGCTCTGATTCTGTCTGACGATTTGGCCTTCCCTTTTTCTGTAATTTCTCCTTCCTAAAAGGCGGCTAAGTGGGCGCAGAAGCGTCGTGATTTGGTTTACGCCATACTGTGATATTTTAAATGCGATTTGTGGGCCATGTTAAAAGACACAAGAGCTTCCTGTGCGTGACTGCTGACAACACGATGCAATTGTCGATGGGAGTCAAATTTAAGTTTTAAGTGAATTTCAACGCCCGTAGTTAACAGAAATTCAACCGTTCTTGTGTTATTTCGAACGGATTTATTTGTGATTTACTCTTAAAGTTTGTGCGATATAAGTAGAATTACCATCCATTGTGCTATTACGAGCACGAACGAAAATGCAAAATGAAAGCGGGAAAACTACAACACAAAGAAAACAATCAGAGCGTTTAATAGGCACTTGGAACATCTGCGGGTTAGGTGATAAAAGCACATAAATAGTTGAATTTATGAAGACAAGGAATATAAAAATCTTAGGATTAGCTGACATAAGAAAGAGAGGTAAAATCATTAAAGAAATACACCAAAGCTACACACTCGTCACGAGCGGAATTAACAACATGAAGGAAACAACGGAAGTAAACAAACACGGAGTCGGTTTCATTATTGAAAGTAATACTGCCAAAAACATACTAGAAATAGATTACATCTCGGAAAGAATAATAAGTATCAAATTAGCAGAAAAAGGAGGAAATACCACTTATATTCAAACATATGCTCCATGCAATGACACATATAGTGAGGACAGCAAACAAGAATATTTTGATGAACTCTCAGCCACAATAAATAAAGTCAAGGGCCGCAGAGAAATTGTTTGTACTAGGAGATTTCAACGGTAGAGTAGGACAAAGGAGAACAGCATGGGAATTATACCTAGGACCATTAAGTGACATTAGAACAGAGTGTAACAGTAACGGTGAACACCTACTAAATATTTGTGCAGAACATGATCTTTATATAACAAACACGTTTAATCAGCACAATCATAACCAAATACTTACTTGGTATAAATGGAATGACATGGACAAGGCCTCTCAAATCGATTTTATTTTGACTAGAAGACATCAAAGGAGGGACATAACAGACTCAAGATCTATACCAAATGCAATATTAGATACAGACCATAAGTCTGTGTTGCTATGGCAAAATAAATGAGTTTGGAAACAACTGATTGCAAGACCTCAAGCACAAAGAATAGATCTAAAAGCAATAAAGGCTGTAAACGTACAGAAAGAAATAGAAGGATCCGTAACCAACAAATACCTAACCCGAATACAACCTACAAACATAGAAGAAGCATGGAAACAGTTTAAAGAAGGTCTAATAGAGTCAACACAAGAGAAATGCGGTCTGAAAAATATAGGAAAGAGCAGAAAGAAACTTGCAAGATGATGGAATGAAGCAGTAAAATCAGCAGTGAAACACAAGAAAGAAAAGTATAAACGTGGCAGAAGACAAAAAACAACAGAAGACTATAATCACTATAGACAAGCCAGAAATGATAGCAAAAAAATCGTAGAGCAAACAAAGGCAGACTCTTGAAAAACATTTGGTGAAGAATTAGCAAAAACATGTAGAGAAGAACCAAGAGAATTTTTCAAAAGTGTAAAAGCAATGAGAGTAAGAAATAGTGATTATAACCCAACCACTATAATAAACGACAAGTTTACAACGGTAGACCAATCAGCAGCAGGAAAAACATAATAATCAGATGGAGAGAATACTTTAAGGAACTATTAAATCTGGGAAATACAAACGGAAATACAGAGTTTAAACATAGGCAGTATGATGAACAGGAACCGAATATACTTAAAGCAGAAGTAGAATGGGCTTTGAAGCAGAATAAAGAGAACAAAGCAGCTGGTATAGATGGAATAACAACAGAAATGCAACTAGCCTGTAAGGAAACAGCTATAGATTGGCTTACTATCATATTCAATTTGGCATGGGAAGAAAGAAAAGTCCCAGACGATTGGCAAAATGCTATCATTGTCCCATTTTGGAAGAATAAAGGAAGCAAAAGGGAGTGTGAAATGTACAGAGGTATATCCCTATTGAGTCAAGTTGGTAAAATGTTTGCTAAAATATTAGAGGAGAGTAAGATACATAATAGAACCTCAATTAAGTAATAATCAATTCGGATTCAGAAAGGGCAAAAGCTGTACTGATGCTATATTTACATTGAGACAACTATGTGAAAAAACAATAGAATATGACAGAAACCTAAATATAGTGTTTATAGATCAGGAAAAAGCATTTGATCGTGTGGACAGGAACAAACTTTGGCAAACTTTAGAAACCTACGGGGTAGCAGGACAACTACTAGATAATATAATGGCATTATATAAAAACAGTCAAAGTGCTGTTAGAACATCGGAAGGTCTGTCAGAATGGTTTCAGGTTACAACAGGTGTAAGACAAGGATGCGGCCTCTCACCACTCCTCTTCATCATATATATGGACAAAATAAATCAGGAAACAACCAACAATAAGGAAAAATCAAATAATAACATAGAGGTAGAAAACTCCAACATCAACGAGCTACTCTTCGCAGATGACCAATGCCTAATATATAAGGATGAAAACCTGATACAACAGCATTTAACATATCTAGATAAAAGCTGCACAAACTACAGTATGAAAATTAACACAGCAAAAACAAAGGCTATGAGAATAAGCAAATTAAGACACCCATTACACATTAAGATCAAAGATAAAGAAATAAAACAAGTAGAAGAATTCAAGTATATAGGCACAATGTTCACAGAAGATGGAAAACTAGACAGAGAAATTGACATGAGAATACAAAAAGCAAATGCTGTCACATACCAGCTTTCACCATTGCTAAGACATCCAAACATTTCTATGCCAGCTAAAAAACAAATGATAAATAACATTTTCATACCAACTTTGTGCTATGAAAATCAAACATGGACCCTTTCTAAATCACAATTAAGAAAGATCAATACATGTGAGATACAATGCTTGAGAAAAGTAACAAACAACACAAGAAGAGATAGAATACCAAATGAAACCATAAGAAAAATGGTAAGAACAAAACCCTGCCAAGAATATATAGAACAACAACTTAAATGGTTTGGCCACCTGGTCAGATTGAATCCTCACCAATCACCATCAAGGGCGTTCTTCTCGAGAATGCACAGGAAAAGATCTAGAGGAAGACCCAGAAGAAGATGGATAGATGCAGTGACAGAGACATGTAACAACAAAGGAAAATCACTAATTCAGACAGTTGGAGCAGCTCAAGAACGACAAACAATATAAACCACGACACCTTTTAGGTATCAGTGAGAGAGAGAAAAGAAGAGGAAAAGACACAACAGCCTGCTAAAAGTGAATCGGAAGCCGTCGGTTGGGATCGAACCCTACCTCTTGTCCTTTGTAGTCCAGTTCTCTAACTACTGGCTATCGCGGCTCCCCATATCAAGAAGTAGGCGACTTGTAACATCAAAGAGACCTTGACCTTGACAACAGAGAAACTGGAAGATCTGGTCAGGGACAGATTCTTTTTAGCGATCTTTGAGGAATGAAGCGTTCTGCAAGGGTCGTGCCACACGATGATGATATATGTAGGGAAAACAATTGGTAGAAATGTTTAGAGCTAAAATGCCACTTTTATGTTAAAACAAGCAGCTTTGCCCTACTTTATTTTTTTTTAAACTATCAATCATAAAACAAATACATCAATAATATATCAAAACGCGTCACAAAATCGTGATATCAAACTTAATGCTAAGTATTCCATTGTTGCCAGTCCCGCAAAATAGGGCAACTAAGCTGCTTTGATAACCTTTCGTATGAGAACAACTATAAATAAATGACGTCATGATTGAATGATCACTTTGCATGTCAAGTGTCAAGAAACCAACCTAATGTCAAATCAACATAGCCATGTCTTCCCATGAACCTCGACAACCATGAGTCTTCGTCACTACTTCGGATGGAAGAGATGGGAGTTAAGATGGGCAAAGCCAGAAACAAGAAACTTAGTGGGCGTGTAAGAAGACTAATTAACCAATACAGAACTGGAGTCGTTAGTCGCTGGACACTGCGAGACTTGCTGAGGAGGGGATCTGAGCACCTATGGACATGTTCGGAGTGCAATGATGATGACCCGCTAATAACTAAATAACTGAGGAGGAGATGTAAGCACCTATGGACATGTTCGGAGTGCAGTGATGATGACCCGCTGAAAACTCAATAACTGAGGAGGAGATGTGAGCACCTATGGACATGTTCGGAGTGCAGTGATGATGACCCGCTAAAAACTCAATAACTAAGGAGGAGATGTGAGCACCTATGGACATGTTCGGAGTGCAGTGATGATGACCCGCTAAAAACTCAATAACTGAGGAGGGGATGTAAGCACCTATGGACATGTTCGGAGTGCAATGATGATGACCCGCTAATAACTAAATAACTGAGGAGGAGATGTGAGCACCTATGGACATGTTCGGAGTGCAATGATGATGACCCGCTAATAACTAAATAACTGAGGAGGAGATGTGAGCACCTATGGACATGTTCGGAGTGCAATGATGATGACCCGCTAATAACTAAATAACTGAGGAGGAGATGTAAGCACCTATGGACATGTTAGGACTGCAATAATGATGACCCGCTAATAACTCAATAACTGAGGAGGGGATCTGAGCACCTATGGACATGTTCGGAGTGCAGTGATGATGACCCGCTAATAACTAAATAACTGAGGAGGAGATGTGAGCACCTATGGACATGTTCGGAGTGCAATGATGATGACCCGCTAATAACTAAATAACTGAGGAGGAGATGTAAGCACCTATGGACATGTTAGGACTGCAATAATGATGACCCGCAAATAATTCAGTAACCCAATAACCCATGTCCTAGTGCTGCAGGTACCTTCCGACCCCATATTGACCTCCATGAGCCACCATCGAATCAGCTTATATGATAACAATGGACTAGCTGTTCTTATTTGCACAAACCATTTGGCGGAGAATATGTAAACACTGTTCTGTTCTGTCTCCCAGCTTGTGCCACGCTTGACTCAAATGTATGCAAACTCATCAGAAGTTATCATGTCGACATCTCTTTAAAGATGTGTCGGTTACGAAGATGACAAATTGCTTCATTGCACATAACTCCTTCGTGCTTGTTAGCAATATGTCTTCTTATCCTTCTTCTTTACTGCTTCATTTACCTTTCAGCGTCGAGGGGAGATAAAATTTGCAGTCTTCTGATCTTCTGTTGGCATCTTCTTCTGTTATGTTTCCTAGTATTTCTAAAATGCCATTAATCCATCTTTTTTGCAGACAGCCCTTAAGCCTGGTGTTCTCTCAACGTTTGTTCTAGTTTTAATGTTTTGTATTCTTATCTTTCAGTCCTATCCCGTGCCCAAATAATTTTACTTGTTGTTTCTGTATGTATTCTATGACGAGAAGTATACCTACTTTTTTCTCAGTTATTCGCTTCTAATCTTATCTCTCAGGCCGTTTCCTGTCATTCGCCTAACACATTTCACCTCACACATTTCACCTCACACATTCCGCCTCACACATTTCACCTCACACATTCCACCTCACACATTTCACCTCACACATTTCACCTCACACATTTCACCTCACACATTTCACCTCACACATTCCACCTCACACATTTCACCTCACACATTTCACCTCACACATTTCACCTCACACATTTCACCTCACACATTCCACCTCACACATTCCACCTCACACATTTCACCTCACACATTTCACCTCACACATTCCACCTCACACATTCCACCTCACACATTTCACCTCACACATTTCACCTCACACATTCCACCTTTAACATTTCACCTCACACATTTCACCTCACACATTTCACCTCACACATTCCACCTCATACATTCCACCTCACACATTTCACCTCACACATTTCACCTCACACATTTCACCTCACACATTCCACCTCATACATTCCACCTCACACATTCCACCTCACACATTTCACCTCGGTAGTGGCTATTCGACATACTTTCATTAATGGTTGCTTACGCAGAATAAAAGGATGGAAATGGCAGGACAAAATCACTAACATAGAATTATGGAAATGTACCACTCAAATACCAGTGGATAAAGAGTTATAGCGAAGACGATGGCGCTGGATAAGACACACAATGTGGAAGCCAACTGAGAGTATTACACAACAGGCCCTTTTTTTGGAATCCCCAAGGGGAAAAGACAAAGAAGAAAACCAAAGACATGGAATAATCTTAAAAGAATGACAAGAAACAGAACGACATGGAAAGTTTTTGTTGAAGACCTATGCGCTACAGGGAGCTGAAAGGTAGAAGAAGAAGAAAGAAGTGGCTAATTGCCTTATTGTTATTCCATCTAGGACCAGCATTGGCAGCACAACGTTGATATGAATATTGTATTATAGAGTGCACGTTTTGCCACCAGTGATATTTCCTTGTTGGGCACTAGTGGTGATAGTTTTCCGATGATTTGGTAAGATTTGTTGCATCTTGAACTTGTTTCTGCTGTTTGTGAAGTAATTATTTGATTACTTAATAAGTAAAATTGGTAACTGAGTTGGCACATTCAGCACTAATATGAGTAGTATAGCAGGGTCCAACTGGTAGTATTTGACCCGTAAATTAACAAAGATATATAGTAGGTGCGCGGCGCACCTAATGTACCGTAGGTGCAGGGGGAGTTAACCATGATAGCTCGTGTCGGGATGTTGACCTCTAGCCCCGGTGACCTCGGAAGTGACCTGTTTATGTCTGGTGTGCGCTGACTTTGGAGCGCTTGGTGTACTTGAATGATAGTGATAGGTTAGTAGATTATACAACAGCATTGACAAACAATCAATATAAAACAGAAGACACAGATATATTTTATTCTTTTATTATCTCAATAGGTGTATAACATACATTGATATTATATAACATTACAAAAATATTCAGTACACGAAGTAAATATATAGTACAAGGATAACATTTAGTTATACCTATGTAGTTGGATGTCTGCTTAGCTATGTGGCGTCGATGAATCATAAGGGGTGAAACTGTTAGAGATTCCTGGTTAGGCTAAGCTGGTAGTGTAAAGAGTTAAATATCTAAAGGCGTAGTCGAGACGTTATCATCAGCTACCTTTCTTTTTATATAGAAATAGGAAAGAGCATTTCTTGTTTGACTGTAGGAAAATATAGAATTATTTAAGACTTTGAAACCTACATTTTTCCCACCCTTAGCCTTTTGCGTAGCGAGAACCTCTAAAAACATATCTTTATCTAATTTGTTGTGTTGCTTGCTTAGCCCTTTACAACTGATTTTATCGTAATCCCCACTACAATGGTACGTCTTACTGCATAAGCTAACAAGAGCTGTCCCTTCGTACTCTAGTTTAAAAAGCCCGGGCGTTCGTTTGGTGTATGCTTTAACACCCTTACAGTTTATACAGTCTGTCTTGCTAGTATGTTCATCGCAAAACTCGGCAGGAAACCAGTCTTTATATACACTATTAAACTCATCCCGCAGACCTGACTTAACTATATCCTCTAGCTTAGGTGCACTTAAAGCCAAGTATAAACTATCAGTATCTGTTTCACATAACTGAAAGTTGGACCTATCTACAAACTTATCTAAGAACTCGAAATAAAAATCTAACATACGAAGTTTTGCATATTGATAGACGAAGAAACCAATTTGTAGGGGCAAGTCCCAAACAGTTTTCTTTTTCTCCATCTCAATTTCAAAAAGATCCTCCCCTATTTCAGTCATCTTTTTAAACCGGGAACTATTAACCATTTTCGATATCTCATCCCCCTGAACGTACGAGACAGCGCTATGATTGGCCTTATTGGTTAGAGTCTTCCCGTAGGCTGAGTTTCCTAAGAGCTTCACCGTATCGCTTACTATAGATTGACTTTCATCTAGATCACCAGCCCGCCTAGCGTCAGAAACCATTTCGCCAAACTTTTTAAAACAACTAGACGGTTGATATTCTATAACTTGATAAATTTTTGTTACCGCCAATCCGTGGTCTAAATACCATTTTAACAGTGGTGTTGCCAACAAAATTTTTTTCCCCAACATAACTACCGATTAGGGTGAGACGAGGGGTTGACAACAAGTTATGTTTGAGGGCATATTCACGCATAAACGGTCCAATATCATCACGCGTGACATCAATATTTTTGAAAATTGGAGTCATCTCACTGAAATGTTCCTTCAGACGGTCGGGGACGTGTAGATCACATTCCACTAAACCAAAACATGTCCCATCTGAAACAGAAGCCAGAATCTGTTTATCACTGAGAGGGAGCCTTTCTTTAGAGTAAGAGGGTCTAGCTCTAGGGATGGCTTTAGAAAGGAAAGCCCTAATGGTTGGGTCAGACTTTTTCAGAGCCTGCCACTCACATTCCCACATAACTTCTACGAGGACTTTTACCTCCTCAGTTAGGTAGGTGTGTATCTCACATGTTTTTTCAAACAGCTCGAACAAGGGCTTATTATTAACAGGGTTTCTATCTTTATCTTTGGTGAGGGGACAGTCTTTGTGACCATGGAACAGACAACCATGAAAATTGTAGCCTCTTCTATTGGATTTATCCCACCCATCCACAGGGATATTTCTAGCACCCAATCGAAACTCCCTCCCATTAAACTGAGTTTTCAACTCCACCCCTTTTTGGTAGGCGACCCACGTTAACCACTCGCGGCTTTGTTGGACATAATAGTTATCTTTTTCGACCCTAAACCCGGTCTCCATTCTTCTAATAATTGGGTAATCTGTTGGCATTGGGTTCATCAGAGCCCAAAGATACAACGCGTTGGCATCGTAACCTTGGATGGATTTGACTACCTTTCCACCCCTAATAAGCGTTTTGCCTACCTCGTGATACCTATGGAAAATTATAGAGGGACCCCCGACTATATTATCTCTAATTATTGTGTGTAGACTCGCCTGTTTGCTCGAACATAAACTAAACATTACACCCCTATCAACGGTCTTGAAAAGATACTTTAAACAAACACCCGGAACCGAAATGGCGTCTTTAAAACAGTCCACACCCCGCTCCCCATAAAAGCGAACCTGCGGCTCCAAGGCTTCTAAGAATGGGACTACATCTTTGTTATTATACCACACCAAAAAGTCCCTAAGGGTGGTCATGTTATTGTCCTGCCATACCTTTTTACACAGAGCGTACTCCTCCTTGGAAATGTTGGCATTTTTTAACGACGAATAAAACGCGTCGTGTGGGGGTAGTTCTGTTTCGTCCAACTTTTGGGGGTCGTCTATATATTCATAACAAAAGTAACCCTTTGTCTCACTAATCTTATAAGCTGCCAGATATTTACTATAGCTAAACCCGGGGGCTAGATAGTTTACTATATCTAAGAATTTTAGATTATGTGTTGCAATACACATGAAGTTATTGTTTCTTTTAACTATAAACTTGAACGGTTTTTCTACTTTGTAGTCTACTTCCATTTTATCTTCCTCCTCTTCTTCTTCTTCGACCACTTGGGCAGTGGCACCCATGAAGTGTTTTATTAAATAAGGTTTAATGACGTTGACGTCATATTTCCCCGAGTTAAACCCTATCACTGGAAGCTCTTTTAAATACTCATCAAACTTAGCTATTAGCTTGTCTTTATTCAGATCATGGAGTTGAGTAAAAATACTTTCAAACCGATCTCGCAACAACGAGTATGCCTTAGCAGCTATACCAGTGAGGTAGTCAGCCATCTGACTAACTAAAACCTGTGGGTCACCCTTCGTTATGAAGCATATTGGGCCCTCCCACCCGGGGACATTTGACGCTATAGAGCAGGAGAGAGGGACGTGTTTGGCTACAAAGGTAGTCGAGTGCGTTTCTTGGGGAACATTCCCTTTATCAAAGTAACATTCATAATCGAATGTTGCCCTGAAGGGGTAAATAAAAGACTCTGGAGTACTTATCCCTTCAGCGCTGATCGCGTCCCATACACTTTCAGGTGAAGAATAAACACCACCTTTATATGTCTCTACAGCCATATCCCCATTGCAAGTTTTTCATGCCTATCCATACGCCCAAACTTTTTCCACAGTTTCCCACATTTTCCACAAGAAAAGCTTTTACTAGCCCTAGAAAGATCGTTTATGTAAAAAAAGTGGTTTTTGTAAAGTAAAAGACGGATAGTTTCATTATAACTACTACCGCTTCTCAGAACAATACGCAAGGCTTGCGCAGAATCAAATTCAAAAATATCTATATTTAGTGCAAAACAAGTTTCTAAGAGAGGCATTTCGGCAAGAGTTACACCCAGAAAGTTACCTAACATTAGAGACGGGTTAAACTGTTTGAAAAGTAGTCTTGAAACCTTCCTAACATCAGTATTTGAAGTTCCTCGATGGACAGCTAGACAACGGAAGAAGCAGAGATTATCATTGTAGATTTTAGAATTAGAATCGGTTTGAAGGATATTAATGCCGTAGTTGGATGTAATGTAGGGTGGGATATCAAGCAGACACCCTATAGGATAATCTTGAAGTTTATAAATATAAACACTCGTACTGACTAATGCTTCTAAGGTATATTTGGTTGTCTCCCTGTTTTTTTTTGCAGACCCTAATATATCACTTTCATTTAATCTATCAACAAATGTTTCAAAATCATGTCTGTTGTTAACTAACAGGGGTTTGTCTAAACCTGTCGCATTATTTGAGCTGGCGTGAAAGTAACGCAACCCCTGTGTCTCCCTATGTCTTAAAACTAGATGATGACTATAATTCACCTTGAAACGCTTTTTCTGGGCTAGAATCTTGCATCTTGCTAGCCATGACATAGCCATGGACAACTCAACACCACCATCAATGCAAGCAGACTCACTTGTATCGACAACCTCACGCAAGCGGACAGTAAAGAGTTCGACTCAAGAACCCTCAAAGAGACCAAGACTTATTAATGAAATAGACTCTTTAAATAAGTTACCTCAAGATATTAAGAAGATATATAAGAACAACTGGTTAGCTATTAGAACACATGAACGTAGGAACAAATACATGGATACGTACACTATATTTCATCAGCCTGATACTCCTATAGATTGGAAGACCCTTGTAAACCCAATTTTTCTAGCCCAGAAAAAGCGTTTCAAGGTGAATTATAGTAATCATCTAGTTTTAAGACATAGGGAGACACAGGGGTTGCGTTACTTTCACGCCAGCTCAAATAATGCGACAGGTTTAGACAAACCCCTGTTAGTTAACAACAGACATGATTTTGAAACATTTGTTGATAGATTAAATGAAAGTGATATATTAGGGTCTGCAAAAAAAAACAGGGAGACAACCAAATATACCTTAGAAGAATTAGTCAGTACGAGTGTTTATATTTATAAACTTCAAGATTATCCTATAGGGTGTCTGCTTGATATCCCACCCTACATTACATCCAACTACGGCATTAATATCCTTCAAACCGATTCTAATTCTAAAATCTACAATGATAATCTCTGCTTCTTCCGTTGTCTAACTGTCCATCGAGGAACTTCAAATACTGATGTTAGGAAGGTTTCAAGACTACTTTTCAAACAGTTTAACCCGTCTCTAATGTTAGGTAACTTTCTGGGTGTAACTCTTGCCGAAATGCCTCTCTTAGAAACTTGTTTTGCACTAAATATAGATATTTTTGAATTTGATTCTGCGCAAGCCTTGCGTATTGTTCTGAGAAGCGGTAGTAGTTATAATGAAACTATCCGTCTTTTACTTTACAAAAACCACTTTTTTTACATAAACGATCTTTCTAGGGCTAGTAAAAGCTTTTCTTGTGGAAAATGTGGGAAACTGTGGAAAAAGTTTGGGCGTATGGATAGGCATGAAAAAACTTGCAATGGGGATATGGCTGTAGAGACATATAAAGGTGGTGTTTATTCTTCACCTGAAAGTGTATGGGACGCGATCAGCGCTGAAGGGATAAGTACTCCAGAGTCTTTTATTTACCCCTTCAGGGCAACATTCGATTATGAATGTTACTTTGATAAAGGGAATATTCCCCAAGAAACGCACTCGACTACCTTTGTAGCCAAACACGTCCCTCTCTCCTGCTCTATAGCGTCAAATGTCCCCGGTGGGAGGGCCCAATATGCTTCATAACGAAGGGTGACCCACAGGTTTTAGTTAGTCAGATGGCTGACTACCTCACTGGTATAGCTGCTAAGGCATACTCGTTGTTGCGAGATCGGTTTGAAAGTATTTTTACTCAACTCCATGATCTGAATAAAGACAAGCTAATAGCTAAGTTTGATGAGTATTTAAAAGAGCTTCCAGTGATAGGGTTTAACTCGGGGAAATATGACGTCAACGTCATTAAACCTTATTTAATAAAACACTTCATGGATGCCACTGCCCAAGTGGTCGAAGAAGAAGAAGAGGAGGAAGATAAAATGGAAGTAGACTACAAAGTAGAAAAACCGTTCAAGTTTATAGTTAAAAGAAACAATAACTTCATGTGTATTGCAACACAGAATCTAAAATTCTTAGATATAGTAAACTATCTAGCCCCCGGGTTTAGCTATAGTAAATATCTGGCCGCTTATAAGATTAATGAGACAAAGGGTTACTTTTGTTATGAATATATAGACGACCCCCAAAAGTTGGACGAAACAGAACTACCCCCACACGACGCGTTTTATTCGTCGTTAAAAAATGCCAACATTTCCAAGGAGGAGTACGCTCTGTGTAAAAAGGTATGGCAGGACAATAACATGACCACCCTTAGGGACTTTTTGGTGTGGTATAATAACAAAGATGTAGTCCCATTCTTAGAAGCCTTGGAGCCGCAGGTTCGCTTTTATGGGGAGCGGGGTGTGGACTGTTTTAAAGACGCCATTTCGGTTCCGGGTGTTTGTTTAAAGTATCTTTTCAAGACCGTTGATAGGGGTGTAATGTTTAGTTTATGTTCGAGCAAACAGGCGAGTCTACACACAATGATTAGAGATAATATAGTCGGGGGTCCCTCTATAATTTTCCATAGGTATCACGAGGTAGGCAAAACGCTTATTAGGGGTGGAAAGGTAGTCAAATCCATCCAAGGTTACGATGCCAACGCGTTGTATCTTTGGGCTCTGATGAACCCAATGCCAACAGATTACCCAATTATTAGAAGAATGGAGACCGGGTTTAGGGTCGAAAAAGATAACTATTATGTCCAACAAAGCCGCGAGTGGTTAACGTGGGTCGCCTACCAAAAAGGGGTGGAGTTGAAAACTCAGTTTAATGGGAGGGAGTTTCGATTGGGTGCTAGAAATATCCCTGTGGATGGGTGGGATAAATCCAATAGAAGAGGCTACAATTTTCATGGTTGTCTGTTCCATGGTCACAAAGACTGTCCCCTCACCAAAGATAAAGATAGAAACCCTGTTAATAATAAGCCCTTGTTCGAGCTGTTTGAAAAAACATGTGAGATACACACCTACCTAACTGAGGAGGTAAAAGTCCTCGTAGAAGTTATGTGGGAATGTGAGTGGCAGGCTCTGAAAAAGTCTGACCCAACCATTAGGGCTTTCCTTTCTAAAGCCATCCCTAGAGCTAGACCCTCTTACTCTAAAGAAAGGCTCCCTCTCAGTGATAAACAGATTCTGGCTTCTGTTTCAGATGGGACATGTTTTGGTTTAGTGGAATGTGATCTACACGTCCCCGACCGTCTGAAGGAACATTTCAGTGAGATGACTCCAATTTTCAAAAATATTGATGTCACGCATGATGATATTGGACCGTTTATGCGTGAATATGCCCTCAAACATAACTTGTTGTCAACCCCTCGTCTCACCCTAATCGGTAGTTATGTTGGGGAAAAAATTTTGTTGGCAACACCACTGTTAAAATGGTATTTAGACCACGGATTGGCGGTAACAAAAATTTATCAAGTTATAGAATATCAACCGTCTAGTTGTTTTAAAAAGTTTGGCGAAATGGTTTCTGACGCTAGGCGGGCTGGTGATCTAGATGAAAGTCAATCTATAGTAAGCGATACGGTGAAGCTCTTAGGAAACTCAGCCTACGGGAAGACTCTAACCAATAAGGCCAATCATAGCGCTGTCTCGTACGTTCAGGGGGATGAGATATCGAAAATGGTTAATAGTTCCCGGTTTAAAAAGATGACTGAAATAGGGGAGGATCTTTTTGAAATTGAGATGGAGAAAAAGAAAACTGTTTGGGACTTGCCCCTACAAATTGGTTTCTTCGTCTATCAATATGCAAAACTTCGTATGTTAGATTTTTATTTCGAGTTCTTAGATAAGTTTGTAGATAGGTCCAACTTTCAGTTATGTGAAACAGATACTGATAGTTTATACTTGGCTTTAAGTGCACCTAAGCTAGAGGATATAGTTAAGTCAGGTCTGCGGGATGAGTTTAATAGTGTATATAAAGACTGGTTTCCTGCCGAGTTTTGCGATGAACATACTAGCAAGACAGACTGTATAAACTGTAAGGGTGTTAAAGCATACACCAAACGAACGCCCGGGCTTTTTAAACTAGAGTACGAAGGGACAGCTCTTGTTAGCTTATGCAGTAAGACGTACCATTGTAGTGGGGATTACGATAAAATCAGTTGTAAAGGGCTAAGCAAGCAACACAACAAATTAGATAAAGATATGTTTTTAGAGGTTCTCGCTACGCAAAAGGCTAAGGGTGGGAAAAATGTAGGTTTCAAAGTCTTAAATAATTCTATATTTTCCTACAGTCAAACAAGAAATGCTCTTTCCTATTTCTATATAAAAAGAAAGGTAGCTGATGATAACGTCTCGACTACGCCTTTAGATATTTAACTCTTTACACTACCAGCTTAGCCTAACCAGGAATCTCTAACAGTTTCACCCCTTATGATTCATCGACGCCACATAGCTAAGCAGACATCCAACTACATAGGTATAACTAAATGTTATCCTTGTACTATATATTTACTTCGTGTACTGAATATTTTTGTAATGTTATATAATATCAATGTATGTTATACACCTATTGAGATAATAAAAGAATAAAATATATCTGTGTCTTCTGTTTTATATTGATTGTTTGTCAATGCTGTTGTATAATCTACTAACCTATCACTATCATTCAAGTACACCAAGCGCTCCAAAGTCAGCGCACACCAGACATAAACAGGTCACTTCCGAGGTCACCGGGGCTAGAGGTCAACATCCCGACACGAGCTATCATGGTTAACTCCCCCTGCACCTACGGTACATTAGGTGCGCCGCGCACCTACTATATATCTTTGTTAATTTACGGGTCAAATACTACCAGTTGGACCCTGCTATACTACTAATATGTCCTCAAATATTCGAAAAAGTGAAGCTGAACAAAATATATTTGATTCATTATTAAATTAAAAAAACAGGGTCCAGTACGGGGACTTGGATTGAAGATATGATACTAGTTTCCCATTGTAGTTTAATTCTATCATGGATTGCAGACATGATATTAGTTTCTCATTATGGATTACGGTGTCTCATAAACGGAGCGGACGTCATGGGACGCACCAAGATGGAAGTTCGTCCGAGTTCTAGCCGTAGTGTATACAATGCTGATCTTGAACATCGCGCTGTCTGTTGTCACAGCGAGTTGGCGGATTGTTAGAATTGTAACCACGGGTTTGAAATAATTGTTTGTGCACATTTCGTTAACCACCGCTGTAGATCAAGTCTTTATTCTGCTGGCTTTGTTTGCGACATTGGAAGCTAATGACCTAACTGCCTAACTTGTGTAGATGGTTGGTTCGGGGCAAATTGTGCGTTGCAGTGTCACTGCTAAAATCACTCAGTTTGTGACAGGGCTACAGGGACATGCACAAACGGTGACAGTTGTCGGCGAGAGCGTTTCGGACCCCAGTGTCAGTACTTTGATCTAGTTTGCAAATACGCCTAGGGATCTGGACTTACAGATCCGGACAGTTTCATGGTCTAATTAACATGTTACGGATTGAAGGGGCGATAGTTGCAAATATCTGCTCCATGTACATTGGCGGGGGTCGGAATGTGGCTCTCAAACGTAACGCAAACCAGACCGACACATTTAATGCTTGTTAATACAGTGGACGGGTGTGGACCAGAGGCCGCAGTTAATGGCAAAACAAAGACCAATCTTTATGACAATGACTGCACACACACACAATTGAGAAGTGGAACCAATTCTTTTTACTGGTATCTTAACTTTGACACGTCCCAGAAGACTCACACCATTCGAATTTATCATCGAGCTAGCACCATGATTCGGGTAAAGAATGACACTCCAAAGGCTTTCTCTGACAGTGGCGGTGTAATGTTCCAGTATAATGATATATCATACCCAAATATTTATGTGAACACTATTGTAGTCACCATACAAGCGACAATGGCACACAGTAAGCTTGAGTTCTCACCGACCTTTTCGCAGGACGAGAGTGCACTGACGGTGTGTGAGGTGCAAACATTTACAGACACCTATTGTCTGGACGGGCATTCTTGGTCGTTTTGTACAGTGTGTGGTGGGAGTAGCAAAGGCTGCACCGTCATCATCGGTACGTGTCACGGCAACTTTTCACATGGGATCTATGGACACGACTGCTCCGGGTCTTGTCTTAGTGTCAGTTCTTTATGTGAGGAAAATCCAGAAAATGCCAACATTGCAAACATCCTGGCTATACCTGTGATGACACTTGTCCTGATGGTAATTTTGGGCTACAGTGCGAACAGACGTGTTCTGATGGCTGTGACATCATATGTGACACAGAAAGAGCAGACTGTACGCGCAAGGAAGCGTACTACGGGCCAGACTGCACTCTCAAATGTCCTGACCACTGTTTCAACGACACCTGTGGACAGTCAACCGGGATCTGTTCATGCAAGGGAACGTTCTACGGGTCAGACTGCACTCTCAAATCTCCGTACAACTGTTTGGACGATATCTGTTAACAGTTCGTGGGGGCCGGCGTCTCGTATGTCGATGATTCCCACGTTAAGAAGAGTCTGCCGACTACAACAAACCCAAGCATATGGATACCTTAATGTGTACTGGATATTTTCTTTCTGTGCTGGACATGGTTCATTTCTTGGTGTGTTTCATTGCTAGCCAAGGCTCATATCTTGGCTTGTGTGTGTGTGTGTGTGTGTGCTGGCCATGGCTCATATCTTGGTGTGTGTCATGTTAGTCATATCTCATATCTTGGAGTGTCCGTGTTAATCATGTCTCATATCTTTAAGTGTGTATGTGTTTAGTCATATCTCATATCTTAGTGTGTATCTGTGTTAGTCATATGTCATATCTTTGTGTTTGGGCTAGTGATATCTCATATCTCTGTGTGTATGTTTATGTTAGTCATATCTCATATCTTTGTGTGTGCATGTCTGTGTATGTCACATCTCATATCCTTGTGTTTGCACGGCTATGCTAGTCACATCTCATATCATTGTGTGTGCCTATCTATGTTGGTCATATCTCATATCTTTGTGTGCATGTCCATGTTAGACATGTGTAATTTCTTTGTGGGTGCATGTCTATGTCAGTCATATCTCATATCTTTATGTGTATGTTTATGTTAGTCATGTGTCATATATCTTGATGCATATCAGTGTTAGTCATGCCTCGTATCGCTATGTGCATGTATGTGTTTGTCACATCTCATATCTTTGTGTGTGCATGTCTGTGTTAGTCACCTCTAGTGACTCGGGCAGATGGTGCTCGTAAACCTGGGAGGGCCGACCATCTAAGGGCAGAATCCCCTACAGAAAAGATCACCTGCTGCCTTGCAGGAAGATTGGGGACAATCAAAGGCTAGGGAAAGCAAACCTGAAAAAAATGCTGGCTGAAATCGGATGCACTGGGCCACTGGCGCAGAACACAGTGCAACGTTTTTAACAGGTGTTCAATCAGAGTGGATCTGGCAGACTCTAATTGTGATGTTCTGTTTGTAACACACCTAACCTGACAGCTGAGTTCATGTGAGGAGCTGGAATTCTACTCTGATTGGGTCCTGATCGCAGAGAGAGAGAGAGAGATTATGGATTACTGCTTTCATGGATCGCAGATATGTTACTAATTTCCCATTATAGATTATTGTTATCGTGGATTTCAGATATGATACTAATTTCCCATTATAGATTATTGTTATCATGGATTTCAGATATGATACTACAGTTTTCCTTTTTTGAGGCCCCCCCCCCCCCCCCCCACCCACCCAATGGATTGCGACTCTGTTACTAAAATTTGTTTATGTTAATTCTTTGCTGCTTGAATTAAGACTTATATTAAAATGTCGGTACTATCTACAAAATATACATGGAAAACAAACCAGCAGAAGAGATCGATCACTTTATCTATCTTGGAAGTCACATTGATCGAGAAGGGGATACAAGTAAAGAAATTAGAATCAGAATAGCTAAAACAGCAATGTCTTTCAGAAGCCTTGAAAAGTTGTGGAAATCAAAACTCATCAGCACAAACACAAAACTTAGACTGTTCAAATCAAATGTACTATCAACCCTTACGTATGCGTGTGAAAGCTGGAAAACAACAAGAGATATAGAAACAAAGTTGAACGCATTTGAAAATAATTGTCTAAAGAAAATACTTGGTATAGCTTGGAACGAATTCAAAACAAACGAGGAAATTAGAGAAATCGCCAATCAACCACTAATATCTTCAGTAATAAAGAAAAGACGATGGTCATATGTTGGACATGTGATGAGAAGAGATAATAATCGAATAGTAAAGCAAGCCCTCATGTGGGTAACAACAGGTAAGAGAAAAAGAGGAAGACCCAGGGAGACACTGAGAAGAACATTGATGAGAGAGGCAAGAGCAGCAGGATTCGGCTCCCTCAATGAGATAGAACAGCTCGCACAGAACAGAGACAAATGGCGAGATTTGATAAAATATCTTTAAAAGAAAACTGCTAGAACAAAAATTCATATAGGAGAAGGAGTATCTTGGTCTACGCCCAATGGGCCGGCTACGGCTCGAAAGGTCAATAGATAGATAGATAGATAGACTATCTCTCTCAACATGGACTAAGAATCGAACACTAGAATTTGTTTCATATTTCTTGCTTAAGGCTTAATAATCTGACGCAAACCTTTTCTTCCGTGAGGCTCCCACATCATGGATTTAGTATGACAGAACTCAACTTTGTCACAAAATTCAACGTAAAGCTGCCAAGTTTAAATTCACTGGAAATATAAACTGTTTTTTTTTTTCCTCGCTGTCTATCTTTTCAGTCGTGGGTAAGGACATAGAAACAAAATAAATATTTTATAAAGCTGAAAAAGAAAGCACAGAGAGAGGTATATATATATATATATATATATATATATATATATATATTGAGAGAGAGAGAGAGAGAGAGAGAGATAGAGAGATATGGAAAGAGGAAGAGTGAGAAGGAGAGAAAAGGAGAAAGGTGTAGAGAGAGGAAGAGTGAGAGGGAAAGCGAGAAAGAGGGAGAAGAGAGAGAGAGGCAGAAGAGAGAGAGAGAGAGAGGAGGAGAGAGAAAGAGGGAAAAGAGTAGGGTTAAGGAGAAGAAGTTATAAGGGAGAAGGAAAGAAAAAGAGAGGAGGGCAAGAGAAATTATAGAAGAAATAAGGAGGGAGGGAGAAAAAAAGAGAGAGATAGAGGAGAAAGCTAGAGAGAGAGAAAGACAGATGGAGGGATAGAGAGTGGGGAAGAGAGAGAGAATATAAGAGAGACAGCGGGATGTATAGAGAAAGAGTAAGCGAGAGAGAGGAGATGCAAATAAAAATAATACAAACATCAAGATCGGTACCTGGCCAGCTAGTAATAAAGAACGATGATGATAGAAATACATGTTGCTACTTTAGCCCCGAATAAACGGATTTGCCATAGCTGCTGTTGGATGAGGGAAAAGTAGGGGGGTGGCGAAAGTCGAATGGGCCGGCTTGCCTAACTTTTCAGATCACAAATAATAATTAAAAAAAACACAGAAAAAAAATCGAAAGAAAAAAAAATCGAAAGAAAAAAAAATCGAGTTCCAAGGTATAACCGGTTATTGGAAATTCGATAAAATGATATCACATCTTACTGTTGGAAAAACATTCGCTTTGGGAATTGGACCAATTATGGGCGATCAGTCGGTCACTAGACGGCGCTGAAATTGTGAAAATAATAAAAAATCGATCTGTAAAACTTTTTCCTTTTTGCATTTTTAATACAGCAGTAATAAATGAAAATTTACTTGCAGTTTTTTAACGCCACGTCGTTTTTTTTTTTATTTTTATTTTTTTTTTTTACGATCTGATCGTGTTCAACCGATGGATTGCCAGGTCATTTGTTGGAGTTGAATATCAATACATGTATTTGGTAGACCCAGATACAGCGACTTTCCTTGGCTCTTTTAAGGATTTTGTTTTCTTTTTCTATTTACTCTCTCTTCTTAGCTTTCATCCGTTAAGTGGACGTGAATGCGTTGTGTCGCTAGTAGGCGGAAACACCGGGATTTTTGCGTCTTGCGGCTCAAAACATTCGTCTTCGGCATGGTAGGTCCCATGGGTAGATCCCATGGGTAGATTCCATGGGTAGATGGGTAGATCCCATGGGTAGATCACATGGGTAGATGGGTAGATCCCATGGGTAGATCCCATGGGTAGATCACATGGGTAGATCCCATGGGTAGATCCCATGGGTAGATCACATGGGTAGATGGGTAGATTCCATGGGTAGATCCCATGGGTAGATCACATTGGTAGATGGGTAGATCCCATGTGTAGATCCCATAACTAATTTTGCTCAATTTTTGTTTGCCCTGACAGCGGCCATTGTGACCTACTCTTTTCAACTTTCAACAACCAAGGATTTTGTTAACGTGCCCGAGTGCACACGGGACCTTCTGCTCTTCGTCGCTAATCGGGAGGGCTAGACATGGGCTGACGTCATTAAACCCACAGTCCACAGCCGAGGTTAGATTTACTTAGGCCTGCCGGCTTGGACAGATTCCCAGAAAATCTCCAACTAAGGTGACGTTTACGGCATTGTGAACATGTTGTGTAGAGTGACGTCAGTCGTCAATAGCTCCTTCCTGTTGCTGAAAACGCCACATTAGTTGGAGGGTTTTCCAGTATTTTTTCTACCCGCGGGCTTTAGTAAATCTATAGTTGACTGTGACCTGCTCGGAAAAAAAAAAATTAAAACGTCACAAAACTGGTGTAATGCCTTCCTGTCCACTGGTTTCACAACTCTACAGGGTGTCCACAAGTCTGGACATATAAAAAAAAGTAAAAAGTAAAGTGCCCCGTCACGCCAAGTGGCGTATATGGAATATGGTGTTAGTGACCATAATTTTTTACAGATTTTCAGCACATGATTTTTGGGGTAATGTGGTCGGTATTACGCCCGTGCCGCTTTACTTTCCCAGAAAAAAAAATCTGCTACCCATTTAAGGCTGCGTGAACCCGGAAGCCGTCGGTTGGGATCGAACCCTACCTCTTGTCCTTTGTAGTCCATTTCACTAACTACTGAGCTATCGCGGCTCCCTAGTCTGGATATATAGGCAAAAATAAATAGGGATTGGCTGAATTCCCTAACTGTATAGGGTAACGTTATCATGTGGAGTGGTCGGTCTCCTCGTTCCCTTGACCTTGGTCCCCCTGATTTCTTTCTCTGGGGTTTGCCAAAAAAGAAGGTGAACTCAACAAAAAACACAAGATGTAGACACATTTAATTGAGCGCACAAAGAGTGGATGTGCTAAATTTGACGGATATGTGAATTTATTGTACCAAGGTCACGTGAAATTTGCAAAGCGCATCGAATATCATCATCATCAAGTGCCATCCCTGCTGGCGAGTGTGATCATGTCTCTCCACAACTTTCGATCTCGACAGTTATTTATCATTTCTGTTATTGACCTTCTGCCAAGCCATTCTCTTAAGGTGTCTGTTATCTTTTCTCTTTGCATCCCTCTATCTCTTCGTCCCTCAATTTTACCAGTTGTTACAATATATTCCAGCTGTTCCCTTCTCATCATCGAATATACCTCGCAAAATTATTGGAAAATAAACTGAAGATGTTATTTAATATTCCAATTGAATAAAATGTTAATTAATTTAATTTCTGGATAATATGTCTTGGTAACCAATGTGTCAAGACTTTTGGGACACCCTGTAGATGGTTGTGGGACAACCTCACCCAGACCTTCCTAAAAATGGCGACCAAAAACGTATAGGGCATTAACTCTCCAATAAAACTGCAACAGTCACAACAATCCAAGACAGAACGAAGAGATTCAACCGAGACATTTCCTATAATGGCTTACCAGCCACTGAGCACTTTGTTGATACAAAATCAAAGTCACAGTGAAATGATCTTCGTTTTGACCCACCCCTCCCCACACCCTTTTATACTGAAGACCAAAGGAAAACTGAGAAAGAACACGGGTTTATAACTGATCAATAGGGTAGATAGGCAGCAGGGGCCGTTCAGGCTCAGTATTGAAAAGTGTTCCTTGTTGCAGTTTCCTCATATTCGAAGTCCGGCTTACTGCCGGAGCTACTGAGTTTCGTGCTCTGTGCACACCGTGAGCTGTGTTTTTCTTCCGAATCGTGTTTTGATATTCAGATTGTTTAAGATGAATGGTGATATCGTGCGACGAAGGGCAGTTTGGTTGCCTTCACCTTCGGTGCGGCTACGCTTTATGTCTTTTGGCTTGTGCTGTGGCTGCAGCTGCCTTTCTTTGATTGGATCCTTGAATGCGATGAGATGTTAATTAATTCGGATGATTCCACTGGCACGGGTGGTTGAGAAATTATGGATTTTAATTCGTTTGCGGTGATGCTGGGTCCTTCGACTAACTATAACTAATGGCTTTATAAAACTTGTCTACTGAGGACAAAAGGGAACCGCGATAGCTCAGTGGTTAGTGAACTGGACTACAAAGGACAAGAGGTAGGGTTCGATCCCAACCGACGGCTTCCGGTTCACCCAGCCTTTAATGGGTACCGGATTTTTTTTCTGGGAAAGTAAAGCGGCACGGGCGTAATACCGACCACATTACCCCAGAATTCATGTGCCGAAGGTCTGTAAAATTTATAGTCACTAACACCATATTCCCTAAACGGCACTTGGCGTGACGGGGGTACTTTACTTTACCGAGGACAACAGGGTGGGTTCTGTTACTCAACCGACCAGTGTGTGCGTTCATCCGACAATTAATGGCGGCTGTACCATCATCATCATCATGTGCCATACCGAATGGCGTAGACGATCATGTCCCTCCACAATCTTCTATCTACAGTGCATAGTATCAGTTCTGTTGTTGACTGTTTTCCATGCCATGACACCAAGCTATCCAGTATTTTCTCTCTTTGTCGTCTGCGATCTCTCTTACTGTACCATCAGTAAGGGAATTTTAAAAAAAAATATAAAAGGGAAAAAGTCGTAGAGCTACAGCTTTACATATGTGATGGGCAGCACAAAATAAAGCTGTTAAAATACCCTTTACATCCATTTCATCTTTATTATCAGCTTTACACAAGCGTTTAATTTTTATAGATTTAAATTCATTTTTCGCAAGGCCAATACAAAAAAAAAAAAAAAAAAAAAAAAAAGTTAAGTACAACCGTCACGCCAAGTGGCGTATAGGGAATAAGGTGTTAGTGATTATACATTTTACAGACCTTCGGCACATGATTTTTGGGGCAATGTGGTCGGTATTACGTCCGTGCCGCTTCACTTTCCCTGAAAAAAAATCCGGTACCCATTAAAGGCTGGGTGAACCCGGAAGCCGTCGGCTGGGATCGAACCCTACCTCTTGTACTTTGTAGTCCAGTTCACTAACCACTGAGCTATCGCGGCTCCCTAATACAAAAAGGGAGCTCCTACAAAAACATCAGAAAGAAACAATCAACATTTTACTGGCACATCATGAGAAGAGGAAAGTTTGAATATTTGGTTACAACTGGCAAAATAAAGGGAAAAGAGATCGTAGACGACAAGGAGAGAAGATACTATATAGCTTGGTGTCATGGCATGGAAAACAGTCACTAACAGAATTTATACGATGCACCGTGGATAGAAGATTGTGGAAGGACATGATCGCCGATGCCAACCGGTATGGCACATGATGATGACATTTGATGGTTTGGCTCATTTTGAGAAAATTAACATCTTTTTATGTTTTTAGTTTGTAGGGAAATTGTTCTTTAAAAAAAAAATATCTTGCCCGGACTGCGGCATGCACTTCATATTTTGTCTATTTTCACCTGCCAAAAGTTCTCTCAAGCCATGAAAGCTCAGCGGTTAGGGAACTGGACTACAATGGACAAGAGGTCGGGTTTGACCCTGATCGACAGCTTTCGGGTTCAGCAAATCTAAAATATGAACCAGATTTTTTCTGGGAAAGTAAAGCGTCACGGGATTAACACCGACCACATTACCCCAAAAATCATGTGCCGAAGGTCTGTACAATTTATGGTCACTAACACCATATTCCCTATGCGTCACTTGGCGTGACGGGGGCTGTCTTTAATTTACTAATAAAGTGTTAGTGACGTCATTATACAGAATATTAGTTTCATGAAATAAGTCATTAGTTTCATGAAATAAGTCAGTTCTCTTTCCTTCCCAGAGAAGGTACCACTTCAAAGATGGGCATCGTACTTTTCTCTGAAAAAAAACACTGTCCTTCCTTCCTTCCTTCCTTCCTTCCTTCCTTCCTTCCTTCCTTCCTTCCTTCCTTCCTTCCTTCCTTCCTTCCTTCCTTCCTTCCTTCCTTCCTTCCTTCCTTCCTTCCTTCCTTCCTTCCTTCCTTCCTTCCTTCCTTCCTTCCTTCCTTCCTTCCTTCCTTCCTTCCTTCCTTCCTTCCTTCCTTCCTTCCTTCCTTCCTTCCTTCCCTCCTCCCTCCCTCCCTCCCTCCCTTCCTCCCTTCCTTCCTTCCTTCCTTCCTTCCTTCCTTCCTTCCTTCCTTCCTTCCTTCCTTCCTTCCTTCCTTCCTTCCTCCCTCCCTCCCTCCCTCCCTTCCTTCCTTCCTTCCTACCTCCCTTCCTTCCTTCCTTCCTCCCTTCCTTCCTCCCTCCCTCCCTCCCTTCCCTCCCTCCCTCCGTCCCTTCCTTCCTTCCTTCCTTCCTTCCTTCCTTCCTTCCTTCCTACCTTCCTTCCTTCCTTCCTTCCTCCCTCCCTCACTCCATCCCGCCGTCCTTCCTAACTCACTCCCTCACAGGCTTCCTTCCTTCCTACGTTCCTTTTCAGCTTTGAAAAGATTTCTTGGTCACCGAGAACCTTTTAACGAGGAAGCACGTTTTTTTTTTTGCCTGAACTGGTATTTGAACATCGAACATTCAAGTCGGTAGACGAGTTTACTAACCACAACACCATCGGGCTCTCTCTCTTTTATGTTCCTACTTTGAACACTGGCCTTCTTATATTGTCCATTTCAGATAGGACAATGCACTCGGTATCAAAACTTTGAAATAAGAGGTAACTTGTAAAAAGATGGTGCTGAACACCTATGATGCTGACGTGAATGCAACAAAATTATTGTAAAAAAAAGTAATTAACTAGGAGATAAGCACACATACCAAAGATAAAAAAAAGTATTATATTGCGGGGCCGCGAGTATAGCTTTTAAGCCTTTTGTTTAAGTGTTATTGTTTGTCTTGTCCTTCTCTTAGTCTATTTGCTCAATACCATGTTATGCTTATGTTATAAGTAATCAATTACTTACAATTCTTTTCTTATTATTTGAGTCACGAAAGGAAGATAATATATTTATTTAAATCAAACATAAAACACTTATAGACTGCCTAAAAGAGATACATCTAGATGATACAGACATACGACTAATATGTAATGTATTTTGGGTCAAACAGCAATAATAAATTATAACAAAGAGAAATCTACACCCATTGATATAAAAAGAGGAGTAAGACAGAGATGCATCCTATCACCAAGCTTGTTAAATCTATACACTGAGCAAATCTTTAAAAACATCATAGAGATGCCAGGCCTACAGATTAATAGAAAGATAATCAATAACCTAAGATATGCTGATGATGCTATACTACTAGCAGAAAATCCTACTGATATACAACAATTACTTAATGAAATAAACATGACAAGCAAAAAAATGGATTAGATATTAATATCAAAAAGACAAAAACTATGATCATAAACAAAGAAAATTCTCAAAACCTGAATGTGGATATCAAAGTTGAAGGAATAGATCTGGAGATAGTTCACAGCTACAACTACCTGGGACATACTATAACCAGTGATGGAAAATATAAAAATGAAATAAACAGAAGAATAGAAATGGTAACAAGCAATTTTTATGTCATTACAAAATATACGAACATCAAAACAAATAACACCAGGGCTGAAACTAAAAAACAAGAAAAATTCTTTATCTTCTCAACATTCCTGTATGGTGCAGAAACATGGACATTAGACAATAAAACATATAACATAAACTTGAAGCCTATGAAATGTGGATTTATTTGTAGAGGAATAGAACGAATTTGATGTAAAGAAAAGAAAACAAACGATGAAGTCTTAAATAAAACTAAAAATAAAAAGAGTACAACTAAATACAATTCAAACAAGAGAAATGAGATTTGTGGGCCATGTTACAAGACACAACAATAGCTCAATAGTTATTGAACTGGACTACATTGGACAAGACACAGCAATAGCTCAATAGTTATTGAACTGGACTACATTGGACAAGACACAGCAATAGCTCAATAGTTATTGAACTGGACAACATTGGACAAGACACAGCAATAGCTCAATAGTTATTGAACTGGACTACATTGGACAAGACACAGCAATAGCTCAATAGTTATTGAACTGGACTACATTGGACAAGACACAGCAATAGCTCAATAGTTATTGAACTGGTCTACATTGGACAAGACACAGCAATAGCTCAATAGTTATTGAACTGGACTACATTGGACAAGACACAGCAATAGCTCAATAGTTATTGAACTGGACTACATTGGACAAGACACAGCAATAGCTCAATAGTTATTGAACTGGACTACATTGGACAAGACACAGCAATAGCTCAATAGTTATTGAACTGGACTACATTGGACAAGACACAGCAATAGCTCAATAGTTATTGAACTGGACTACATTGGACAAGACACAGCAATAGCTCAATAGTTATTGAATTGGCTACATTGGACAAGACACAGCAATAGCTCAATAGTTATTGAACTGGACTACATTGGACAAGAGCCTGATCGACGGCTTTTGGGTTCACCCACTCTAAATTAGGTACTGGATTTTTTTTCTGGGAATGTAAAGCGACACGGGCGTAATACCGACCACATTACCCCAAAAATCATGTGACAAAGGTCTGTAAAAATTATGGTCACTAACACCATATTCCCTATACGTTACTTGGCGTAACGGGGGTACTTTACTTTTTTTTTTTAAAGACACAACAGCCTACTAAAAGTAATCTTGGAAGGGAAAATACGAGGTAAAGGGGGCAGACCAAGACTAACATGGACGAGTAACATTAAAAGAGGCGCTCCATGGTAGCCAACCTTCGATGCGGAGACGGCACTCAATAAAATGAAGAAAAAAAAAAAAGAAAATCAAAACGGAAATAGAACTGCTAAATCCAATATAGAGCAGTGACTCAGAGAACATCAGAAAGGTAAAATAGAAAGTGTTAATTGAGCATTTAGAAATGTGGCAATTTTCTTTAAAGTCGTTTTACATTATCGCGTGACATGTTTTTCATGTCATAGAAGAGGCAGCAACAAAAGGGAAGGAAACAGAACAAAAGCAAGAAAATCGTTCAGAAACTTTAATAGCAGTCCACATTTGTTAACTTGGATTCTCTCTGTTCGTTAAATCTTCCATTTTGTTTACATAAAGTTTTACACAATCGGAGATTTGTTACATTTTGAGCCGTAGAATTAATCTGCAGCTAACAGTTTTTAACTGGTAAATGTTATAATTGGAAATAATACGTGGATTATTTTGATGTCATAAAAAAAAAAAATTCAACTCATTAAATCGTCCATTTTAGAAATTAATCCTACGGTGTATTATTATTATCAGGTGCTATAATCTTACAAGTTAGATTTTTTTCCCCTATTATTAATTCGGTGACTTTGCTGCATTGTTATTTCTGAATGTTCGCCTTTTCTTTAGCAGATTACCAATTATTGTACATTGTGCAATGCTTCCGTAACAGAACAAAAGCCTCAACAATTCTGTTAGTGTTTTGCACCTGCTAACGTATTTTTGTTTTTGTTTTTGTTCTTGTTCTTCAAGGCGCTAATGTGTTTATTCCCCGTAAAGGTGGCAAGGGTATTATTTTTCTCAAAAAGTGGAAAGATGGTGATATATTTAGTAAAAGTATAAAAAAAAAGTCCGTGGTATCTTTACTAAAAGTTAAATTAATTAATTTGTCATTTTTGCTCGGGCCGAAGACGACACATATGGCGGAAGTCATAGCTCTCCATGATTGACGATTTGATGCTAGTTCTTGTAGTTCTTGGTTGTTTCTTAGTTTCCCATGATTCATCCTTCACCAGCAATTGTTCTGATTATAGATTATCTTGGTCTGCCTTTTTTCCTTTACAAGATGGTTTCCACATGAATACCTGATAGGAACATCTTTCTTCCTTCATTCTCAGCACATGACCTATATATACCCAACGCTTTCTTCTTATAAAGCTCGACACGTATTCTTGTAAAAGTTAAAAACGTGTATTTATTTTATCTTTATAAATTTGGACGACTATACATTCGTTATATTTAGAACTTCCAGTTCCAAGATGGTGGAATGAAGTTCATGTTCTCCCGACCGTTGCAGGATTTGCATTTCGTGACTGATTAATTTCACCTCTCCATTGCAAATTTCTTCGTTCAAGTCAACCTGATGTTCCACTTAACAGATTTGCGCCGATGATGGGGAGCCGTACACCTGGCAATATTCCTCTTTGGCAGGTGAAGTGTTGTGAATGAGACCTTCCCCGTTTTGGAGTTGATATGCGGTTTACGTCACCATATTGAGTGCTATTCAAAGGTCGTCGCTGAAATTGTTTGTCGTCAATTATTTACAAGTTACAACTCATTAATACGATGGTTTCATTTAAGGGATTTTTACACCATCGTTACCATTTTCTTGCGTTGTTGGCTGCATTCACTATATTAATCGGTTGTTTGTGGGCGCATCCGTTGTTGTGTGTGGTACGTCATCATGATGGCTGAGCGTTTATCCCTAAACCGGCCGTACGTTTATAATCAAGGGCGAGATGACGGAGTTTTGTTCAGGACTTTGCAGCCCCGGTGTGACTCACGGAGTTTTATGTTGGTAAAGGAGGGATGACGTCTAGATTTAAAACTGTGAAATCGAGAGTAGACTTGTTTATCATTTCACAGATTCACATTGCAGGGGAGATCTCAGCGCTTACGGACTGTTCGATGTCCGATGTGGATAATCCGACGACTAACAGTCTTTCATATATTCGGATTTGGAGACAAAAACGATGTCCTATTAAATCATCGAGCGTTATACACTTAAAAACAATAGGACGATAAACATTTTCTGTAAGACGTGAACTTCCGGTCAATATGGCGTATAGGCGGCAGGAATCAAAGTAGGATGTGTCTGAAAAGTGTTCATTGTTGCAGTTTCCTCATATTCCAAGTCTGGCTTGCTGCAGGAGCTACTGATTTAAGTGCTATGTGCACACCATGAGCTGCACGTGTCATCCGTTTTTATCGTGTTTCGATATTTCGATTGCTTACGATGAATGATGATATCGTATGACCGGGGACAGATGGCTGTGTTTACTTTCTGTGCGGTTTCGCCTTATGTTTTTTGGCGTGTGCTGATACTGCTATGATGAACACTGCAGCTACCTTTCTTTGTTCTGGAGATGAGATATTAATTACGATGGCACGGGCGGTTGAGCAGTTAATGATTTTAATCAGTTTGCACTGATACTGGGACCTTCCATAACCATAACCATAACCATAATCATAACCATTTATCTTTAATAAAAGTGCACATACCGTAATGTCTTCTTAAAAGTAGAAAGATTGGATTTAGCTTCATTAAACCTTTCAATATTGCATTATACAAAGACGTAGAACACGTGTAAAGGTTGTGTTACCTTCAGTATAAATTGAAAATACTCTATTACCTTTTGGAAAAGTGGACAAGTTTTTACCTGTATCAAAAGTGGTAAGACTGTGTTAATTTTAGAAATGAATCCACTACGCTATTGTCAGTGAAAGTGAAATATTTTGATAAAACTGATTTCTTGGTTACGGATCTCCTTGGAGAATAATACCTGCATTTTTCTTTTTTTTTCAAGATTGGTTTGGCTGTTAACTTTACAAAAATGTAAAGGCTCTGCAACGTTTAGTAAAATGTAAAAGTTGTGTTACCTTTAGTAAAATGTAAAAGTTGTGTTACCTTTAGTAAAAATGTAAAAGTTGTGCTACCTTTATTAAAATGTAAAAGTTGTGTTACCTTTAGTAAAATGTAAAACTTCTGCTACCTTTAGTAAAATGTAAAAGTCGTGTTACCTTTAGTAAAATATAAAAGTCGTGTTACCTTTAGTAAAATGTAAAAGTTGTGATACCTTTAGTTAAATGTAAAAGTTGTGATACCTTTAGTTAAATGTAAAAGTTGTGATACCTTTAGTTAAATGTAAAAGTTGTGTTACCTTTAGTTAAATGTAAAAGTTGTGATACCTTTATTTAAATGTAAAAGTTGTGTTACCTTTATTTAAATGTAAAAGTTGTGTTACCTTTAGTTAAATGTAAAAGTTGTGATACCTTTATTTAAATGTAAAAGTTGTGTTACCTTTAGTTAAATGTAAAAGTTGTGTTGTCAGTGCAAGCAATTACAAAATATTGTTTCTGATTCGAAGAATTGGAAACGAAATTTGAACGATTAAAAAAAAATGTCTTTTACTAACATTCAGTGTGGGAACATTTAAGTGTTAGAAGTACTTAAATCACAACGAATGCGTTTCTGGCACTAATAATAGAATGTTAGTTTTGCATGTACCTTTAAGAGAAAGAATGTTTAGCAAGTACTAAGAACAGAAAGAATGTCTTGCAAGTGCTAACAACTGAAATAATGTGTTTTGAGTACTAAGAGTGTAAAGAATGTCTTGCATGTACTAAGAACATAAAGAATGCTTTGCAAGTACTAACAACTGGAAGATTGTGTTTTGAGTACTAAGAACATAAAGAATGTTTTGCAAGTACTAAGAACGTAAAGTATGTTTTGCAAGTACTAAGAATGTAATGAATGTCTTGCAAGTACTAAGAACATAAAGAATGTTCTGCAAGTACTATGAACATAAAGAATGTTTTGCAAGTACTAAGAACATAAAGAATGTTTTGCAAGTACTAAGAACATAAATAATGTTTTGCTAGTACTTCGAACATAAAGAATGTTTTGCAAGTGCTAAGAACATGAAGAATGTTTTGCAAGTACTAAGAACATAAATAATGTTTTGCAAGTACTAAGAACATAAAGAATGTTTTGCAAGCACTAAGAACATAAAGAATGTTTTGCAAGTACTAAGAACATAAAGAATGCTTTGCTAGTACTAAGAACATAAAGAATGTCTTGCAAGTACTAAAGAACATAAAGAATGTCTTGCAAGTACTAAGAACATAAAGAATGTTTTGCAAGTCATCATCATCAAGTATCGGGCCTGCTGACGTTGGTGATCGTGTCTCTTCATAACTTTCGATCTCGGCAGCTATTTATCATTTCTGTTGTTGACCTACTGCCAAGTCATTCTCTTAAGCTGTCTGTTATTTTGTCTCTTTGCTTCACTCTGTCTCTTCGTTCCTCAATTTTTCCAGTTGTTACAATATATTCAAGTTGTTCTCTTCTCATTACATGGCCAAAAAATGATGTTTGTCTCTTCCTAATATTGGAAATTAGCTCTTTTTTTGCTTTGACCTCTCTCAGAACATCTTCATTACTCTTCTTAGCTGTCCATGGTACTCTCAACATTCTTCTGTAAAACCACATTTCTACAGACTCCAGTGATTTTCTTGTCTGTTGTCCTATTGTCCATGATTCGCATCCATATGTTAAGACTTGCTCTACGTAACATTTAAGAACTCTTTTTCTTGTTTCTATTGTCAAAAATGGATTGCATAGTATCTTCCTCATTTTTGCAAGTACTAAGAACATAAAGAATGTCTTGCAAGTACTAAGAACATGAAGAATGTTTTGCAAGTACTAAGAACATGAAGAATGTCTTGCAAGTACTAAGAACATAAAGAATGTCTTGCAAGTACTAAGAACATGAAGTATGTCTTGCAAGTATTAAGAACATGAAGAATGTCTTGCAAGTACTAAGAACATAAAGAATGTTTTGCAAGTACTAAGAACATAAAGAATGTTTTGCAAGTACTAAGAACATAAAGAATGTTTTGCAAGTACTAAGAACATAAAGAATGCTTTGCTAGTACTAAGAACATAAAGAATGTTTTGCAAGTACTAAGAACATAAATAATGTCTTGCAAGTACTAAGAACATGAAGAATGTTTTGCAAGTACTAAGAACATAAAGAAGTTTGTTGCAAGTACTAGGAATAGAAAGACTACGTTTCTGGTATTAATCATGGAAAGAACGTCTGCACAAAATTAACACTCTAGACTATTATCACGCAATCATTTTTAAAAGTGCTGTCTGTAGCAATAATATCTCTTTCTCCAAAAGTCTAGAACTAAAGTAAACATTTTTCACTTGATTGATATCTTATTACATAAACAACAGTCTTGTCAAGTTCTTATGCTTTCCTAATTACCAACAATCCTTTGCTTCAAAAATAAATTTCCGGATTTCGTTTTAATCTCTTCATGCCTTTTTGGTTTCTCTAATTCAAATTAGGCACTTTTGTGTACCGTGAGGAATATCTTTCTTTAACATAAAAGAAATGGCAGGTGATTAACGAATGTGTTTCTGAATTGAAATGGATGAATTTCCTTTAGATATGTATGTCTCACATCTCTTCATTACAGCATCTCTCCCTTCTTTTTCACCACACTCGTCCACAGTATCACTCTCATCTCTCCTTCACAGCGTCTATCCCATATCTTTAGCACAAAATCTGTCTCTCCTTTTCCCTTTAGTATCTCTCTGATCTCTTCAACAGAGTATCTCTCCCATCTCTTCAGCAGAATATATCTCCGATCTCTTCAGCAGAGTATCTCTCCTATCTCTTCAACAGACTATCTTTCCCATCTCTTCAACAGACTATCTCTCCCGTCTCTTCAACAGAGTATCTCTCCCATCGCATCAACAGATTATCTCTCCCATCTCTACAGCAGAGTATACCTCCCATCTATTCAGCAGAGAATCTCTCCCATATCTACAGCAGTGTATCTCTCCCATCTCTTCAACAGAGTACCACTTCCATCTCTTCAGCAGAGAATCTCTCCCATCTCTTCAGCAGTGTATCTCTCCCATCTCTTCAACAGATTATCTCTCCAACTCTACAGCAGAGTATATCTCCCATCTCTTCAACAAAGTATCTCTCCCATCTCTTCAGCAGATTATCTCTCCCATCTCGTCAACAGAGTATCTCTCCAATCTCTTCAACATAGTATATCTCGCATCTCTTCAACAGAGTATATCTCCCATCTCTTCAACAGAGTATATCTCCCAACTCTTCAACAGAGTATATCTCCCATCTCTTCAACAGAGTATCTCTCCCATCTCTTCAACAGAGTATCTCTCCCATCTCTTCAACAGAGTATCTTTCCCATCTCTTCAACATAGTATCTCTCCCATCTCTTCAACAGACTATCTCTCCCATTTCTTCAACAAACTATCTCTCCCATCTCTTCAACAGAGTATCTCTCCCATCTCTTCAGCAGAGTATCTCTGCCATCTCTTCAACAGAGTATCTCTCCCATCTCTTCAGCAAAGTATTTCTCCCATCTCTTCAACAGAATATCTCTCCCATTTCTTCAACAAACTATTTCTCCCATCTCTTCAACAGAGTATCTCTCCCATTACTTCAACAAACTATCTCTCCCATCTCTTCAACAGAGTATCTCTCCCATCTCTTCAGCAGAGTATCTCTCCAATCTCTTCAACAGAGTATCTCTCCCATCTCTTCAGCAGAGTATCTCTCCCATCTCTTCAACAGACTATCTCTCCCATTTCTTCAACAAACTATCTCTCCCATCACTTCAACAGACTATCTCTCCCATCTCTTCAACAAACTATCTCTCCCATCTCTTCAACAGAGTATATCTAACATCTCTTCAGCAGAGTATCTCTCCCATCTCTTCAACAGAGTATCTCTCCCATCTCTTCAGCAGAGTATCTCTCCCATCTCTTCAGCAGAGTATCTTTCCCATCTCTCCAGCAGAGAATCTCTCCCACCTCTTCAGCAGAGTATCTCTCCCATCTCTTCAGCAGAGTATCTTTCCCACCTCTTCAGCAGAGTATCTCTTCAGCAGAGAATCTCTCCCATCTCTTCAGCAGAGTATCTCTTCCATCTCTTCAGCAGAGTATCTCTCCCACCTCTTCAGCAGAGTATCTCTCCCATCTCTTCAGCAGAGTATCTCTCACATCTCTTCTCTACAGAATCTCTACCATTTCTTCCCTACAGTATCTCTACAATCTCTTCAGCAGAGTATCTCTCTTATCTCTTCCCTACATAATCTCTACCATTTCTTCCCTGCAGTATCTCTTCCATCTCTTCCCTACAGTATCTCTCCCATCTCTTCAGCAGAGTATCTCTCACATTTCTTCCCTACAGTATCTCTACCATTTCTTCCCTACAGTATCTCTTCCATCTCTTCTATACAGTATCTCTACCATCTCTTCCCTACAGTATCTCTACCATTTCTTCCCTACAGTATCTCTTAAATCTCTTCACTACAGTATCTCTACCATCTCTTCCCTACAGTATCTCTTCCATCTCTTCCCTACAGTATCTCTTCCATCTCTTCCCTACAGTATCTCTACCATCTCTTCCCTACAGAATCTCTTCCATCTCTTCCCTACATTATCTCTACCATCTCTTCCCTACAGTATCTCTTCCATCTCTTCACTACAGTATCTCTACCATTTCTTCCCTACAGTATCTCTACCATCTCTTCCCTACAGTATCTCTACCATTTCTTCCCTACAGTATCTCTTCCATCTCTTCCCTACAGTATCTCTACCATCTCTTCACTACAGTATCTCTTCCATCTCATCACTACAGTATCTCTTCCATCTCTTCCCTACAGTATCTCTTCCATCTCTTCACTACAGTATCTCTACCATTTCTTCCCTACAGTATCTCTTCCATCTCTTCCCTACAGTATCTCTACCATCTCTTCTCTACAGTATCTCTACCATTTCTTCCCTACAGTATCTCTTCCATCTCTTCCCTACAGTATCTCTACCATCTCTTCCCTACAGTATCTCTTCCATCTCTTCCCTACATTATCACTACCATCTCTTCCCTACAGTATCTCTTCCATCTCTTCCCTACAGTATCTCTACCATTTCTTCCCTACAGTATCTCTACCATCTCTTCCCTACAGTATCTCTACCATTTCTTCCCTACAGTATCTCTTCCATCTCTTCCCTAAAGTATCTCTTCCATCTCTTCACTACAGTATCTCTTCCATCTCTTCACTACAGTATCTCTTCCATCTCTTCACTACAGTATCTCTACCATCTCTTCACTACAGTATCTCTCCCGTCTCTTCCCTACAGTATCTCTTCCATCTCTTCACTACAGTATCTCTACCATCTCTTCACTACAGTATCTCTACCATCTCTTCCCTACAGTATCTCTCCCATCTCTTCACTACAGTATCTCTACCATCTCTTCACTACAGTATCTCTTCCATCTCTTCACTACAGTATCTCTACCATCTCTTCACTACAGTATCTCTTCCATCTCTTCCCTACAGTATCTCTTCCATCTCTTCACTACAGTATCTCTACCATCTCTTCACTACAGTATCTCTCCCATCTCTTCACTACAGTATCTCTACCATCTCTTCACTACAGTATCTCTTCCATCTCTTCACTACAGTATCTCTACCATCTCTTCACTGCAGTATCTCTTCCATCTCTTCACTACAGTATCTCTTCCATCTCTTCACTACAGTATCTCTTCCATCTCTTCTTTACAGTATCTCTCCCATCTCTTCATTACAGTATCTCTTCCATCTTTTCACTATAGTATCTCTTCTATCTCTTCATTACAGTATCTCTCCCATCTCTTCAACAGACTATCTCTCCCATTTCTTCAACAAACTATCTCTCCCATCTCTTCAACAGACTATCTCTCCCATCTCTTCAACAAACTATCTCTCCCATCTCTTCAACAGAGTATATCTAACATCTCTTAAGCAGAGTATCTCTCCCATCTCTTCAACAGAGTATATCTCCCATCTCTTCAGCAGAGTATCTCTCCCATCTCTTCAGCAGAGTATCTTTCCCATCTCTCCAGCAGAGAATCTCTCCCACCTCTTCAGCAGAGTATCTCTCCCATCTCTTCAGCAGAGTATCTTTCCCACCTCTTCAGCAGAGTATCTCTTCAGCAGAGAATCTCTCACATCTCTTCAGCAGAGTATCTCTTCCATCTCTTCAGCAGAGTATCTCTCCCACCTCTTCAGCAGAGTATCTCTCCCATCTCTTCAGCAGAGTATCTCTCACATCTCTTCTCTACAGAATCTCTACCATTTCTTCCCTACAGTATCTCTACAATCTCTTCAGCAGAGTATCTCTCTTATCTCTTCCCTACATAATCTCTACCATTTCTTCCCTGCAGTATCTCTTCCATCTCTTCCCTACAGTATCTCTCCCATCTCTTCAGCAGAGTATCTCTCACATTTCTTCCCTACAGTATCTCTACCATTTCTTCCCTACAGTATCTCTTCCATCTCTTCTATACAGTATCTCTACCATCTCTTCCCTACAGTATCTCTACCATTTCTTCCCTACAGTATCTCTTCCATCTCTTCACTACAGTATCTCTACCATCTCTTCCCTACAGTATCTCTTCCATCTCTTCCCTACAGTATCTCTTCCATCTCTTCCCTACAGTATCTCTACCATCTCTTCCCTACAGAATCTCTTCCATCTCTTCCCTACATTATCTCTACCATCTCTTCCCTACAGTATCTCTTCCATCTCTTCACTACAGTATCTCTACCATTTCTTCCCTACAGTATCTCTACCATCTCTTCCCTACAGTATCTCTACCATTTCTTCCCTACAGTATCTCTTCCATCTCTTCCCTACATTATCTCTACCATCTCTTCACTGCAGTATCTCTTCCATCTCTTCACTACAGTATCTCTTCCATCTCTTCACTACAGTATCTCTTCCATCTCTTCTTTACAGTATCTCTCCCATCTCTTCATTACAGTATCTCTTCCATCTTTTCACTATAGTATCTCTTCTATCTCTTCATTACAGTATCTCTCCCATCTCTTCAACAGACTATCTCTCCCATTTCTTCAACAAACTATCTCTCCCATCTCTTCAACAGACTATCTCTCCCATCTCTTCAACAAACTATCTCTCCCATCTCTTCAACAGAGTATATCTAACATCTCTTCAGCAGAGTATCTCTCCCATCTCTTCAACAGAGTATATCTCCCATCTCTTCAGCAGAGTATCTCTCCCATCTCTTCAGCAGAGTATCTTTCCCATCTCTCCAGCAGAGAATCTCTCCCACCTCTTCAGCAGAGTATCTCTCCCATCTCTTCAGCAGACTATCTTTCCCACCTCTTCAGCAGAGTATCTCTTCAGCAGAGAATCTCTCCCATCTCTTCAGCAGAGTATCTCTTCCATCTCTTCAGCAGAGTATCTCTCCCACCTCTTCAGCAGAGTATCTCTCCCATCTCTTCAGCAGAGTATCTCTCACATCTCTTCTCTACAGAATCTCTACCATTTCTTCCCTACAGTATCTCTACAATCTCTTCAGCAGAGTATCTCTCTTATCTCTTCCCTACATAATCTCTACCATTTCTTCCCTGCAGTATCTCTTCCATCTCTTCCCTACAGTATCTCTCCCATCTCTTCAGCAGAGTATCTCTCACATTTCTTCCCTACAGTATCTCTACCATTTCTTCCCTACAGTATCTCTTCCATCTCTTCTATACAGTATCTCTACCATCTCTTCCCTACAGTATCTCTACCATTTTTCCCTACAGTATCTCTTCCATCTCTTCACTACAGTATCTCTACCATCTCTTCCCTACAGTATCTCTTCCATCTCTTCCCTACAGTATCTCTTCCATCTCTTCCCTACAGTATCTCTACCATCTCTTCCCTACAGAATCTCTTCCATCTCTTCCCTACATTATCTCTACCATCTCTTCCCTACAGTATCTCTTCCATCTCTTCACTACAGTATCTCTACCATTTCTTCCCTACAGTATCTCTACCATCTCTTCCCTACAGTATCTCTACCATTTCTTCCCTACAGTATCTCTTCCATCTCTTCCCTACAGTATCTCTACCATCTCTTCACTACAGTATCTCTTCCATCTCATCACTACAGTATCTCTTCCATCTCTTCAACAGAGTATCTCTTCCATCTCTTCACTACAGTATCTCTACCATTTCTTCCCTACAGTATCTCTTCCATCTCTTCCCTACAGTATCTCTACCATCTCTTCTCTACAGTATCTCTACCATTTCTTCCCTACAGTATCTCTTCCATCTCTTCCCTACAGTATCTCTACCATCTCTTCCCTACAGTATCTCTTCCATCTCTTCCCTACATTATCTCTACCATCTCTTCCCTACAGTATCTCTTCCATCTCTTCCCTACAGTATCTCTACCATTTCTTCCCTACAGTATCTCTACCATCTCTTCCCTACAGTATCTCTACCATTTCTTCCCTACAGTATCTCTTCCATCTCTTCCCTACAGTATCTCTTCCATCTCTTCACTACAGTATCTCTACCATCTCTTCACTACAGTATCTCTTCCATCTCTTCACTACAGTATCTCTACCATCTCTTCACTACAGTATCTCTCCCGTCTCTTCCCTACAGTATCTCTTCCATCTCTTCACTACAGTATCTCTACCATCTCTTCACTACAGTATCTCTACCATCTCTTCCCTACAGTATCTCTCCCATCTCTTCACTACAGTATCTCTACCATCTCTTCACTACAGTATCTCTTCCATCTCTTCACTACAGTATCTCTACCATCTCTTCACTACAGTATCTCTTCCATCTCTTCCCTACAGTATCTCTTCCATCTCTTCCCTACAGTATCTCTCCCATCTCTTCATTACAGTATCTCTTCCATCTCTTCACTACAGTATCTCTTCCATCTCTTCCCTACAGTATCTCTTCCATCTCTTCATTACAGTATCTCTCCATCTCTTCACTACAGTATCTCTTCCATCTCTTCCCTACAGTATCTCTCCCATCTCTTCATTACAGTATCTCTTCCATCTCTTCACTACAGTATCTCTTCCATCTCTTCATTACAGTATCTCTTCCATCTCTTCCCTACAGTATCTCTCCCATCTTTTCATTTCAGTATCTCTCCCATCTCTTCACTACAGTATCTCTTCTCTACAGTATCTCTCCCATCTCTTCACTACAGTATCTCTTCCATCTCTTCTCTACAGTATCTCTCCCATCTCTTAATTACAGTATCTCTTCCATCTCTTCACTACAGTATCTCTTCCATCTCTTCATTACAGTATCTCTTCCATCTCTTCCCTACAGTATCTCTCCCATCTCTTCATTACAGTATCTCTCCCATCTCTTCACTACAGTATCTCTTCCATCTCTTCCCTACATTATCTCTCCCATCTCTTCATTACAGTATCTCTTCCATCTCTTCACTACAGTATCTCTTCCATCTCTTCATTACAGTATCTCTTCCATCTCTTCCCTACAATATCTCTTCCATCTCTTCATTACAGTATCTCTCCCTTCTCTTCCCTACAGTATCGCTCCCATCTCTTCACTACAGTATCTCTCCCATCTCTTCCCTACAGTATCTCTCCCATCTCTTCATTACGGATCTCTTCCATCTCTTCACTACACTATCTCTTCCCTACAGTATCTCTTCCATTTCTTACCCACAGTATCTCTTCCATTTCTTACCCACAGTATCTCTTCCATTTTTTACCCACAGTATCTCTTCCATTTAATACCCACAGTTTCTCTTTCATTTATTACCCACAGTATCTCTCCCATCTCTTCACTACGGATCTCTCCCATCTCTTCCCTACATTATCTCTCCCATCTCTTCATTACAGTATCTCTTCCATCTCTTCACTATAGTATCTCTTCCATCTGTTCACTACAGTATCTCTCCCATCTCTTCACTACAGTATCTCTACCATCTCTTCACTGCAGTATCTCTTCCATCTCTTCGCTACAGTATCTCTTCCATCTCTTCCCTACATTAGCTCTTCCATCTCTTCACTACAGTATCTCTACCATCTCTTCCCTACAGTATCTCTCACATCTCTTCCCCGTATTATCTCTCCCATCCCTTCCCCAAAACATCTCTCCCATCTCTTCCCAATAGCATCTCTCCTATCTTTTCCCTACAGTATCTCTCCCATCTCTTCCCTACATTATCTCTACCTTCTCTTTACTACATTATCTCTCCCATTACTTCCCTACACTATCTCTACCTTCTCTTCCCTACAGTATCTATACCTTCTCTTCATTACAATACCTCTCACATCTCTTCACTACAGTATCTTTCCCATCTCTTCCCTACATTATCTCTACCTTCTCTTCACTACAGTAACTCTCCCATCTCTTCACTACAGTATCTTTCCCATCTCTTCCCTACATTATCTCTACCTTCTCTTCCCTACATTATCTCTCCCATCTCTTTCCTACAGTATCTCTACCTTCTCTTCCCTACAGTATCTCTCCCATCTCTTTCCTACAGTATCTCTACCTTCTCTTCATTACAGTATCTCTTCCATCTCTTTCCTATATTATCTCTACCTTCTCTTCCCTACAGTATCTCTCCCATCTCTTTCCTACAGTATCTCTAACTTCTCTTCCCTACAGTATCTCTCCCATCTCTTTCCTACAGTATCTCTACCTTCTCTTCCCTACAGTATCTCACCCATCTCTTCCCTACAGTATCTCTCCCATCTCTTTCCTACAGTATCTCTACCTTCTCTTCACTACAGTATCTCTCCCATCTCTTTCCTACAGTATCTCTACCTTCTCTTCACTATAGTATCTCTCCCATCTTTTCCCTACAGTATATCTCCCATCTCTTCCCTACAGTATCTCTACCTTCTCTTCCCTACAGTATCTCTACCTTCTCTTCTCTACAGTATCTCTTCTATCTCTTGACTACAGTATCTATTCCATCTCTTGACTACAGTATCTCTTCCATCTCTTCACTACAGTATCTCATCCATCTCTTCACTACAGTATCTCTACCTTCTCTTCCTTACAGTATCTCTTCCATCTCTTCCCTACATTATCTATTCCATCTCTTCACTACAGTATCTCTTCCATCTCTTCCCTACATTATCTATTCCATCTCTTCACTACAGTATCTCTTCCATCTCTTCACTACATTATCTCTACCTTCTCTTCCCTACAGTATCTCTACTTTCTCTTCCCTACAGTATCTCTACCTTCTCTTCCCCACAGTATCTCTCGCATCTCTTCCCTACAGCATATCTTCCATCTCTTCACTACAGTATCTCTACCTTCTCTTCCCCACAGTATCTCTCGCATCTCTTCACTGCAGTATCTCTACTTTCTCTTCCCCACAGTATCTTTCGCATCTCTTCACTGCAGTATCTCTACCTTCTCTTCCCCACAGTATCTCTCGCATCTCTTCCCTACAGTATCTCTCACATCTCTTCCCTACCGTATCACTCCCATCTCTGCACTATAGTATCTCTCGCATCTCTTCCTTGCAGTATCTCTCCCATCTCTTCCCTACAGTATCTCTCCCATCTCTTCCCTACAGTATCTCTCACATCTCTTCCTTGCAGTATCTCTCCCTCTTTTCCCTGCAGTATCTATCCCATCTCTTCCCTACAATATCTCTTCCATCTTTTCACTACAGTATCTTTTCCATCTCTTCCCTACGGTATCTATTCCATCTCTTCACTACAGTATCTCTTCCATGTCTTCACTACAGTATCTCTTCCATCTCTTCACTACAGTATCTCTACCTTCTCTTCCCTACAGTATCTCTTCCATCTCTTCCCTGCAGTATCTATTCCATCTCTTCCCTACAGTATCTCTTCCATCTCTTCACTACAGTATCTCTACCTTCTCTTCCCTACAGTATCTCTTCCATCTCTTCCCTACAGTATCTCTTCCATCTCTTCACTACAGTATCTCTACTTTCTCTTCCCTACAGTATCTCTACCTTCTCTTCCCCACAGTATCTCTCGCATCTCTTCCCTACAGTATCTCTACCTTCTCTTCCCCACAGTATCTCTCGCATCTCTTCACTGCAGTATCTCTACCTTCTCTTCCCCCACAGCATCTTTCGCATCTCTTCACTGCAGTATCTCTACCTTCTCTTCCCCACAGTATCTCTCGCATCTCTTCACTGCAGTATCTCTCACATCTCTTCCCCACAGTATCTCTCGCATCTCTTCACTGCAGTATCTCTCACATCTCTTCCCCACAGTATCTCTCGCATCTCTTCACTGCAGTATCTCTACCTTCTCTTCCCCACAGTATCTCTCGCATCTCTTCACTGCAGTATCTCTCACATCTCTTCCCCACAGTATCTCTCGCATCTCTTCACTGCAGTATCTCTTCCATCTCTTCCCCACAGTATCTCTCGCATCTCTTCACAGCAGTATTTCTACCTTCTCTTCCCACAGTATCTCTCGCATCTCTTCACTGCAGTATCTCTCACATCTCTTCCCCACAGTATCTCTCGCATCTCTTCACTGCAGTATCTCTACCTTCTCTTCCCCACAGTATCTCTCGCATCTCTTCACTGCAGTATCTCTACCTTCTCTTCCCCACAGTATCTCTCGCATCTCTTCCCCACAGTATCTCTACCTTCTCTTCCCCACAGTATCTCTCGCATCTCTTCACTGCAGTATCTCTACCTTCTCTTCCCCACAGTATCTCTCGCATCTCTTCACTGCAGTATCTCTACCTTCTCTTCCCTGCAGTATCTCTCCCATCTCTTCCCTACAGTATCTCTACCTTCTCTTCCCCATAGTATCTCTCGCATCTCTTCCCTACAGTATCTCTCCCCTACAGTATCTCTACCTTCTCTTCACTACAGTATCTCTCCCATATCTTCCCAACAGTATCTCTACCTTCTCTTCCCCACAGTATCTCTCATATCTTTTCTCACAGTATCTCTTCTATCTCTTCCCCGCAGTATCTCTCGCATCGCTTCCGCGCAGCATCTCTTCCCTATATCATTTCTCCCATCTCTTTTTTTACCACTCCTATTATTTTGTTTTTTTTTTCAGTTTTACAATCCCATCTCTGGTTATAGTATGTCCAAGGTAGTTGTAGCTGTGAACTGTCTCCAGGTCAATTCCTTCAATTTTTATAGCCACTTGTAGGTTATGAGTATTATCTTTGTTTATTATCATAGTTATAGAGTGACAGACAGTATGATAATCTTCTTCTTCTTTCTTCTCCAGTTCCATTGGCGCCGAGGGGAGATGCAATCTGCGATTCTTTGCTCTTCTGTTGGACTCTTCTGGTGTAATCCCCCCTTGTGACTCTAGTATTCCGATGCCTCGTATGACAATGACACAAAGAATTCTTTTTTTTAAATGTGTATAAAAATCTGTTAACCTTTACATTAGCAAAAGTCTTCACATTACGACCTATCGTTTTGTCTCCATCTTGTATTACTTTATTCTTGCCAGGTGACGTGCTATGTTTGTTACCGTTTACATTTATTTGGAAAAATAGGCTTCAACTCAGTCTGGTAGCTTCATAACCTATCCCTGGTCATGTGCCAAGATAAGATTATTTTATCACTCATCGCTATGGTTGTAATAATTAAAGAAAACTCGTTATACAGAGCCTCGCAGCAGGAGAGCATCTGATCATCAGAAGCAGTACCCGTTGTGCAAGTCTTTCGACCTTTTAGCGTCTTGACACTACGGGAGGTGCGACACACTTACAATTTTTTTTTTGGTTAAACACACTTGCACTCATTCTTTCTTATCATCAACACTGTCGTCTACGTCATCTATATTGTAATCATTATCCTGTGCCATGTCTTGTGTAGATGATGGTTGGTTGGCTTGGTGTCCATTCTGAATACATTTGGACACTGCCGATTGATTCAAAGCAAAATATCTGTAAGTAGTTATCAAATGTTGCTTTGCTTCTATAATTCCGATAAGACCCTTGAACGTTGGAATACTTGGTTACAACTGGCAAAATAAAAGGAAAGTGAAATCATGGACGACAAAGAAAGAAAATACTGGATAGCTTGGTGCCATGGCGTGGAAAACAGTTAACAACAGAACTGCTACGATGCACCGTAGATAGAAGATTGTGGAAGGACATGATCGCCTACGCCTACTGGTATGGTACATGATGATGATGGGTTATTTGATGGGTAGTTATTTGAACAGCACATGAGATCATGAACCTCTGCTAGACGTACAGACGTAATATAGACAAAGAAGGAGGAAGAGAGAATGATACCCAAAAAAGGATATCAAAAGCACGATGAGCAATAGTTGCAATGGGAAACGTGTGGAAGTCCAAAGAAATTAGGTTAAATACAAACATAAAAATGTTCAACTCCAATGTTAAGTCAGTCTTATTATATGGTTGTGAAACATGGAGAACAACAAAAATGACAATCATGAAGATCCAGACCTTTACTAATGGATGCTTGCACAGAATAAAATGATGGAAATGGCAGGACAAAATCACTGACATAGAATTATGCAAATGTACCGGTCGAATATCAGTGGATAAAGAGATACAGCGAAGACGATGGCGCTGGATAGGACACACACTACGGAAGCCAACTGAAAGTATTACACAACATGTCCTTTTTTGAATCCTCAAGGAAAAGGACGAAGAGGAAGACCATACAACATATACATATCAAATAGAACATATGGAAGCAGAGATAAAGATGATGGGTAAAACATGGAAAGATCTTAAAAGAGGGGCAAGAAACAGAACGGCTTGGAAAGTGTTTGTTGAAGACCTATGCTTCACAGGGAGCTGAAAGGTAGAAGATGTTCAACAGCTACACAGGAATGGTCACATAATATTTTACATAATTATTTTTCAATGATCCTTTATCTATTTGATTAAATTTTGATGATTATTTTCAATGCTTGTACACCAGTTTGGGTACAACTCGATCGTTAACTTAATGCAGAATGAACTAAAATCTCAACATAAAACACCCTCAGACAAAAAAAGACTTTAAACAGACCAGACTAGGAGTGTTTCACATAAAAGATATGATTGCTTTCATGAAAGAAACAACTACGACTACAAACTACTGCTGCTATGCAAGGAAGGAGAAAACAAAATAAATAACCGAGGAAGCATTCCACACAAATAGTGGTGTTAGGGCAGCGACGGACGGTGAGTTTGAAACTTGAGGAGGCCGGGACATGAGACCGAACTGTGAGGTTGACTTTTAACCTGGTCATTTGTGACATAAGCATGACTGCAATGTGTGCTATATAACATAGTTCCTTCAATTGTTGTCCTAAATTAACATAATAATATGGTAGCCTTGGTAGTCTAGGGAGCCGCGATAGCTCAGAGGTTAGTGAACCAGACTACAAAGGACAAGAGGTAGGGTTCGATCCCAACTGACGGCTTCCGGGTTCACCCAGCCTTAAATCGGTACCGGATTTTTTTTTCTGGGAAAGTAAAGCGGCACTGACGTAGTACCGACCACATTACCCCAAAAATCATGTGCCGAAGGTCTGTAAAATTTATGGTCAGTGACACCATATTCTCTATACGCCACTTGACGAGACGGGGCTCCTTACTTACTTGGTAGTCTAGTTGAGAAAACCACCCGACTGGGCTACCAACGTTCGGACAACCCGTGTTCGTTTCCCGCTGGAAGCAGTGTGAGTTGTACTCGTGGTTTGAAAAATATACACCCGCTGTTGATCCTATCTGCTGGAAGAAATAGGTACCAGGAAAACACTCTGGGAAGTTGAGGGATGCCGCATTACATTATGAGTTTCGATGCTTGAAGCGTCACTATCCAGAAGTTTTCCAACACTTCTGGATAGGCGCCGAGCACATATGGGTGAAAGCGTGCGTGCTAAGTCGCCGATTCAAGTTTTGTACTTTACCTATACCTTTACATTTACCTTTACATTTACCTTTACCTTTACCTTTACCTTTAACATAATTATAATTATCTCGTACTATCTTAGCTATTTGCATTATAAGTTCTTAAAAAAAAACATTGTTTTGCAAATTCTTTTCCCACATATGCACTACTTCTACATGTTTCAATAAAAAGATGGAACGTCATCTGATTTGTCGTTCTTTTATTGTCATGGAAACAGGGAGGTAATTGTTGAAATTTTCAACTTAGTTCTCACACACATTGAAAGGTCTATAGATGCCGTTGTACGGTTGTAGTAGGTTTGACCTCCACATACATCGAAGGCTATTTATTACTAACGGCTTGTATTATTTGAACTATAATACGGCTATACTAGGGATTGCCTACTGACATTTAATTAACTGAGCTGGAACGTGATTGGGTTATTTATTCTGATAAAATATTAGAGAAGTATTGACTTCTGTTGCCTCTTTTGAATATTCGCCGCTGATTGAGGGCGAATACACTGCACCGCTAAGCGTAAAGTACAATGTAATGCGCCTCGAAATAAGAAGAAGGAAAAAGAAGATGGTGATAGCTTCTTTCATTACAACTCAACTGATGTGGGGAAATGACATGTAGCTTAGACGTGTTCGACACTTTTATTGGGCAATTTCCATGGAGAGACCAGTTGCCAGTTCTATTTACATTTGATGGACATCCAATGTAACAGGTAGAGTGAGAAATATGTGGGTGAAGTCAACAAGACTTTTCTATTTTGAGACTCAAGACAGAATCTAGACAACGAGGTTTTCTCCGCCTTTCTCAGAAAATTTCTGACTGATATGTCAATTGACATCAGACAATTCACTCAACTCAACTTTCGCCCTTAAACATTGTCGCCCTCCCTGCCAAGCTCGATCGTTGAACTTGGTTAGCTCAAGTCTCGAGTACTCGTCATCGCCTCGTTACAATCACTCAGTTTTCGTGATCACAAGATGAGAAAATGGCGGCACAATTGCTACAGGGTGTCTGCTGGAAGATATGAAAGACCCCTTGTCTTTGATCGGCCATTAACCTCCGTAACTCAAATTGAAAACTCATTTTAGGGGAGGGGTGTGTGTTTATGTGTGCATATTTCTCGTGGATATATTTTGTGTTATTTATTCTTTGTATACGTTTGTAAAACACCTAACTTAATGCATACACAGCAGCCCCAAGGGTATTTTTATTTGTTGTTTTTAAATTGGTCTCTGCTTCATACATTCCCTTGTCTCAGTACAAACAAACATGTTCGACACAGAATTTGAGTCGTCAGTCGTGACATGCTGAGGAGGGGATCTGAGCACCTCTGGATATGTTCGAAGTACAATGATGATAACTCACAAATAACTCAATAACTGAAAAAATAAATCTGTTTATAAATTTATTACTGAACTTGGGTTGAGATTCTATCGCTAGTCATTTGTGGATGAGAGAATGACTTCTCGGCTCATTTACGCTGTATGAGGTGATGCCTGTATGAACGACTCCTCCGCTTATTTACTCTTTATAAGGTGATGTCTGTATGAATGATTTCTTCGCTCATTTACCCTTTATGATGTGATGCCTGTATGAATTAATCCTCCACTCATTTCCCCGTTATGACGAGATGCCTGTATGAACGACTCCTCCGCTCATTTACCCTTTATGAGGTGATGCCTGTATGAACGACTCCTCAGCTCATTTACCCTTTATGACGTGATGCCTGTATGAATTAATCCTCCGCTCATTTACCCTTTATAACGTGAAGCCTGTATGAATGACTCCTCAGCTCATTTACCCTTTATAACGTGAAGCCTGTATGAATTAATCCTCTGCTCATTTGCCCTTTATGAGGTGATGCCTGTATGAATTAATCCTCCGCTCATTTACCCTTTATAACGTGAAGCCTGTATGAATTAATCCTCCGCTCATTTGCCCTTTATGAGGTGATGCCTATATGAATGACTCCTCAGCTCTTGTACCTTGCTGATGTTTGGTCAGAGTGAATGACTTCTCTTACCTTGTTGATATAATATTCTTATCTCTCTCCCTTATACATCTGCTGTTATCTTGTTGATATAATCTTCTTATCTCTCTCCCTTGTACATCTGCTGTTTCCTTGTTGATATAATCTTCTTATCTCTCCCCCAACAAAGACGGACAACCTATATCAAACAACCAATGTATGCAACAGAGATGGAAAGAATATTTTGAAGACCTGTTAAACATACCAACTACCAACAAGACAACAAAAACCACACTAGAACTCACAAATACTGAACCCAACATCATGAAAGAGGAAATAGAAGAAGTAATCAAATATGCACCAAGAAATAAAGCACCAGGGACAGATAACATTCCAATAGAAATAATAGCAGCAGCGGGAGAAACAGGAATGCAATGGCTGCACAGAATATTTAATGCAGCATGGCACCAACAACAAGCCCCAGAAGACTGGCAACAGGCAATCATCATACCAATATGGAAAAAGAAAGGTAGCAAAAGAGACTGCAATCAATATAGAGGTATATCTCTGCTCAGCCATGTAGGAAAGCTATACGCCAAAATCTTGGAAAAAAGACTGAGACCAATAATAGAACTACAGTTAAGCGATTCTCAAATGGGGTTCCGAAAAAACAGAGGATGTACCGACGCACTATTCACACTAAAACAGCTTGCAGAAAAAACGACAGAACACAACCAAAACTTATACATAGCCTTCATTGACCAGGAAAAAGCATTCGACAGAGTAAACAGAGAACAACTGTGGGAGATACTAACAACATACGGAGTAAGCCAACATCTAACCAACATTATTAAAAGTCTCTACGCCAACAGCAGCTGTAGGGTCAGAACAGCAACAGGCTACACAGACCACTTCGAAGTTAGATCAGGTGTAAGACAGGGGTGCGTACTATCCCCCCTACTGTTTATTACATACATGGACCATATATGCAAGCTAGCCAACCCATCAGAGACAGAGGAGATCAACGAGCTTCTATTTGCAGACGACCAGGCACTAATACATGAAACAATAGAAGACCTACAAGAACACTTAAACAAACTCAACATCTTAGGAACAAAATACAACATGAAAATCAACATCAACAAAACAGAAGTCATGAACGTCGCCAAAAATAAACAGAACATCAACATAACTATAGAAGGCAGACAACTAAAACAAGTAGAGGAATTCAAATACCTAGGAAGTCTAATGACAAACGACAATTCCCAAACAGCAGAGATAGAATCAAGATGCAACAAAGCTTGTCAAATCATCGGACAGTTATCACCACTATTGTCCAACAAGGAAATAACTCTGGAGGCAAAACGAGCACTCTACAATACAATCTTCATCCCAACGTTGTGCTACCAATGCCAGACCTGGACTCTAGATGCAAGAACAATAAGAAAAATAACCTCTACAGAGATGAAATGTGTTAGACGAATGACAGGAAACAGTCTGAGAGATAAGATCAGAAATGTAGAACTGAGAAAAAAGCTAGGAATAGCCCCAGCCATAGAATATATAAGGAAACAACAAATAAAATGGTTCGGCCACGTGACAAGGCAGAAAGAACAAAACACAACACAACGAGCCTTCAACAAACGTTGTGAGAACAACAGACCCAAGGGTCGACCACGAAAAAGATGGATCGATGGAATATTAGAAGCACTAGGAAACATAACAGCAGCAGAGGCAAACAGAAGAGCAAAAGACCGCAAATTATATCTCCCCTCGACGCTGAAAGGCAGATGAGGAAGGAAAGAAGAAGAAGATCTCTCTCCCTTATACATCTGCTGTTACCTTGTTGATGTAATCTTATCTCTCTCCCTTATACATCTGCTGTTGCCTTGTTGATGTAATCTTATCTCTATCCCTTATACATCTGCTGTTGCCTTGTTGATATAATCTTATCTCTCTCCCTTATACATCTGCTGTTGCCTTGTTGATATAATCTTATCTCTCTCCCTTATACATCTGCTGTTGCCTTGTTGATATAATCTTATCTCTCTCCCTTATACATCTGCTGTTGCCTTGTTGATGTAATCTTATCTCTATCCCTTATACATCTGCTTGTTATCTTGTTGATATAATCTTCTTATCTCTCTCCCTTATACATCTGCTGTTACCTTGTTGATATAATCTTATCTCTCTCCCTTATACATCTGCTGTTGCCTTGTTGATATAATCTTATCTCTCTCCCTTATACATCTGCTGTTACCTTGTTGATATAATCTTATCTCTCTCCCTTATACATCTGCTGTTGCCTTGTTGATGTAATCTTATCTCTCTCCCTTATACATCTGCTGTTATCTTGTTGATATAATCTTCTTATCTCTCTCCCTTATGCATCTGCTGTTATCTTGTTGATATAATCTTCTTATCTCTCTCCCTTATACATCTGCTGTTATCTTGTTGATATAATCTTCTTATCTCTCTCCCTTATACATCTGCTGTTATCTTGTTGATATAACTTTGTCTCTCTCCCATGTACATCTGCTATTACCTTGTTGATATAATCTTATCTCTCTCTCTTGTACATCTGCTGTTACCTTGTTGATATAATCTTGTCTCTCTCCCATGTACATCTGCTGTTACCTTGTTGATATAATCTTATCTCTCTCCCATGTACATCTGCTGTTACCTTGTTGATATAATCTTGTCTCTCTCCCATGTACATCTGCTGTTACCTTGTTGATATAATCTTGTCTCTCTCCCATGTACATCTGCTGTTACCTTGTTGATATAATCTTATCTCTCTCCCATGTACATCTGCTGTTACCTTGTTGATATAATCTTATTTCTCTCCCTGTACATCTGCTGTTACCTTGTTGATATAATCTTATTTCTCTCCCTTGTACATTTGCTGTTATCTTATTGATATAATCTTATTCTCTCTCTCCCTTGTACATCTGCTGTTATCTTGTTGATATAATCTTATTTCTCTCCCTTGTACATTTGCTGTTATCTTGTTGATATAATCTTATTCTCTCTCTCTCCCTTGTACATCTGCTGTTATCTTGTTGATATAATCTTGTCTCTCTCCCTTGTACATCTACTGTTACCTTGTTGATATAATCTTATTTCTCTCCCTTGTACATCTGCTGTTACCTTGTTGATATAATCTTATTTCTCTCCCTTGTACATTTGCTGTTATCTTGTTGATATAATCTTATTCTCTCTCTCCCTTGTACATTTGCTGTTATCTTGTTGATATAATCTTCTTCTCTCTCTACCTTGTACATTTGCTGTTATCTTGTTGATATAATCTTCTTCTCTCTCTCTCTCCCTTGTACATTTGCTGTTATCTTGTTGATGTAATCTTCTTCTCTCTCTCCCTTGTACATCTGCTGTTATCTTGTTGATGTGATCTTCTTTTCTTTCTCCCTTGTACATCTGCTGTTATCTTGTTGATGTGATCTTCTTTTCTCTCTCCCTTGTACATCTGCTGTTATCTTGTTGATGTGATCTTCTTTTCTCTCTCCCTTGTACATCTGCTGTTATCTTGTTGATGTGATCTTCTTTTCTCTCTCCCTTGTACATCTGCTGTTATATTGTTGATGTGATCTTCTTTTCTCTCTCCCTTGTACATCTGCTGTTATCTTGTTGATGTGATCTTCTTTTCTCTCTCCCTTGTACATCTGCTGTTATCTTGTTGATGTGACCTTCTTTTCTCTCTCCCTTATACATCTGCTGTTATCTTGTTGATGTGATCTTCTTTTCTTTCTCCCTTATACATCTGCTGTTATCTTGTTGATATAATCTTTTTCTATCTGTCCCTTGAACATCTGCTGTTATCTTGTTGATGTGATATTTTATTTCTTTCTCCCTTGTGTATCTGCTGTTATCACGTTGATGTGATCTTCTTTTCTCTCCCCCTTGTACATCTGCTGTTATCTTGTTGATGTGATATTTTATTTCTTTCTCCCTTGTACATCTGCTGTTATCACGTTAATGTGATCTTCTTTTCTCTCTCCCTTGTACATCTGCTGTTATCACGTTGATGTGATCTTCTTTTCTCTCTCCCTTGTACATCTGTTGTTATCACGTTGATGTGATCTTCTTTTCTCTCTCCCTTGTACATCTGTTGTTATCACGTTGATGTGATCTTCTTTTCTCTCTCCCTTGTACATCTGCTGTTATCTTGAAGCGTCGCAGGAGAAAGGAGGAATGTAAAATATAATATAATGTCTGTAGTTGTTGCATTGCTCGTTATGTTTGGCACTTCCCTTTTAGATGTAGTGTTGTTGTTGTGCGTATCTGGACATTGTTAACATATAACTATTTTGGGTCATGTCTTTTATTCCGACTATCCATCTGTTTCATCTGTTTTCGTGGCTTCCCTCTTGCTCTCTGCCTTGATGTTTTGAGGTAGAAAGCATTTGATGTTCTTTGCTCTGGTTTCATTCTTACGAAGGTAAATTTTATGGTTATGTGCTGGGGAACTGTGTTCCTAGGTACAGACATTTCTATTGGCAAGGCGCTGTTTCAAAAAGCGCGAATTTAAATCTATGTTTATTCTATCTATTGTTTCCTGTTTATGTTTTCATATGTAAATTTTCCGAGTGTTGTAAAGAAAAGGGAAAAAAAACAACATGATCCCCGTGTAATTTTAGTACCCGCCTTTTGTAGGTATTTTTCTGGGAATGAAGGGCGGACTAGCTTGGTACCGACCACATCACCCAAAAATGTGACGTGGTTATAGAAAAATGTAAAGTCACGCAAAGTCAGGAAGAACTCCAGAGCATGGTAAATCGCTTTTCACATACCTGCCGAGACTTCGTTCTAACAATAAGTTTGTAGAAAACTAACATACTCGGTCAGGACGTCGAAGCAACACCTGAAATCTATATCGACAACTATAAACTTGATATCGTGCGGCAGTATAACTACCTGGGGTCCATCATCAGCGATAAACTATCTTTAGATACAGAAATTGACAGTCGTATTGGTAAAGCTGCTACCACTTTGCCCGTCTTTCTAGGCGTGTCTGGCAAAACAGCAAACTGACAATTAAAACAAACGCTGCAGTGTACAATGCTTGCATAATTAGTATCCTCCTGTATGGCAGCGAATCTTGGACAATCTATGTAAAGTAGGAGAGGAGGCTAAATGGATTCCATAAGCGATGTCTACGCCATATTCTTGGTATCACCTGGAGGGATAAAGTGACAAACGTGGAGGTCATGACTTGCACAGGCTTACCGAATATCTACACGCTGCTCAAACAACGTAGGTTACGCTGGCTTGGCCATGTACACCGTATGAAAGATGGCCGCATACCGAAAGATATACTCTACGGACAACTGGCAGATGGGAAAAGAACTAGGGGGCGCCCAAAACTTCGATTTGCAGATGTGTGTAAACGCGACATGAAGACTCTGAACATAAACCCTGCAGCATGGGAAGACATAGCAGCAGACCGCAATCTCTGGAAACAAACTCAAAGGTTCACCTCAAAGAAGAAGCAGACAGATTCATGGAGAAAGAGAATATACGACGAAAGAAAAGAAAAGAAAAAATAACATTTCTAGGGGCGCTGAAAAATCCATAGTCAACTATGACTGACGGAGGCTACTACATAGAAAAATGTACCGTATTGATGGAAACATGTTGTCACCTGCTCCACTGTCCTCACTAGCCTCGTAGGGTAGAGGAGCGAACCTTTACTTACCGGTTTAACCTTTAACCCTCAGAGGTCATTGGTGTCTGTGTTTATTGTGTTAGCTACCCTTTTTTTGCACTCTCCTTGTGTATGGTATAGATATTTGTGCTCTTACGAAGTCGAGGCCTAACCTGTCATTTATGCGGTCTTTCAATCTGTTTCTTTTAATTTGGTATGCTTCTCTCTTTGTGGCTAATGTCTGTGTCCAGGTAAATTATGTTTGTTGCATTATGTTATCGTGTGAGGTGCAGCTGCACCATCTTGTTGTGTATTTCTCCAAGATGGGCGCCATGTTTGCGTGTTAATATAACTCTTGACATGCAACTTTAAAAACAATTCCTTTACAGACGTCACATTTTTACATGAAAATCATGGATGAAACTACATTACATCGTGCTGTTATTGTTATGTAGCCAGAAGCCTGTGAGCTGACGCCCTTCGGCCCAATGCCATGTAATGATATCAGCAGGTATTTCTGAGTTCCCTCATAGTTCCATACAAGGTGTTCCATTTATCAGGTCTTTGAGAAGTAGAGCTTCTCTGATGTCAGTGAGCATTGGACAGTCAAAAAGATGAAGTTCTGCTGTTTCATGTTGGTGTTCACAGAGTGGACATACTGGAGTTTGGTTTCATTGAGCTTTGGACAGTCAAAAAGATGAAGTTCTGCTGTTTCATGTTGGTGTTCACAGAGTGGACATACTGGAGTTTGGTTTCATTGTTTTCTATTGAAGTGGTTGTTCAGTGGTACATGACCATCATTGTTTTCTATTGAAGTGGTTGTTCAGTGGTACATGACCATCATTGTTTTCTATTGAAGTGGTTGTTCAGTGGTACATGACCGGTTCTCAGTCTGAAGATGGTGGTTTGGTCTCTACTTTTTAGGTTTTTAATGTTGTCATAAAGGTTTGATCTTGACATGTATTTAAGACGCTCTCTCCCTGTTTTTCCCATGGCCCATCCATTCAGCCAGTCTTTTCTACTGTTGAAGTTTATGATTTGTTTGGCTGTGTTTAATGCAATGTTGGTTTTAAATTGTGTCTGGCTGGATCCTCTCTTAGCTAAGGTATCTGCCTTATCATTTCCTGGTGTATTGGAGTGTTCTGTGATCTATTGCATCTCTAGCCTTATGTCATGTGTGCTAATGAGGTTATCTATGTCTATGGTGAGCTGTGTGTGTTCTGGCTTGTTTATGCTACTTCCCAGCGCATGTATTTGGAATCTGTAATTATGATTATATTACTGCAGTATTTCCAATTATATACTTATTATTATCTTCTAGCGATCACCATTGGGTATCCATGTTTCGCAACCATATGCAGCATTAGATATTACTAGCGAGTGCTTCAATCTGTGTTTTATTTTTCCTTATAATGTATCCACTCTATGCCTGGCTGTGACGTTCATTTTTGCATTTCGCTAAAATTATTTTTAATTTGAAGAAATTATAATTTTTGGCAATTTTGTCCTACTTACCGTGACAAAACTGACATTTCAAGAGAATAACGACTTTACATGGAGTGGACATTAACAGACTTGAGTCAAGACAATGACAGTGATGATTCACCGAGTGATATCTCACTCTCGTAAATTCTTTGATTTCTAAATATAATTCTTATTCTTATTCATCGTCCCAATAACCCAGGGGTCGCTAGGACACCACTGACATACTTTGTTAACCTTCTCCATTTATCTCATTTATCACTTAACATTTATCTTCAGGCAGTTCTTTGGTACTGTGCAAAGACGGGGCCTGTTCAATGTTTGATGTTATCTTCCCATTTCTTTCTCTGCTGCCCGCCTCTCGCTCCTTTCTCAGAAAATTGAGCTGCCTAGATAAGTCAAGTAATGCAAAGACGGTAAGGGAGCAAGAGTTAACTCCCGTTTCTCTCTGCCTGCCACTCTCTCTTTGTCTGTCCCCATCCTCTCTCTCTGTGTCTGCCACCATCTTTTTGTTTGCCGCTCCCCTCCCTCTCTCTGTCTGCCCCTCTCTGTTTGTTTGCCCCCCTCTCTCTGTCTGCCACTCTCTCTTGGTTTGCCCCCTCCCACCCCTCTCTCTCTATCTGCCACTCTCTCTTTGTTTGCCCTCCCCTCCCTCTCTCTGTCTGCCACTCTCTCTCTCTGTTTGCCCCCTCCCCGCTCTCTCTCTCTCTGTCTGCCCCCCTCCCATCTCTCTCACTCTGTCTGCCCCCTCTCATCCCTCTCTCTCTGTCTGCCACTCTCTCTTTGTTTGCCCCTCCCCTCTCTCTCTTTGCCACTCTCTCTTTGTTTGCCCTCTTCCCCTCTCTCTCTGTCTGCCACTCTCTCTTTGTCTGGCCCCTCCCTTTCTCTCTCTGTCTGCTTCCTCCCTCCCTATCTCTCTCCGTCTGCCACTCTCTCTTTACCTGCCCCCTCCCCTCTCTCTCTCTCTCTCTGTTGATCACTCTCTCTTTGTTTGCCCCTCCCCCTCCCTCTCTGTCTGCCACTCTCTCTTTGTTTGCCCCCTCCCCCTCCCTCTCTCTCTGTCTGCCACTCTCTCTTTGTCTGGCCCCTCCCTTTCTCTCTCTGTCTGCTTCCTCCCCTCCCTATCTCTCTCCGTCTGCCACTCTCTCTTTACCTGCCCCCTCCCCTCTCTCTCTCTCTCTCTGTTGATCACTCTCTCTTTGTTTGCCCCTCCCCCTCCCTCTCTGTCTGCCACTCTCTCTTTGTTTGCCCCCTCCCCCTCCCTCTCTCTCTGTCTGCCACTCTCTCCTTGCCTGCCTCCTTCCTCTCTCTTTGCCTACCTCCTCCCTCTCTCTGTCTGCCACTCTCTCCTTGCCTGCCTCCTTCCTCTCTCTTTGCCTACCTCCTCCCTCTCTCTGTCTGCCACTCTTTCTTTGTCTCCCCATCCCCTCTCTATCTCGGTCAATGACGCTCAGATTAACTGTGCAATACGAATACCCCAACAATAGATTTCTCTTGGGCTCTTCAACTTGTCTTACCTCTATATCTCGGTCAATGACGTTCAGATTAACTGTGCAATACGAATACCCCAACAATAGATTTCTCTTGGGCTCTTCAACTTGTCTTACCTCTCTATCTCGGTCAATGACGTTCAGATTAACTGTGCAATACGAATACCCCAACAATAGATTTCTCTCTGGCTCTTCAACTTATCTTACCTCTATATCTCGGTCAATGACGCTCAGATTAACTGTGCAATACGAATACCCCAACAATAGATTTCTCTTGGGCTCTTCAACTTATCGTACCTCTATAGCTCGGTCAATGACGTTCAGATTAACTGTGCAATACGAATACCCCAACAATAGATTTCTCTCTGGCTCTTCAACTTATCTTACCTCTATATCTCGGTCAATGACGCTCAGATTAACTGTGCAATACGAATACCCCAACAATAGATTTCTCTTGGGCTCTTCAACTTATCGTACCTCTATATCTCGGTCAATGACGTTCAGATTAACTGTGCAATACGAATACCCCAACAATAGATTTCTCTTGGGCTCTTCAACTTATCGTACCTCTATATCTCGGTCAATGACGTTCAGATTAACTGTGCAATACGAATACCCCAACAATAGATTTCTCTTGGGCTCTTCAACTTGTCTTACCTCTCTATCTCGGTCAATGACGTTCAGATTAACTGTGCAATACGAATACCCCAACAATAGATTTCTCTTGGGCTCTTCAACTTATCGTACCTCTATATCTCGGTCAATGACGTTCAGATTAACTGTGCAATACGAATACCCCAACAATAGATTTCTCTTGGGCTCTTCAACTTATCGTACCTCTATATCTCGGTCAATGACGTTCAGATTAACTGTGCAATACGAATACCCCAACAATAGATTTCTCTTGGGCTCTTAAACTTATCGTACCTCTATATCTCGGTCAATGACGTTCAGATTAACTGTGCAATACGAATACCCCAACAATAGATTTCTCTTGGGCTCTTCAACTTATCGTACCTCTATATCTCGGTCAATGACGTTCAGATTAACTGTGCAATACGAATACCCCAACAATAGATTTCTCTTGGGCTCTTCAACTTATCGTACCTCTATATCTCCCAATGATCAACAAGTGCTCCATCTTCTCGTATCTAGTTTTTCATTGAAGAACACAATGGTTACCACCAAGCGCCATTTTATCCTGTTTCTTTTGTTGATGGTACACGTTGTTATAAGTTCTTCTACCCCCTTCCTTTGTTATCAGTCCGCTTTAGTCTTGGTCTGTCTCTGCCTCCCCAGCCCACCTTCTCCACCAAGACGACTTCACTATATTATTGTGTCTCGTTACATGTCCCCAAAATTGAAGTTGTCTTTTTTTTCGAATTGTGTTAAGTAGTTCTTTTCACTGCCAAGAAGGAAAGGAATGGCAAACTACCTTCTTATATTGCCTGGAATAATCATAACAAATCACAACTTTATACTTACAGCTAACGACGTTAATGGGGACTTCACAGCCACCTCGTCCGGTAGGGAGCGTCATGTGCTACAGGTGACACCCGATCGTCATCAAGCAACTGTATGCAAGATCAAAAATAAAGAGACACTAGCAATATGAACTTGGAACATTACATCAGCATTCCAGGTTGGAAAACTAGAAAACATCAGTCAAGAAATGAAGAGAATGAAATTGAACATCTTGGGACTATGTGAAATGAGATGGACAGGAGCAGGATTATTACAACGCGACAGTGGAAATGTAATTTACTCTGGGGGAACCACACACGAAAGAGGAGTAGACATCATGTTAGATAGAGAAAGAAGCAAAACAGTGAAAGGATATAGCCAGTATCAGACAGATTGAGAGGTAGACCAATGGATATCAATATAATTCAAGTTTATGCACCAACAAGTAATAGCGAAGAAGAAGACATTGACACTTTTTATGAAGAGCTAGAGGCGACCATGAAACAGTGTAAATCCCACGAATAAACTATTATATTAGGGTATTTCAATGCAAATGTAGGAACAGCTAAAATGCAAAATGTGACTGGAGGATATGGCCTTGGAGAGATGAATGATAGAAGGGATAGATTGATAGATTGGGCAAAGACACATGAAATGATTATAGGTAACACCTGGTTCAAACAACACCCTAGGCGACTATGGACATGGCAAAGCCCAGACAAAAAAGTACACAATCAAATTGGTTTTATGCTAGTGCAGAGAATATTTAGGAATGGGTTAACATCTGTTAAAAAACAAGGCCAGGAGCATATTGCAATAGTGACCATGTACCCGTAAGGAAAAATAAGAATAAAACTGCGGAAGGCACAGAAATCACCAAGAAATATAAAATTAGAACTATATATGCTAAGAGTAGATAAGCAGATGAGTGATAAGTACAGCACGATAGTACAAAATAGAAACAATGCTATTGAGAAAATACAGGACATCGAGGAACAATGGGAAATGCTCAAACAATCGATTCAACAAACATCAAAAGAAGTAATACCAGTGACTAAAATAATCAACAAAAAGATATGGATGACAGAAGAAATATTACAACTAATGGACGAAAGAAGAAAACATAAGAAAGAGGAACGGACATACAAAATATTGCACAAAGAGATCCAAAACAAATGCAGTGAAGCAAAGGAAAGATGGTTAAAACAGAAATGTGAAGAAATGGAAAAACAACAAAAGAAAGACTCCAAATTTATGCACAATCAGTTAAATGAATTAACAGGAAGAAAAGAAGTCAAAGTTTCAGGATGTGTAAAATCAAGGGAAGGAAACATAATAATGGGACAGGAGAAGACAATGGAAAGATGGACAGAATATATCAGTCAACTCTATGATGATGAAAGACCAGAATTAAACAATTCAAACAAAGACACAGGACCACCAATAATGCAGAGTGAAGTGGAAGACGCAATTCAACACATGAAAAGAGGCAAAGCTCCAATTCCCGACAATATAACAATCGAAGAGATAGATGCATCAGGAGAGCTGGGAGTACAAGTCATAACAAAACTACTCAATGACATATATAACACTGGGCACATACCCGACGATCTACTAAAATCTATCTTTGTAGCCATACCGAAGAAGTCAGGCGCCACTGATTGTGAAGACCATCGCACTATTAGTCTCATGAGCCATATGACTAAAATATTACTAAGAATCATCATGAGACGTGTAAGGAACAAAATAAAACCAGAAATAAGTGAGGAACAATGTGGATTTGTGGAAGGAAAGGGCACCAATAATGCAATATACATCTTAATAACATTGATAGAAAGATCTATAGAGGTAAAGAAAGATCTATATATGTGCTTTATAGACTACACGAAAGCATTTGACAAAGTAAAGCATGTTGAAATAATCAATATGCTGGAGAAATTAAACATTGATGTCAAGGATCTGCGAATCATAAAAAAACATGTATTGGCAACAAACAGCAGCTATACGAATTAACAACCAAACAGGACAATTCCAATATATAAAACAAGGAGTCAGACAAGGCTGTGTTCTGTCGCCGGATTTGTTTTCACTTTACAGCGAACATATTATGAGATCAATAGTAGACAAAAAAGGAATTGAAGTCAACGGTCACAACATAAATAATTTACGATATGCGGATGACACAGTCTTAATAGCGGAGACAGAGAATGAACTACAAGAAATGATAGACATAATAGTAAAAGAAAGCATCAAGAAAGGTCTCAGTCTGAATAGTAAGAAAACAGAAGTAATGATTATATCGGAGAAACAATCACCACCATCATGCAGCATACAAATAAACAAGACAAATATGAAACAAGTGCAACGTTTGAAATACCTGGGCACAATAATAACATCAGATGGAAGATGCAACCAAGAAATAAACTGCAGAATAGCTCTGGCCAAAATAGCATTTCAGAAAATGAAAAATATCTTATGCAACAAATCAATGTCAATAGAAATGAGAAAGAGAGTTCATCGGTGCTATATAGAGCCAATTCTGACCTATGGAAGCGAATCATGGACAATAGACAAACAAATGAAAAGACAATTAGAGACCACAGAGATGGGATTTCTCAGAAGAATGTTGAAAGTTCCCTGGACAGATAAAAAGACCAATGAGAAAGTTCTCAAGGAGGCCAACATAAAAAGGGAGCTCTTTAAATATATCACAAAGAAACGATCGTCATTTTTTGGGCATATCATGAGAAGAGGAAAGTAGGAATACTTGGTTACAACTGGCAAAATAAAAGGAAAGAGAGATCGCGGACGACAAAGAGAGAAAATACAGGATAGCTTGGTGTCATGGCATGGAAAACAGTCAACAACAGAACTCATACAATGCACTGTGGATAGAAGATTGTGAAAAGACATGATCGCCAACGCCAACAGGTACGGCACATGATGATGATGATGAGTTCTTTTCAACATTCAGCTTGTCTCCAAGTTTCCTTGCTTGTCTCCCTATCCTTCCACCCATATCTCCCATTCTGTTTAATAGATCCACATTTCAAATACTTCCATCTTCTACTCTATTTCATCATTTAATGTCAATATTCTGCTCAATTTAAGAAAGTTGTGTAGATACAGTATTTTACTATTTGTAATTTTAGATCTATTTTACTTGCATTTTGTGAGTATATTTCCATGTTGTTAAAATTTCTTTTTCTGCCATTCCTTTTTGGAGCCGCGTTAGCTCAGTGGTAAGTGACCTCGACTACTAAGGACAAGAGGTAGGGTTCGATCCTGATCGACGGCTTTCAGGTTCACCCAGCCTTAAATGGGTACCGGATTTTTTTTTCTGGGAAGGTAAAGCAGCACGGGCGTAATACCGACCATAATACCCCAAAAGTCATGTGCTGAAGGTCTGTAAAAATTATGATCACTAACATCATACTCCCTATACGCCACTTGTCGTGAGCACTTTACTGTTTTTTTTTATGTCTTATATTTTCAATCATTTATTATATCATACACAAGATGGCTGTAGTCTTGAACTTCGTATTTGTAATTATCTCGTATTGTATGTGACCGTCTTTTTATTTATTTATAAGATTGTACCATTCCGACACCAGCTTGAGAACCTCTCCGTTTGTTGTCTTGTCTGTCCATTTGTTTCACAGCAACTTTCTCCACATCTCCGTTACCTTGTACTTTATTTCTCACGCCCTTATTGAACGTCTAATTCTGGCATGCATAATAAACGATAGATCCGATGTAGCTTATTTAATACACGTTTCCTGATTGATAACATCGAGGCAAATCGATGACCTTAGTCTCCTAGAGCCTTTGTCTTAGTTTGGTTAGTTTTGCTACTTCGCTCCTTTACAAATGTATATGCTACGAGACTTCACACACCATATTTTACATATAAAATAAACATACAATGGTTATGGTTATGGAAGGCCCCGTTATCACTGCAAACGAATTAAAATCCACAATTGCTCAACAGCCCGTGCCATTTGAATCATCCGAATTAATATCTCATCTCCCAAACAAAGAAAGGTAACTGTAGTCCCCATCATAGCAGTCTCAGCACACGCCAAAAGAACAGAGTGAACACATCCAGCTGTTCCCTGTCATACAATATCATCGTTAATTCAAAACAACTGGAATATCGAAACATAATCAACACGGATGAAACACACAGCTCACGGTGTGCACAGCGTACTTAACTCAGTAGCTCCTAAAACAGCCGGATACAATGGTATTGACCAGCTAGACTAATAGAAAGACAAGACAAACTACAATGTTCATATAAAAGCCTGTATCAGTAAACAAACTACACATTAAGCACACAAATCCAGGTCAGAATATACAACGAGAAAGCTCAAACAGAATGGCGGAAAGAATTGCGAAAAATAAGATGAAGGCCTTTGCCGAAACGGTGTAGTTTGTCTTGTATTCCTGGCTGGTCTAGCTGTTCAATACCATTTTATGTTTATGTTATATGTTTCTTGCATCTATACTACCTTTTATAGTATTTCACATTTTTTAAATATTTGATATCTGTGTATAACCGGAGTCGTCAGTCGCTGGACACTGAGGGAATTGCTGAGGAGGAGATCTGAGCACCTATGGACATGTTCGGAGTGCAATGATGATGACCCGCAAATAACTCAATAACTCAATAACTCAGTATAACCTTATTTTTCAGACATATTAATTGTGGACTACTGAGATATTGCGATAGTTCAGTGGTTAGTGTACTGGACTACAAATGTCAAGGGGTAGGGTTCGATCCCAACCGACGGCTTCCAGGTTCACCCAGCCTTAAATGGGTACCGGATTTTTTTTCTGGGAAAGTAAAGCGGCACGGGCGTAATACCGACCACATTACCCAAAAAATCATGTGCTGAAGGTCTGTAACATTTATGGCCACTAACACCATATTCCCTATACGCCACTTGGCTTGACGGGGGTACTTTACTTTACTTGTATATGGTATCTCATTTGAAAGTCTCTCTGTTCTACAAGAGATGCCCAGCTTCAAACACAGTCAAGTCAGGTTTGTCTGTGACGTTAAGTATCAGTCATCTTCTTGACCTTCCTCTCTCTCTCCCTCTCTCTCTCTCTCTCTCTCTCTCTCTCTTCTCTCTCTCTCTCTCTCTCTCTCTCTCTCTCTCGTCTGCCTGGTACAATGTACCCATAGTGAACTTCTCAGTCCATATTGTTATTTCTTCTTCGTCTTTCTTTCAGACTGTACTATATTCCGTGTGGAGCGTAGATCTTCAACAAAGACTTTCAGTTCCCTGTGGAGCATAGGTCTTCAGCAAACACTTTCAGCTTCCTGTGGAGCATAGGTCTTCAACAAACACTTTCAGCTTCCTGTGGAGCGTAGATCTTCAACAAACACTTTCAGTTCCCTGTGGAGCATAGGTCTTCAGCAAACACTTTCAGCTTCCTGTGGAGCATAGGTCTTCAACAAACACTTTCAGCTTCCTGTGGAGCATAGGTCTTCAACAAACACTTTCAGTTCCCTGTGGAGCATAGGTCTTCAACAAACACTTTCAACTCCCTGTGAAGCATACGTCTTCAACAAACACTTTCAGCTCCCTGTGGAGCATAGGTCTTCAACAAACACTTTCAGCTTCCTGTGGAGCATATGTCTTCAACAAACACGTTCAGCTTCCTGTGAAACATATGTCTTCAACAAACACGTTCAGCTTTCTGTGGAGCATAGGTCTTCAACAAACACGTTCAGCTTCCTGTGGAGCATAGGTCTTCAACAAACACTTTCAGCTTCCTGTGGAGCATAGGTTTTCAACAAACACTTTCGGCTTCCTGTGGAGCATAGGTCTTCAACAAACACTTTCAGCTTCCTGTGGAGCATAGGTCTTCAACAAACTAATAAACCAGGCACCAATATTTTTCATGTTGGTCAGCTGGATTGTGCCATGTTATAATCAAAACCGTGCTGTTAAATGCGGTGACTTTAGAACAATAAGATGTTAGAACAATAAGATGTTTGAAGAATACGACATTAGATGAATAAGATAGAACTATAAGATGCTACAGCAATACGATGCTAGAACAATAAGATAGAACTATAAGATATTAGAACAATAAGATGTTAGAACAATAAAATGTGAGAAAAATAAGATGTTAGAAGATTAAAATGTTAGCAAAACATGATTTTATAATAATAAGATAGTAGAACTATAATATGTTAGAAGAAGAATATGTTAAAACAGTAAGATTTTACTGCAATAGATTTTACAGCAATAAGATTTTAGAGCAATAAGATTTTAGAACAATAAGATTTTAGAACAATAAGATTTTAGAACAGTAAGATTTTAGAGCAATAAGATTTTACAGCAATAAGATTTTAGACCAATAAGATTTTAGAACAATAAGATTTTAGAGCAATAAGATTTTACAACAATAAGATTTTAGAACAGTAAGATTTTAGAGCAATAAGATTTTAGAACACAAAGATTTTAGAACAGTAAGATTTTAGAACACAAAGATTTTAGAACAGTAAGATTTTAGAACAATAAGATATTAGAGCAATAAGATTTTAGAGCAATAAGATATTAGAGCAATAAGATTTTAGAGCAATAAGATTTTAGAGCAGTAAGATTTTAGAGCAATAAGATTTTAGAGCAAAAAGATTTTAGAACAGTAAGATTTTATAACAATAAGATTTTAGAGCAATTAGATTTTAGAACAATTAGATTTCAGAGCAATAAGATTTTAGAGCAATTAAATTTTAGAGCAATAAGATTTTAAAGCAGTAAGATTTTAGAACAATTAGATTTTAGAACAATAAGATTTTAGAGCAATAAGATTTTAGAGCAATTCGATTTTAGAACAATTAGATTTTAGAACAATTAGATTTTAGAACAATATATTTTAGAACATTAAGATTTTAGAACAATTAGATTTTAGAACAATATATTTTAGAACATTAAGATTTTAGAACAATAAGATTTTTTAGCAATAAGATTTTAGAGCAATAAGATTTTAGAGCAATTAGATTTTAGAACAATTAGATTTTAGAACAATAGATTTTAGAACAATTAAATTTTTGAGCAATAAGATTTTAGAGCAATTAGATTTTAGAACAATTAGGTTTTAGAACAATAGATTTTAGAACAATAAGATGTAAGAGCAATAAGATTTTGGAACTATAAGATGTACGAGCAATAAGATTTTGTAACTATAAGATGTAAGAGAAATAAGATTTTGGAACAATAAGATGTAAGAGCAATAAGATTTTGGAACTATAAGACTAGTGAGCTATGTAACAACAATCTTGCTAAAAGTCATACATGGAATGATTTCGGGAAAACAATTATTATGGAAATAGAATAACAACAATTTGGTTTAGGAAAAAATAGTGGGATAAACGAAGCAATATTCTGCATGAAGACATTAATCGAAAAGTACACAGAAGTAAACAAACCAATATATGCCTGCTTCATAGACTACACTAAAGCTTTTGATAGAATATACTATAAACAACTTATAGACTGCCTAAAAGAGATACATATAGATGACACAGACATATTACTAATTTGTAAATTTATACTGGGAACAAACAGCAATAATAAAATATAACAAAGAGAACTCTACACCCATTGATATAAAAAGAGGAGTAAGACAAGGATGCTTCCTTTCACCAAGCTTGTTCAATCAATACACTGAGCAAATCTTTAAAAACATCATAAAAATGCCAGGCCTAAACATTAATGGAAAGATAATCAATAACCTAGGATATGCCGATGATACTGTATTACTAGCAGAACATCCTAAAGATCTACAACAATTACTTAATGTAATAAACATGAAAAGCTAAAAATATGAATATCAAAATGATTCTAACTATGATCATACAAACATAATACTCAAAACCTACAAGTGGATATCAAAGTTGAAGGAATAGACCTGGAGACAGTTCAGAGTTACAACTAGCATGGACATACTATAACCAGTGATGGAAACTGGAAAAGAACGGGAATAGCAAAAAGTAATTTTAATGTCATGAAAATTATATTAACATCAAAACAAATATTGTCAGGGCTAAAACTAAGAGTAGCAAAATGTTATATTTTCTCAACATTCCTGCATGGTGTAGAAACATGGACATTAGATAATAAAACAGAACAGACAATTGAACCGTTTTGAAGTGTGGATATATAGAAAAATAGAAAGAATTGGATGAAAAGAAAACAAACGATGAGTGTCTTAAGACATCTCTAAAATTGAAAAGTGAACAACTTAACACAATTCAAACGAGATTTTTGGGCCATGTTAAAAGACACAACAGCCTACTAAAAGTAATTTTTGAAGGGAAAATACAAGGTAAAAGAAGCAGAGGCAGATCAAAACTAACATGGGCGAGTAGCATCAAAAGATGGACAAGTCAGCCTATGCTAACCTGCACCATCAAAGCAAGAGGCAGAGCCGAATGGCGCTCAATGGTAGCCAACCTTCGATGCTGAGACAGCACTCATGGAATCGAACCCACTCTCACATTATCGCTAGGCCAGACTGTCAGCACCTTGGCACCGACGTCCTCATTGAGCACATTAACAAAATATACGAATGTTTCATTAACAATTTTCTGTTATTATTATTTTTTTAATTTGCTGTTGCTATTTCTGTTTTGTTGATTTTGAAATAAAATACGCCTTCTTACCTTGGTCAAATGTTGGATAAAAACATCCAACACTAACATGAATATTTTAAAATAGACAAGAAATGTAGGCAAATAAATGAACGTAGTTAGATTCTATAAAACAGAACCGAAATAACCCCACATACATTATTCAAAGCTCTAACAGTCGATTTGCTCGAAAAGGTCAGTCGTTTAGCAATATTTGAGAAAATCGCATCACAAGTGCAAGGGAGTTAAATCTACTTCGCTTTTAGCCGTTTAATCGACCACTTCTGCTTGTGCTATGTCAGATTTCAGACAATTTCAAGCACCGATTGAAAGTGTCTTTGTCCTTGCTTGAATCAAATTCTGGCTTGTTCTTTCCTGACCTACTGCATATGTGTGAGTATGTGCCGTTCGTACTTGTGTCTGTTTGTGTTGTTTGTAGGGATACTTCTCAAGGACCTGGTCACAACTTTCATAGAATGAGGCAGACCAAAGATGAGATTGGAAGACAAATTAAAAAGAAATTGGACAGAGATTGATTTTGTTGGTGTCAAACATATACATACCAATCGTTGACATATGACAGTCCTTGATCCTAGATGCAAGAACAATAAGAAAAATAACCTCTACTGAGATGAAATGTGTTAGACGAATGACACAGGAAACAGTCCGAGAGATAAGATCAGAAATGAAGAACTGAGAAAAAGCTAGGAGTAGCCCCCGCCATGGAATTTATGAAGAAACAACAGATAAAATGGTTTGTCCACGTGACAAGGCAGAGTAATCAAACACACCACAACGAGCCCTCAATAAACGCTGTGAGAACACCAGACTCAAGGGTCGACCACGAAAAAGATGGATTGACAGAATATTAGAAGCACTAGAAAACATAACAGCAGCAGAGTAGAACTGAAAAGAAGAACTTCCCTCGACGCTGAAAGGCAAATGAGGAAGGAAATAATAATAAGAAGAGACATATACGTCAGACTAAGAAAAAGGAAAATGGTCATAACCAAAACAAGTACTGTACGAGCGACTAAGAAATTCAAAGTTTACATGAAATATATATTACCCCTGAAGAAGGTCATAGACTGGTATGGGTTTTTTAATATAGGTTTTATTTTACCGTGTAGAGATATTCTAATATTATGTATGTTTTTAGTTGTTATGATTATTTACTTTAAGCTAATTAAACTGTTCTATTAATGACTCCAATACAAACTCGTGCGTCTCTGTTGTATCACCACTTTCTGTATTTTTCTTCCATTTCCTCTTTAGTCTTGAACTACAGGAGAAGTGAATGGGGGACTGGTTGATCTCGAGGCAAGACGCCGGCCTCGAGACAGAGAGGTTGTGGGTTCAAATCTCGGCTACACCGGTTGGAATTTTCATTTATGATTTCTCTCTGCGGCAACCACCCCTGGTCTCAGCAGCGAGGCACGGCTTGAAGCGTCAATACACGTGGACGGAAAAAAAATATGAGTACCTCCAAAGTCCGAGTTATCTGCCTGTACGGCGAGGAACCCCTGTGCACAGTGCTGCTAGGGAAAAATGGATTAACGAGCAAAATGCAGTTCCTACCTAGTCTCTAAGGACTTCGTCAGAGGTAAAAAGCTGACGAGCGACAAAAAAAAATAAAAAGAATTCACTTCTCCTCAAACGCTGTTATTGACTTTCACTGTCGCTCATTTTCACTACCTCATCATATCTCACGGCTATTTATTTCTTATCTCAGATGTACTTATTGCATTCATAAAGTAATGCCCACATTGGTCTTCTCGGAAACTGCTAATTCAAAAAGTATGAAATTCGTACACAGTATAGATGGATATGTCAAGTAAACATCGGTGTTATTCAACATAATCCATCCATATGACCCATCCACTTGTACATCTTTATGCCAACGCAACAAGTGCATGTATTCCTAGCCTGTACCAGCCTTTGTCTTGATCGTTTAGCCATCTCTTCGCTGCATGAATCACTCCTTCATCATCTTCAAACCTTGTTCCACGGAGGGAATCTTTAAGTGGACCAAAGAGATGGAAATCAGAGGGAGCCAAATTATGGCTGTATGGTGGATGGGGGAGTACAGTCCAATCGAATCTGGTGATTGCTTCGCATGTTGACAGACTTGTGTGAGGGCGCGCATGGTCGTGAAGAAGAAGTAGGTCTGCTGGATTCTTGTGTGAGGGCGCGCATGGTCGTGAAGAAGAAGTAGGTCTGCTGGATTCTTGTGTGAGGGCGCGCATGGTCGTGAAGAAGAAGTAGGTCTGCTGGATTCTTGTGTGAGGGCGCGCATGGTCGTGAAGAAGAAGTAGGTCTGCTGGATTCTTGTGTGAGGGCGCGCATGGTCGTGAAGAAGAAGTAGGTCTGCTGGATTCTTGTGTGAGGGCGCGCATGGTCGTGAAGGAGAAGTAGGTCTGCTGGATTCTTGTGTGAGGGCGCGCATGGTCGTGAAGAAGAAGTAGGTCTGCTGGATTCTTGTGTGAGGGCGCGCATGGTCGTGAAGAAGAAGTAGGTCTGCTGGATTCTTGTGTGAGGGCGCGCATGGTCGTGAAGAAGAAGTAGGTCTGCTGGATTCTTGTGTGAGGGCGCGCATGGTCGTGAAGAAGAAGTAGGTCTGCTGGATTCTTGTGTGAGGGCGCGCATGGTCGTGAAGAAGAAGTAGGTCTGCTGGATTCTTGTGTGAGGGCGCGCATGGTCGTGAAGAAGAAGTAGGTCTGCTGGATTCTTGTGTGAGGGCGCGCATTGTCGTGAAGGAGAAGTAGGTCTGCTGGATTCTTGTGTGAGGGCACGCATTGTCGTGAAGGAGAAGTAGGTCTGCTGGATTCTTGTGTGAGGGCGCGCATTGTCGTGAAGGAGAAGTAGGTCTGCTGGATTCTTGTGTGAGGGCGCGCATGGTCGTGAAGGAGAAGTAGGTCTGCTGGATTCTTGTGTGAGGGCGCGCATTGCCGTGAAGGGGAAGTAGGTCTGCTGGATTCTTGTGTGAGGGCGCGCATTGTCGTGAAGGAGAAGTAGGTCTACTGGATTCTTGTGTGAGGGCGCGCATGGTCGTGAAGAAGAAGTAGGTCTACTGGATTCTTGTGTGAGGGCGCGCATGGTCGTGAAGGAGAAGTAGGTCTGCTGGATTCTTGTGTGAGGGCGCGCATTGTCGTGAAGGAGAAGTAGGTCTACTGGATTCTTGTGTGAGGGCGCGCATGGTCGTGAAGGAGAAGTAGGTCTACTGGATTCTTGTGTGAGGGCGCGCATTGTCGTGAAGGAGAAGTAGGTCTACTGGATTCTTGTGTGAGGGCGCGCATTGTCGTGAAGAAGAAGTAGGTCTGCTGGATTCTTGTGTGAGGGCGCGCATGGTCGTGAAGAAGAAGTAGGTCTGCTGGATTCTTGTGTGAGGGCACGCATGGTCGTGAAGAAGAAGTAGGTCTGCTGGATTCTTGTGTGAGGGCGCGCATGGTCGTGAAGGAGAAGTAGGTCTGCTGGATTCTTGTGTGGCCGAACTTTGCGAAAACGTTGTTTGGATTTTTTTTTGTCAACGTCTTAATGTGAGCTTGTGAATTGATTGTCTCTCCTCTTGGTATAACATCTACAAGAATCACACCTTCAATGTCTTAATGTGAGCTTGCGAATTGACTGTCTCCCCTCTTGGTATAACATCTACAAGAATCACACCTTCAATGTCTTAATGTGAGCTTGTGAATTGATTGTCTCTCCTCTTTGTATAACATCTACAAGAATCACACCTTCAATGTCTTAATGTGAGCTTGTGAATTGACTGTCTCCCCTCTTGGTATAACATCTACAAGAATCACACCTTCAATGTCTTAATGTGAGCTTGTGAATTGACTGTCTCTCCTCTTGGTATAACATCTACAATAATCACACCTTCAATGTCTTAATGTGAGCTTGTGAATTGATTGTCTCTCCTCTTGGTATAACATCTACAAGAATCACACCTTCAATGTCTTAATGTGAGCTTGTGGATTGACTGTCTCCCCTCTTGGTATAACATCTACAAGAATCACACCTTCAATGTCTTAATGTGAGCTTGTGAATTGATTGTCTCTCCTCTTGGTATAACATCTACAAGAATCACACCTTCAATGTCTTAATGTGAGCTTGTGAATTGATTGTCTCTCCTCTTGGTTTAACATCTACAAGAATCACACCTTCAATGTCTTAATGTAAGCTTGTGAATTGACTGTCTTCCCTCTTGGTATAACATCTACAAGAATCACACCTTCAATGTCTTAATGTGAGCTTGTGAATTGATTGTCTCTCCTCTTGGTATAACATCTACAAGAATCACACCTTCAATGTCTTAATGTAAGCTTGTGAATTGACTGTCTCCCCTCTTGGTATAACATCTACAAGAATCACACCTTCAATGTCTTAATGTGAGCTTGCCAATTGATTGTCTATCCTCTTGGTATAACATCTACAAGAATCACACCTTCAATGTCTTAATGTAAGCTTGTGAATTGATTGCCTCTCCTCTTGGTATAACATCTACAAGAATCACACCTTCAATGTCTTAATGTAAGCTTGTGAATTGACTGTCTCCCCTCTTGGTATAACATCTACAAGAATCACACCTTCAATGTCTTAATGTGAGCTTGTGAATTAATTGTCTCTCCTCTTGGTATAACATCTACAAGAATCACACCTTCAATGTCTTAATGTGAGCTTGTGAATTGATTGTCTCTCCTCTTGGTATAACATCTACAAGAATCACACCTTCAATGTCTTAATGTAAGCTTGTGAATTGACTGTCTCCCCTCTTGGTATAACATCTACAAGAATCACACCTTCAATGTCTTAATGTGAGCTTGTGAATTGATTGTCTCTCCTCTTGGTATAACATCTACAAGAATCACACCTTCAATGTCTTAATGTGAGCTTGTGAATTGACTGTCTCCCCTCTTGGTATAACATCTACAAGAATCACACCTTCAATGTCTTAATGTGAGCTTGCGAATTGATTGTCTCTCCTCTTGGTATAACATCTACAAGAATCACACCTTCAATGTCTTAATGTAAGCTTGCGAATTGACTGTCTCCCCTCTTGGTATAACATCTACAAGAATCACACCTTCAATGTCTTAATGTAAGCTTGTGAATTGACTGTCTCCCCTCTTGGTATAACATCTACAAGAATCACACCTCCAATGTCTTAATGTAAGCTTGTGAATTGATTGTCTCCCCTCTTGGTATAACATCTACAAGAATCACACCTTCAATGTCTTAATGTAAGCTTGCGGATTGATTGTCTCCCCTCTTGGTATAACATCTACAAGAATCACACCTTTAATGTCTTAATGTAAGCTTGCGAATTGACTGTCTCCCCTCTTGGTATAACATCTACAAGAATCACACCTTCAATGTCTTAATGTAAGCTTGTGAATTGATTGTCTCTCCTCGTGGTATAACATCTACAAGAATCACACCTTTAATGTCTTAATGTAAGCTTGTGAATTGATTGTCTCCCCTCTTGGTATAACATCCACAAGAATCACACCTTCAATGTCTTAATGTAAGCTTGTGAATTGATTGTCTCCCCTCTTGGTATAACATCCACAAGAATCACACCTTCAATGTCTTAATGTAAGCTTGCGAATTGATTGTCTCCCCTCTTGGTATAACATCCACAAGAATCACACCTTCAATGTCTTAATGTAAGCTTGCGAATTGATTGTCTCCCCTCTTGGTATAACATCCACAAGAATCACACCTTCAATGTCTTAATGTAAGCTTGCGAATTGATTGTCTCCCCTCTTGGTATAACATCTACAAGAATCACACCTTCAATGTCTTAATGTGAGCTTGCGAATTGATTGTCTCCCCTCTTGGTATAACATCTACAAGAATCACACCTTCAATGTCTTAATGTAAGCTTGTGAATTGATTGTCTCTCCTCTTGGTATAACATCTACAAGAATCACACCTTTAATGTCTTAATGTAAGCTTGCGAATTGACTGTCTCCCCTCTTGGTATAACATCTACAAGAATCACACCTTCAATGTCTTAATGTAAGCTTGCGAATTGACTGTCTCCCCTCTTGGTATAACATCTACAAGAATCACACCTTCAATGTCTTAATGTAAGCTTGTGAATTGATTGTCTCTCCTCTTGGTATAACATCTACAAGAATCACACCTTCAATGTCTTAATGTAAGCTTGCGAATTGATTGTCTCCCCTCTTGGTATAACATCAACACAAATCACAACTTCAATGTCTTAATGTAAGCTTGCGAATTGACTGTCTCTCCTCTTGGTATAACATCTACAAGAATCACACCTTCAATGTCTTAATGTAAGCTTGCGAATTGATTGTCTCCCCTCTTGGTATAACATCTACAAGAATCACACCTTTAATGTCTTAATGTAAGCTTGCGAATTGACTGTCTCCCCTCTTGGTATAACATCTACAAGAATCACACCTTCAATGTCTTAATGTAAGCTTGTGAATTGATTGTCTCTCCTCTTGGTATAACATCTACAAGAAACACACCTTCAATGTCTTAATGTAAGCTTGTGAATTGATTGTCTCTCCTCTTGGTATAACATCTACAAGAATCACACCTTCAATGTCTTAATGTAAGCTTGTGAATTGACTGTCTCCCCTCTTGGTATAACATCTACAAGAATCACACCTTCAATGTCTTAATGCGAGCTTGCGAATTGATTGTCTCTCCTCTTGGTATAACATCTACAAGAATCACACCTTCAATGTCTTAATGTAAGCTTGCGAATTGACTGTCTCCCCTCTTGGTATAACATCTACAAGAATCACACCTTCAATGTCTTAATGTAAGCTTGTGAATTGACTGTCTCCCCTCTTGGTATAACATCTACAAGAATCACACCTCCAATGTCTTAATGTAAGCTTGTGAATTGATTGTCTCCCCTCTTGGTATAACATCTACAAGAATCACACCTTCAATGTCTTAATGTAAGCTTGCGAATTGATTGTCTCCCCTCTTGGTATAACATCTACAAGAATCACACCTTTAATGTCTTAATGTAAGCTTGCGAATTGACTGTCTCCCCTCTTGGTATAACATCTACAAGAATCACACCTTCAATGTCTTAATGTAAGCTTGTGAATTGACTGTCTCCCCTCTTGGTATAACATCTACAAGAATCACACCTCCAATGTCTTAATGTAAGCTTGTGAATTGATTGTCTCCCCTCTTGGTATAACATCTACAAGAATCACACCTTCAATGTCTTAATGTAAACTTGCGAATTGACTGTCTCTCCTCTTGGTATAACATCTACAAGAATCACACCTTCAATGTCTTAATGTAAACTTGCGAATTGACTGTCTCCCCTCTTGGTATAACATCTACAAGAATCACACCTTCAATGTCTTAATGTAATCTTGTGAATTGATTGTCTCTCCTCTTGGTATAACATCTACAAGAATCACACCTTCAATGTCTTAATGTAAGCTTGTGAATTGATTGTCTCCCCTCTTGGTATAACATCCACAAGAATCACACCTTCAATGTCTTAATGTAAGCTTGCGAATTGATTGTCTCCCCTCTTGGTATAACATCCACAAGAATCACACCTTCAATGTCTTGATGTAAGCTTGCGAATTGATTGTCTCCCCTCTTGGTATAACATCCACAAGAATCACACCTTCAATGTCTTAATGTAAGCTTGCGAATTGATTGTCTCCCCTCTTGGTATAACATCTACAAGAATCACACCTTCAATGTCTTAATGTGAGCTTGCGAATTGATTGTCTCCCCTATTGGTATAACATCTACAAGAATCACACCTTCAATGTCTTAATGTAAGCTTGTGAATTGATTGTCTCTCCTCTTGGTATAACATCTACAAGAATCACACCTTTAATGTCTTAATGTAAGCTTGCGAATTGACTGTCTCCCCTCTTGGTATAACATCTACAAGAATCACACCTTCAATGTCTTAATGTAAGCTTGCGAATTGATTGTCTCCCCTCTTGGTATAACATCTACAAGAATCACACCTTCAATGTCTTAATGTAAGCTTGTGAATTGATTGTCTCTCCTCTTGGTATAACATCTACAAGAATCACACCTTCAATGTCTTAATGTAAGCTTGCGAATTGATTGTCTCCCCTCTTGGTATAACATCAACACAAATCACACCTTCAATGTCTTAATGTAAGCTTGCGAATTGACTGTCTCTCCTCTTGGTATAACATCTACAAGAATCACACCTTCAATGTCTTAATGTAAGCTTGCGAATTGATTGTCTCCCCTCTTGGTATAACATCTACAAGAATCACACCTTTAATGTCTTAATGTAAGCTTGCGAATTGACTGTCTCCCCTCTTGGTATAACATCTACAAGAATCACACCTTCAATGTCTTAATGTAAGCTTGTGAATTGATTGTCTCTCCTCTTGGTATAACATCTACAAGAATCACACCTTCAATGTCTTAATGTAAGCTTGTGAATTGATTGTCTCTCCTCTTGGTATAACATCTACAAGAATCACACCTTCAATGTCTTAATGTAAGCTTGCGAATTGACTGTCTCCCCTCTTGGTATAACATCTACAAGAATCACACCTTCAATGTCTTAATGTAAACTTGCGAATTGACTGTCTCTCCTCTTGGTATAACATCTACAAGAATCACACCTTCAATGTCTTAATGTAAACTTGCGAATTGACTGTCTCTCCTCTTGGTATAACATCTACAAGAATCACACCTTCAATGTCTTAATGTAAACTTGCGAATTGACTGTCTCCCCTCTTGGTATAACATCTACAAGAATCACACCTTCAATGTCTTAATGTAAGCTTGCGAATTGACTGTCTCCCCTCTTGGTATAACATCTACAAGAATCACACCTTCAATGTCTTAATGTAAGCTTGCGAATTGACTGTCTCCCCTCTTGGTATAACATCTACAAGAATCACACCTTCAATGTCTTAATGTGAGCTTGCGAATTGACTGTCTCCCCTCTTGGTATAACATCTACAAGAATCACACCTTCAATGTCTTAATGTAAGCTTGCGAATTGACTGTCTCCCCTCTTGGTATAATATCTACAAGAATCACACCTTCAATGTCTTAATGTAAGCTTGTGAATTGATTGTCTCTCCTCTTGGTATAACATCTACAAGAATCACACCTTCAATGTCTTAATGTAAGCTTGCGAATTGACTGTCTCCCCTCTTGGTATAACATCTACAAGAATCACACCTTCAATGTCTTAATGTAAGCTTGCGAATTGACTGTCTCCCCTCTTGGTATAACATCTACAAGAATCACACCTTCAATGTCTTAATGTAAGCTTGTGAATTGACTGTCTCCCCTCTTGGTATAACATCTACAAGAATCACATCTTCAATGTCTTAATGTAAGCTTGTAAATTGATTGTCTCTCCTCTTGGTATAACATCTACAAGAATCACACCTTCAATGTCTTAATGTAAGCTTGCGAATTGACAGTCTCCCCTCTTGGTATAACATCTACAAGAATCACACCTTCAATGTCTTAATGTAAGCTTGTGAATTGATTGTCTCTCCTCTTGGTATAACATCCACAAGAATCACACCTTCAATGTCTTAATGTAAACTTGTGAATTGATTGTCTCTCCTCTAGGCATAACATCCACAAGAATCACACCTTCAATGTCTTAATGTAAACTTGTGAATTGATTGTCTCTCCTCTAGGCATAACATCCACACGAATCACACCTTCAATGTCTTAATGTAAGCTTGCGAATTGATTGTCTCTCCTCTAGGCATAACATCTACAAGAATCACACCTTCAATGTCTTAATGTAAACTTGTGAATTGATTGTCTCTCCTCTTGGTATAACATCCACAAGAATCACACCTTCAATGTCTTAATGTAAACTTGTGAATTGATTGTCTCTCCTCTAGGCATAACATCCACACGAATCACACCTTCAATGTCTTAATGTAAGCTTGCGAATTGATTGTCTCTCCTCTAGGCATAACATCTACAAGAATCACACCTTCAATGTCTTAATGTAAACTTGTGAATTGATTGTCTCTCCTCTAGGCATAACATCCATAAGAATCACACCTTCAATGTCCTAAAAGACAGTGACCGTGACCTTTCCAGCTGAAAGAGATGTCTTGAATTTCTTTCTTCATGGTGAGGGGAGATAATGCCACTCCTTTGACTGTCTTCTTGTCTCAGGTTCAAAATGATGTTCCCAGGTTTCGTCACCTGTGACAATCTTAGCCAAAAATGTTTCTCCATCAACTTGAAACACTCCAACAGTTCAGAAGAAATTGCTTTTCTTTACCATCGGTGCTCATTTGTGAGATTTCGTGGAGACCATCGTGTACAACAAACCTTAGAGAATCTGAGAGTTGTTATAATTGTATTTGCACTACCACTGCTAACTGACAACTTTAAGGCAAATTGTTGAGTAGTGATGCCCTCAACCCATTTCAACATCTCTGCATTGGTGGCTGTGTCTGGACGTCCACAACGTGTTCGATCAAGAGCACGGTATTTCCGATATTTTTATTCTCTGAACCCAGCGATTTACTGTGCTCCTGTCGACTGCAAAACTTCCATACACATCACATAGGCGCTTGTGAATGTTCACAACAGTTTCCTTCTCTAAAACGAGAAATTCTATCACAATTCGTTACTAACATGCTCCATTTCAACGTTTTAGTGCAGTCGAATTATTTGGCAGATTACAGTGCAATTTGGTGCACCCAATCGACACCTGCCACATTTAAAGTGTACAAAAATGAAATGCTTCTATGTTTATCATTAGCTGATAAAACCGATATGGTGCATATCCTTTTGAACGTCCCTCGTAGTATTTTAGTTCTGATCATAGAAACGTTTCTGCCTGTGTAGAAGATATCCCGAGGAAACTACATTCCACTCATTCTTGAGATTGATATTTTTTTGGAGAGTGGTTCAAAATTGGGACACTGGGACAAAAATAGAAATATTCTAGAATAATAATTTGTTTATTTGTTGATATTTTAGTTCAGGAATGTTTATGAGAATAAATATTTCAAAATTTAACTGAAGATAAGTCATCATCATCGTGTGCCATCTCCGCAACGAAGGTTGGCTACCATGGAGCGCCATTCTGCTCTCTCTCTCTCTCTCTCTCTTGCTTTGATGGTGCAGGTTGTCATAGGCTGGTTTGTCCATCTTTTGATGTTACTCGTCCATGTTAGTCTTGGTCGGCCTCTGCCTCTTTTACCTTGTATTTTCCCCTCCAGGATTACTTTGAGTAGACTGTTGTATCTTTTAACATGGCCCAAAAAATCGCATTTGTCTTGTTTGAATTGTGTTTAGTAGTTTTCTTTTCATTTCTAGTTGTTTTAAGACTTCATCGTTTGTTTTCTTTTCCTTCCATCCAATTCTACCTATTCTTCTATATATCCACATTTCAAAGGCTTCAATTCTCTGTTCTGTTTTCTTGTCTAATGTCCATGTTTCTGCACCATATAAAGATAAGTACATATATCAAATATACAAAATACTAAATATTATGGTTGTTAGTCTGTCTTGTCTTTCTATTAGTTTATCTATACCATTTTATATTTATTTTATAGGACAAATATAACCTTATTGGTATAAAACAACTATAATCTAATCACAAATGTTCTAATAAATTAACTTCTATTATATTTCATGATCAATGTAATGGTTATGGTTAGTCGAATGTCCCGGTAAACGAATTAAAATCCATAATTGCTCAAGCAGCCAACAATGCGTCAACAGTGGAATCATCCGAATTAAAACTCACCTCATTGAAGGATTATAAAAAAAAAAAGAAGAAAGGCAGCTGCGGTCCTCATCATAGCAGCTACTGTACACACCAAAAGACATAAGGCCATGCGGCACCGAAAGTAACCGCAGCTGAACTGTCCTTCGTCTTACGATATCGTCATTGATCGTACTCAGAGTATAAAAACACGATCCGGATGAAAAACACAGTTCACGGTGTCCACTTAGCACTCAGTAGCTCCGACAGCAAGCCGGACTTGGAATATGAGGAAAACTGCAACCGGGAACACTTTTCAGACTGAGACTCAATAGTTCTTGCCGTCTATCCGCCATATTGACCGTGATCATTGTTAAAGTTATCTAAGTTCTGTAAATCAAAGGCTTAATAACGCCTTACTGTTGTATAGGGACTATGGTGTTAGTAGTCATATTTTAGTAGTTAAAGTTCTGTAAATCAAAGGCTTATTAACGCCTTACTGTTGTATAGGGACTATGGTGTTAGTAGTCATATTTTAGTAGTTAAAGTTCTGTAAATCAAAGGCTTATTAACGCCTTACTGTTGTATAGGGTCTATGGTGTTAGTAGTCATATTTTAGTAGTTAAAGTTCTGTAAATCAAAGGCTTATTAACGCCTTACTGTTGTATAGGGACTATGGTGTTAGTAGTCATATTTTAGTAGTTAAAGTTCTGTAAATCAAAGGCTTAATAACGCCTTACTGTTGTATGGGGTCTATGGTGTTAGTAGTCATATTTTAGTAGTTAAAGTTCTGTAAATCAAAAGCTTAATAACGCTTTACTGTTGTATAGGGACTATGGTGTTAGTAGTCATATTTTAGTAGTTAAAGTTATGTAAATCAAAGGCTTAATAACGCCTTACTGTTGTATAGGGACTATGGTGTTAGTAGTCATATTTTAGTAGTTAAAGTTCTGTAAATCAAAGTCTTAATAACGCCTTACTGGAGTATAGGGACTATGGTGTTAGTAGTCATATTTTAGTAGTTAAAGTTCTGTAAATCAAAGACTTAATAACGCCTTACTGGAGTATAGGGACTATGGTGTTAGTAATCATATTTTAGTAGTTAAAGTTCTGTAAATCAAAGGCTTAATAACGCCTTACTGTTGTGTAGGGACTATGGTGTTAGTAGTCATATTTTAGTAGTTAAAGTTTTGTAAATCAAAGGCTTAATAACGCCTTACTGTTGTATAGGGACTATGGTGTTAGTAATCATATTTTAGTAGTTAAAGTTCTGTAAATCAAAGGCTTATTAACGCCTTACTGTTGTATAGGGACTATGGTGTTAGTAGTCATATTTTAGTAGTTAAAGTTCTGTAAATCAAAGGCTTAATAACGCCTTACTGTCGTATGGGGTATATGGTGTTAGTTGTCATATTTTAGTAGTTAAAGTTCTGTAAATCAAAGGCTTAATAACGCCTTACTGTCGTATGGGGTATATGGTGTTAGTTGTCATATTTTAGTAGTTAAACTTCTGTAAATCAAAGGCTTAATAACGCGTTACTGTCGAATGGGGTCTATGGTGTTAGTAGTCATATTTTAGTAGTTAAAGTTCTGCAGCAACATTATCATCATGTTTCAGTATTGTGAAAATTTCCCAAGGTTACTAAAATGTCATCAACAAACAGCTGTGATCTGTGAAATAACCGGTAAAGTCAACCCTTAGATAGAAACCGTTAAAGGCAACCCTTAGATAATTTTGTGTGTGAAATTAGTTTCAATTCAGCCACGCCTTTATTTTATCAACTACTCCATCCTTCTCTTGTGGCATACAATGGGGAGGTAAACAATAACAACATGTCCCTCTTGTTTCATGGTAAGCCTGTCAACGCCTAGGGCCCTCAGTCTGGCTCACTTTAGATCCCAAGCTTACAGGAAGAAGACGAAAAGAAGAAGAGGACACCAGGGTTACGGAAAGAGGAAGAAGGAAAAAAGAATACTCCTCCCAGGGTTACAAGAAGAAGAAGACTCTTCACAGGGTTACTGGAAGAAGAAGACTCTTCACAGGGTTACGGGAAGAAGAAGACTCTTCACAGGGTTACTGGAAGAAGAAGACTCTTCACAGGGTTACTGGAAGAAGAAGACTCTTCACAGGGTTACTGGAAGAAGAAGACTCTTCACAGGGTTACGGGAAGAAGAAGACTCTTCACAGGGTTACTGGAAGAAGAAGACTCTTCACAGGGTTACTGGAAGAAGAAGACTCTTCACAGGGTTACTGGAAGAAGAAGACTCTTCACAGGGTTACTGGAAGAAGAAGACTCTTCACAGGGTTACTGGAAGAAGAAGACTCTTCACAGGGTTACTGGAAGAAGAAGACTCTTCACAGGGTTACTGGAAGAAGAAGACTCTTCACAGGGTTACTGGAAGAAGAAGACTTCACAGGGTTACGGGAAGAAGAAGACTTCACAGGGTTACGGGAAGAAGAAGACTCTTCACAGGGTTACGGGAAAAAGAAGACTCTTCACAGGGTTACGGGAAAAAGAAGACTTCACAGGGTTACTGGAAGAAGAAGACTTCACAGGGTTACGGGAAGAAGAAGACTTTACAGGGTTACGGGAAAAAGAAGACTTCACAGGGTTACTGGAAGAAGAAGACTTCACAGGGTTACGGGAAGAAGAAGACTTTTCACAGGGTTACTGGAAGAAGAAGACTCTTCACAGGGTTACTGGAAGAAGAAGAATCTTCACAGGGTTACTGGAAGAAGAAGACTTCACAGGGTTACGGGAAGAAGAAGACTTTTCACAGGGTTACTGGAAGAAGAAGACTTCACAGGGTTACGGGAAGAAGAAGACTTTTCACAGGGTTACTGGAAGAAGAAGACTCTTCACAGGGTTACTGGAAGAAGAAGACTTTTCACAGGGTTACTGGAAGAAGAAGACTTTTCACAGGGTTACTGGAAGAAGAAGACTTCACAGGGTTACGGGAAGAAGAAGACTTTTCACAGGGTTACGGGAAGAAGAAGACTTTTCACAGGGTTACTGGAAGAAGAAGACTTTTCACAGGGTTACTGGAAGAAGAAGACTCTTCACAGGGTTACTGGAAGAAGAAGACTTTTCACAGGGTTACGGGAAGAAGAAGACTTTTCACAGGGTTAAGGGAAGAAGAAGACTCTTCACAGGGTTACTGGAAGAAGAAGACTTCACAGGGTTACGGGAAGAAGAAGACTTCACAGGGTTACTGGAAGAAGAAGACTCTTCACAGGGTTACGGGAAGAAGAAGACTTTTCACAGGGTTACGGGAAGAAGAAGACTCTTCACAGGGTTACTGGAAGAAGAAGACTTTTCACAGGGTTACGGGAAGAAGAAGACTCTTCACAGGGTTACGGGAAGAAGAAGACTTTTCACAGGGTTACGGGAAGAAGAAGACTCTTCACAGGGTTACTGGAAGAAGAAGACTTTTCACAGGGTTACTGGAAGAAGAAGACTTCACAGGGTTACGGGAAGAAGAAGACTTTTCACAGGGTTACGGGAAGAAGAAGACTTTTCACAGGGTTACTGGAAGAAGAAGAATCTTCACAGGGTTACGGGAAGAAGAAGACTTTTCACAGGGTTACTGGAAGAAGAAGACTCTTCACAGGGTTACTGGAAGAAGAAGAATCTTCACAGGGTTACGGGAAGAGTAAGAAACAGAAGAGTCCTTCCCAGCCACCAGAGTTATGAGAAGAAGAGGAAAAAAGAAGAAGAAAAAGATAAAGTACAAGCCCCCCCCCCCCCATGATTACGGGAAAAAAAGAAAAAAAGAAGACTCCCAGGGTTAAGGTAAGAGTCATGACTTCTCTTTTTTCTACTCCCCCTCGCCCCTAATTATCTTCTCTCAGCACAGACACGTCTAAATGGCACGAGCAAAGCTCAGACCTGGTATCTGTCTTATCTCACCTGCTAGAAGTGAGATGTTTTCTTAGAACTAAAGGAGCGAAATCTTTCCTGAAGTGAAAAAAAAATAAACAGACACAAATTCCAAGAATTCGTTCACCCTGAGATAATCTCCACCAAGCTTCGGCCGTTGATTACGCAAGTCGGAAGTTGTAAGGAAAGTCAAATGAAACCGTTTTAGAAGAGATGACACGAATTATTGTTTTGTATCAAGTAATTGGATGTTTTCAAGACATATTAGCCCTAATAGGCGTTATGTTGATATGTGTAGCCATTATATTTCTCGTAGCTTAAATGTCGGTTTCATCATCATCATCATCATCGTGTGCCCTCTCCGCAACGAAGGTTGGCTACCATGGATCGCCACTCTACTCTGTTTCTTGCTTTGATGGTGCAGGCTGACATAGATTGACTTGTCCATCTTTTGATGTTACTCGTCCATGTTAGTCTTGGTCTGCCTCTGCCTCTTTTGCCTTGTATTTTTCCTAATGTCGGTTTAGAATGTATCAATGACTTTTCTTTCTATCCTTTTTTTATCAGCGATCGAGGATGAGTTTGAAACGTAAGAAGTCCAGACATGAGATCGAACTTTTCGCTTGATATTTAAAACCATCATTTGCGACACAAACATTTGCTGCAATTTACGATTATTTGTAATATAGTTCCTTCAATTATTGCCCTAAATGAACATAATTAAAATTACATCATAATTTCTTTAGTTATTTTCATTATCGTCATCATGTGCCATACCGTTTGGCGTAGGCTATCGTGTCTTTCCACAATCTTCTATCCACAGTAAAGTAAGTAACGAGCCCCGTCACGCCAAGTACCGTTTAGGGAATAGGGTGTTAGTGACCATAATTTTTATAGACCTTCAGCAAATGATTCTTTGGGTAATGTGGTTGTGATTACACCCATGCCACTTTACTTTCCCAGAAAACATCCGGTACCCATTTTTTTTTTGCGTTCGCGAGCTTTCACTTTTGACGAAGTCCCTAGAGACTAGGAGCTGAATTTTTGCGGGTTAATCCGGTTTTCTCTGGCAGCCGTGCGCATAGTGCTCCCTCGCCGCACAGGCAGATAACTCCGTCTTCGGAGGTACTCATATTTTTTCCGTCCATGAGTAATTGATGTTACAAGCTGGGCCTCGCTGCTGAGAACCAGGGGTTGTTGCCGCAGAGAGAAATCATAAATAAAAATCCCAACTGGTGCAGCCGGGATTTGAACCCACAACCTCTCTATCTCCTGGCCAGCCTCGAGACCAACCAGTCCCCATAGATACCCATTTAAGGCTGGGTGAACCCGGAAACCGTCGATTAGGATCGAACCTGACCTCTTGTCCTTTGTTTACTAACCACTGAGCTATCGCGGACAACTTCTATCCACAGTGCATCCTATCAATTTTGTTGTTGACTATTCTCCTTTTCATACATCAAGGTATACAGTATCTTCTCTTTCTTTTTTCTCCGCGATCTCACTTTCTTTATATTTTGCCACTTGTAACCAAGTATTCCAGCTTTCCTCTTCTAACGATGTGCCCGAAAAATGTTGATTATTAATTTTTCAAGTTTTTTAGGAGTTCCCTTTTTGTGTTGGCCTCTTTGAGAGTTTCCTCGTTGGTTTTTTTAGCTATTCATGGAACTTTTAATATTCTTCTGAGAAATCTTATTTCTGTGATCTCTAATCATCTTTTCATTTCTTTGTCTACCTTTCATGATTTTCTTCTATAGGTCAGAATTGGTTCTAAATAGTGAAGATGAACTCTCTTTCTCACATCATCTTTGCAGGAAATGTTTAAATCATTTAAATATTATTTTACTTTGTTCTCTAGATGTTACTCTTAGTGATTCGTAATTTGCTGTTAGTATTTGGTCATCTGATTTTAGTGTTTTGTCACATGATCTTAGTATTTGGTCACCTGATCTTAGTATTTGATCATCTGATCTTAGTATTTGGTCATCTGATCTTAGTATTTGATCATCTGATCTTAGTATTTTGTCACATGATCTTAGTATTTGGTCACCTGATCTTAGTATTTGATCATCTGATCTTAGTATTTGGTCATCTGATCTTAGTATTTGGTCATCTGATCTTAGTATTTGATCATCTGATCTTAGTATTTGATCACCTGATCTTAGTATTTGATCATCTGATCTTAGTATTTGATCATCTGATCTTAGTATTTGATCACCTGATCTTAGTATTTCATCATCTGATCTTAGTATTTGATCATCTGATCTTAGTATTTGATCACCTGATCTTAGTATTTGATCATCTGATCTTAGTATTTGGTCATCTGATCTTAGTATTTGGTCATCTGATCTTAGTATTTGGTCACCTGACCTTAGTATTTGATCATCTGATCTTAGTATTTGATCACCTGATCTTAGTATTTGATCATCTGATCTTAGTATTTGGTCATCTGATCTTAGTATTTGGTCACCTGATCTTAGTATTTGGTCACCTGATCTTAGTATTTGGTCACCTGATCTTAGTGTTTGGTCATCTGATCTTAGTATTTGGTCACCTGATCTTAGTATTTGGTCATCTGATCTTAGTGTTTGGTCATCTGATCTTAGTATTTGGTCACCTGATCTTAGTGTTTGATCATCTGATCTTAGTATTTGGTCACCTGATCTTAGTATTTGGTCATCTGATCTTAGTATTTGGTCACCTGATCTTAGTATTTGGTCACCTGATCTTAGTATTTGGTCACCTGATCTTAGTATTTGGTCAACTGATCTTAGTATTTGGTCATCTGATCTTAGTGTTTGGTCATCTGATCTTAGTATTTGGTCACCTGATCTTAGTGTTTGGTCATCTGATCTTAGTATTTGGTCACCTGATCTTAGTGTTTGGTCATCTGATCTTAGTATTTGGTCACCTGATCTTAGTATTTGGTCATCTGATCTTAGTGTTTGGTCATCTGATCTTAGTATTTGGTCACCTGATCTTAGTGTTTGGTCATCTGATCTTAGTATTTGGTCACCTGATCTTAGTATTTGGTCATCTGATCTTAGTATTTGGTCACCTGATCTTAGTATTTGGTCACCTGATCTTAGTATTTGGTCTCCTGATCTTAGTATTTGGTCATCTGATCTTAGTATTTGGTCATCTGATCTTAGTGTTTGGTCACCTGATCTTAGTATTTGGTCACCTGATCTTAGTGTTTTTGGTCATCTGATCTTAGTATTTGGTCACCTGATCTTAGTGTTTGGTCATCTGATCTTAGTATTTGGTCACCTGATCTTAGTATTTGGTCACCTGATCTTAGTGTTTGGTCATCTGATCTTAGTATTTGGTCACCTGATCTTAGTGTTTGGTCACCTGATCTTAGTAGTGTTTGATCATTTGCAAAATGGACCTCAGAGTAGCTGTTTGCCTGTTTGGTTTATATTTGTAACGAATTGCAAGTTTGTCAATAATTGATTTTGTTGTACTGTGATCTGGTGTTAAAGTTGGTGGTTACAACTTATGGTTAAAGCAGATGGTTAAAGTTCGTTAAAACTTATGGTTAAAGCTAATGGTTAAAGTTGGTTGAAGCTGATGGTTAAAGCTGACGGTTAAAGCTGATAGTTAAAGTTGATGGTTAAAGATGATGGTTAAAACTGATTATTAAAGTTGATGATTTGAGTTGGTTAAAGCTAATGCTTTAAGATGGTTGGAGCTGATAGGTAAAGCTGATTTTTACAGTTGATGGTTTAAAGAAGCAGAACTTGGTATGTTTTCTAAACTATATGTGCCCTTTCAGTCTTGTCAGACGGTCTAGTGGAGGCTATTGTGTATTTTTTTTTAGGGTTTGTTTTTGTCGAACAACTTCTCTCGTGGCTAATTCTATCAATGTTTGACAAACACACATGGCGACAGAATGAACAAGTCAGGCCCACTGATCCGCAGGGTTTTCCATCCTTTTTCATGAGTCTTTTCTCTTCTAAGTTTTGCCTTAGTACAGTCTCAAATGATGTTATACCGTTCCTTATACATGCTCTCCATGATGTGCGATTACTTGCCAGCCTTTCCCAGTAATTTTCACAGATTGAGAAGTTATTCAGAGATGATTTACAAATACCTCTATATCGTAGTTTAAGTCTGCCGATTTGTCTTTTTCCGTGTATTAGTTCACCATATGTTAAACATTGGTGCTTTCTTCCTCATTTCACTTTGCCTACTCTGCCTGGGCACGGAATATGGAGATAATGCTTTACACAGTCGCCCTATCCCCCTCTAGACTTCAAGGATTTCCGAAGGAGGGATAAAGTCCACACGTTCGGAATTGAAAGAAGATGCAGGGGATGCCAGAAAGACGATTAATGCCGTCCACTGCCTTAGGGTCCCTCCTCCGGATTTTTACTCTGGGTGTACTCCCATAACCTTCGATTCTAACTAGAATCTAGTCCACAAGGTAGTGGAGGGTTTTGTGGTCGAAGTTTCCCTTCGTCTAGACGAGTTGCCAAATTTCTAAACTAATGGGTTTTATTTTATATTGTCTGTTTTGGTAAATGTTTTCACACACGCTATAATGAGAACTATTTACACCACAGTTTTTTAATATCTGCATGTGTCGTTGTCTGTATAGAAGTAATGGCATCAAGGGATTTCCAGGATATGTAGAAATAAACCCATATTTTTAGAACCCTACCCAGTTGTCGAGGTGCCCGTTGTCTTGCGACTAAAACCACTGTTCTGCTGGCACAGCAGCCGGCGTACGGTGTTCGAAACCCGCGGTAGACAGAAAGGATTTTTTCCTATCAGGGGTGAAATAAAAATCCTGAGTCGCACACGTCGTGACGACTGCTTTACCAAGCGGCCTTTATCCCTCTGGTTCTATTTCTGCCCCCGACATACACCAGCAATGATATTATGTGCCGTAAAGAGAGTTTTATTTTTTTGCCCAGTTATCTCACCCTTGACTGCGTGGTCAGTGATGTATATAAGTGGTCAACCCGCCCACCTACTTTAGTTCAGTCAGTGGCTGACCAAGCTCCTGACATACAGGAAAGTGACCTTTTTCCCTTTTGTTTTCTTTCTTGAGCTACTAGCATATTATCGCCATTTAGTTAGATTAGTGTATATATCCTTATATATATGTTTGTGTTATTGTTTAATGTTCCAGCTGAAGGCATGCTTGGCCGAAACGTCGACTTATGTTTTGTTTCTCATCTACGTAAAGCTGTCATTATACCACTTTTTCTCCTTTTAAAAAAAAAAAATTGTCATTGTCATCGCTGTCTGTATTGTTAGTTGAATGTCTTATACAAATAGATAATACTATAAGGCATGACATTACTATATGAAGCTTCCATGTAATGTATAGAGGAGGCTGTAATGTGACAAGTGGCAAATACATTAACCAGCTTGCATTGTAATGTGCTGCAATCATTTATCAAATCGTAGTGTGAGATGAATTTCAAACACAAGTTGGGGGACTGGTTGGTCTCGAGGCAGAGAGGTTGTGGGTTCAAATCCCGTCTGCACGAGTTGGGATTTTTATTTAATATTTCTCTCTACGGCAACCACCCCTGGTCTCAGCAGCGAGGCCCCGCTTGAAACGAAACGTCAATTACTCATGAACGGAAAAAAATTCGGGGACTACCCCCGAAGACGGAGTTATCTGCCTTCACGGCGTGGGACCCCTGTTGACACAGCTGCCAGTGAAAAGCGGATTAACACGCACATTTCAGTAACTTGTTTATAGGGATTTTGTCAGAGACAAAAGCTGGCGAATGCAAGAAAAAAAAAAGAGTTGGAGAGAATAGATTTTAACGATAAACGATAAACGATAAACGATAAGATAACAGATGAAACTATTGAATTAATCAAGAACACGTGCCGAGCTTGAAAAGAAGGAGGAGCTGATGCTATTTAGGTAAAGTACTCAGAATCGATGGGAGCCGCGATAGCTCAGTGGTTAGTGAACTGGACTACAAAGGACAAGGGGTAGGGTTCGATCCCAACCGACGGCATCCGGGTTCACCCAGCCTTAAATGGGTACCGGATTTTTTTTCTGGGAAAGTAAATCAGCACGGGCGTAATACCGACCACATTACCCCAAAAATCATGTGCTGAAGGTCTGTAAAATATAGGGTCACTAACACGATATTTCCCTATACGCCACTTGGCGTGACGGCGGTACCTTACATTTTTTTTTTTTTTACCCAGAATCGATGAAGAAGGTTTTCCCCATCAGTCATTCATATAGAAACAATGTGGTGAAAGAAAACAGGGACGAACAAAAAATAAACCACACTACACAGAACGGTTGCGGATGGCAAGAAGGAAGACTCAACCAAGAAACTAAGAAACAACCAAGAACTACAAGAATTAGCAGTAAATCATCAATCGTATAGAACTATGACTTCCGGCCTATGTGCTGTCTTCAGCCTAAGAGGAACTAACTAATGTTCTTACTTGCGTTCGCCCGATGACTAAAGTATTCTAGAGTATTCATAGACTGTAGAATTCCTCTTCGTCATCCGCCCTTAAAAGGACGTTAAGTGGACGTGTCTGCGTTATGTTGTGGTTTGCAGTATAACTGTTATATTTGCGCCTTTCGGCCCAACACATCCGACTTCAGCACGACATTTTTGCGTACCGGGTTGTCTTCCCTCTTCAATCCTTGCTCGCTTGGCCAGACTAGACAGGTTAGTCTGTTACTGGAGGCACAACGGAGAGGTGGAGCAGGGTCCGGATGGTTTTTTTTTCACCGATCCTGGGGCAAGCCATCAGCTGTGGGTCGCTGACAACTTCCAGCTCTGGTGCTGAGAGGCGCGCCTTCGCCTCCACTAACTAATGTGAGATTAGTCAGAAAATATAGCTTTTTGTAATGTGACATGAGGAAGACAATTTGTCACAATTTAATGTTACATTGTAACAAGTTCATTTTGATGTAATGTGACATGAGGGAGACAATTTGTCACAATTTAGTGTTACATTGTAACAAGTTCATTTTGATGTAATGTGACATGAGGGAGACAATTTGTCACAATTTAGTGTTACATTGTAACAAGTTCAGATTGTTGTAATGTGACATGAGGCAGACAATTTTGAATGTTACATTAGCCAGATATCTCTGCACAGATGCTATCAATGACACAAAGTAATCACGACTGTTTTCTTGTCCTGTACAGTACAAATACAAAAGAAACAAGTAAGAGATACTCTCCCTATTTAATTATCTCCCCATTTCTTCGCAAATTACTCCCTAGATCTCGATTACTCCCGCCCCACCCCCATCCCACACCCTTCTCGGAAAATTTATTTCTAGATCTCTGCTTGCTTCTTGTTATCTCGCTATGTCTACAAGGAAATGATTTCCTGATGACTAAAAGAATAGTTGATTCCCCGATTACTAAAAGAATAGTTGATTTCCTGATTACTAAAAGAATTGTTGATTTCCCGATTACTAAAAGAATAGTTGATTCCCCGATTACTAAAAGAATAGTTGATTTCCTGATGACTAAAAGAATAGTTGATTTCCTGATGACTAAAAGAATAGTTGATTTCCCGATTACTAAAAGAATAGTTGATTCCCCGATTACTAAAAGAATAGTTGATTTCCTGATGACTAAAAGAATAGTTGATTTCCTGATGACTAAAAGAATAGTTGATTTCCTGATGACTAAAAGAATAGTTGATCCACCGATGTTTGAAAGAAAAGTTGATCTCTCGATGACTAAAAGAAAAGTTGATCCCCCGATGTTTGACAGAAAAGTTGATCCTCCGATGTTTGAAAGAAAAGTTGATCACTCGATGAATAAAAGAAAAGTTGATCACTCGATGAATAAAGAAAAGTTGATCTCCTGATGGCTAAAAGAAAAGTTGATCACTCGATGAATAAAAGAAAAGTTGATCACTCGATGAATAAAAGAAAAGTTGATCACTCGATGAATAAAAGAAAAGTTGATCTCCTGATGGCTAAAAGAAAAGTTGATCTCTCGATGACTAAAAGAAAAGTTGATCTCTCGATGACTAAAAGAAAAGTTGATCTCTCGATGACTAAAAGAAAAGTTGATCTCTCGATGACTAAAAGAAAAGTTGATGTCCTGGACAGTTCTGGTACATCGATCCTGACACAAGCCATCCCTTTTTGTCATCCTCCCTTAAAATGACGTTAAGCGGGTGTAAATGCGTTGTGTTGCTGTTTGCAGTAAAGACTGTGATATTTGCGCCTTTCGACCCAGTACATCCGTCTTCGGCATAACGTTTTTAAGTATCATGTTTCCGTCCATCTTTGATCCCTACTCACTAGACCAGGCTAGACTGATTAGTCTGTTACTAAAGGCACCGCCAAGCGATCGTGTAAGGTCTGGATGCTTCTGTTTCACCAATCCTGGCAAAACTATCAGATACGTGTCACTGACATATTTCATCTCTGCTGCTGGCACGTACCTCAGCCTCATCTCGATTACCAATATTCATCTTGATGAGTTCAATTCACAATTGAGCTTTACACTTTGATTCCATCTCTACTTTACGCTTTGATTCCATCTCTAATTTACACTTTGATTCCATCTCTACTTTATACTTTGATTCCATCTCTACTTTACACTTTGATTCCATCTCAACTTTACACTTTGATTCCATCTTAACTTTACACTTTGATTCCATCTCTACTTTACACTTTGATTCCATCTCAGCTTTACACTTTGATTCCATCTCTACTTTACACTTTGATTCCATCTTAACTTTACACTTTGATTCCATCTCTACTTTACGCTTTGATTCCATCTCTACTTTACACTTTGATTCCATCTCTACTTTATACTTTGATTCCATCTCTACTTTACACTTTGATTCCATCTCAACTTTACACTTTGATTCCATCTCTACTTTACACTTTGATTCCATCTCAACTTTACACTTTGATTCCATCTTAACTTTACACTTTGATTCCATCTCAACTTTAAACTTTGATTCCATCTCAACTTTACACTTTGATTCCATCTCAACTTTACACTTTGATTCCATCTTAACTTTACACTTTGATTCCATCTCAACTTTACACTTTGATTCCATCTCAACTTTACACTTTGATTCCATCTCTACTTTACACTTTGATTCCATCTCTACTTTACACTTTGATTCCATCTTAACTTTACACTTTGATTCCATCTCTACTTTACACTTGGATTCCATCTCAATTTTACACTTTGATTCCATCTCAACTTTACACTTTGATTCCATCTCTACTTTACACTTTGATTCCATCTCTACTTTACACTTTGATTCCATCTCAACTTTACACTTTGATTCCATCTCTACTTTACACTTAATTCCATCTCTACTTTAGACTTTGACTCCATCTCTACTCTACACTTTGATTCCATCTCAACTTTACACTTTGACTCCATCTCTACTTTACACTTTGACTCCATCTCTACTTTACACTTTGATTCCATCTCAACTTTACACTTTGACTCCATCTCTACTTTACACTTTGATTCCATCTCAACTTTACACTTTGACTCCATCTCTACTTTACACTTTGACTCCATCTCTACTTTACACTTTGACCTCCATCTCAACTTTACACTTTGATTACATCTCATCTTTCATCATCATCATCATCATCATCATCATCATTATCATCATCATTATTGAGTGCCTTCTCCGTAACGAAGTTTGGCTATCATGAAACGCATATCCACTCTGTTTCTAGCTTTGATGGTGCAGATTGTGGGCTGACTTGTCCATCTATTTATGTTACTAGCCCATGATATTCTTGGTCTGCCTCTGCCTCTTTTACCTTGTATTTTCCCTTCCAATATTACTTTTAATAGGCTGTTGTGTCTTTTAACTTGCCCCAATAATTCCATTTGTCTTGATCTAATTGTGTTTAGTGGTTCTCTTTTCATTATAGTTGTTTTAAGACTTCATCGTTTGTTTTTTTTTCTTTCCATCCAATTCTACCTATTCTTTTATATATTCACATTTCAAAGGCTTCATTTTTCTGTTCTGTTTTCTTGGCTAATGCCCATGTTTCTGCACCATACAGGAATATTGAGAAGATGTAACATTTTGCTATTTTTAATTTTAGCCCTGGTGTTATTTGTTTTGATGTTAGTATACATTTCATTGCATTAAAATTACTTTTTGCCATACCTATTCTTTTGTTTATTTCAGTTGTACATTTTCCATCACTGGTTATAGTATGTCCAAGGTAGTTGTAGTTCTGAACTGTCTCCAGGTCTATTCCTTCTATGTTGATACCCACTTGTGGGTTTTGAATATATTTTTTGGTTTATGATCATAGTTTAAGTGATATTCATATCTAATCCATATTTTTTTCTTGTCATCTTTATTTCATTAAGTAATTGTTGTAGATCTTTAGGATTTTCTGCTAGTAGTACAGTATCATAAGCATATCTTATGTTATTGATTATCTTTCCATTAATGTTTAGGCCTGGCATTTTTATGATATTTTTAATGATTCGCTCAGTGTATAGATTGAACAAGCTTGGTGATAGGATGCATTCCTGTCTTACTTCTCTTTTTACATCAATGGGTGTGGAGTTCTCCTTGTTATATTTTATTATTGCTGTTTGCTCCCAGTATAAATTACATATTGTTCGTATGTCTGTGTCGTCCAGATTTATATCTTTTAGGCAGTCTATTAGTTGATGCTTTCAATGATGATGATCTCAACTTTACACTTTGATTACATCTCAACTTCCTTCCTTCCTCGCTCTTTCTGCCACTCTCATTTCTCATCTTATACCCCTCAGCCTATACTTTCCCTCGTCCAACTCTCACGCTGTTCCTCACTCCTATCACACGAGACGCGACTAGCAGTCAAGATAATACCCCCCCCCCTCCCCGACCTCACGTTTCCGAGGGACCAGCAGTTCAGATCCCCTAGCAGCGGAAGATAACTCTGGTTGCAGCTCCCCCTTTCAGGACACGGAACCGCCGACAGCTAAAAATTACACCTGAAATTTGAGATGCGCTGGCCTGGTCTGACCTAGACTACACAACTGTCAAGGCCGATTCTTAAAACCTTCGAGATAGGATCTCAGGGAGCCCTGAGAATCTGTGGTCATAATTTGATGATTTTTTTATTTTCATTCTTTCCTTCTTTCTTTCTTTCTAATCTATCTGTTTGTATACCTACCTACCTGCTCACCTACCTACCTACCTGCATACCTACCTACCTACCTACCTACCTGCCTGCCTGCCTACCTACCTACCTGTCTGTCTGTTTATCTTTATCTGTCTACCTACTTACCTACATACCTAGCTACCTACCTACCTACCTACCTACCTACCTACCTACCTACCTATCTATCTATCTATCTATCTATCTATCTATCTATCTATCTATCTATCTATCTATCTATCTATCTATCTATCTATCTATCTATCTATCTATCTATCTATCTATCTATCTATCTATCTATCTATCTATCTATCTATCTATCTATTTCTTTCTTTCTGCGTCTTTTTGCCTTTTATGATATTTCTCTTATGTTATTTCTCTCTATTTCTTTCCTTCGTTCTTTTTAATTTTCATTCTTTCCATCAATCTTCATTTTTTAATAATTTTCTGTCATTTTCTTTTCTTTATGATTCCTTTTGAACCATCAAGTCTTAAAAAAATAACTATCGTTGAATGAGGGCTTAAGAGAGGCGAGTGCTAGTTTTCGTGAAATGATTTTATTGATTCCATTATAGAAGTTGGTATGTACAAGACAATGCATATGTGTTGTGTGTGTTTGTTTACTGCTAACGACTATTTGTCACTTCTGTTTTAGTCGCCTTAGTCACTTGCCAGTTTAACTCTTTCGGTAGGGAAGGTTTTTATCAATCCAACGGAGATTTCAAAGAGAACATTTTTCATCGTTTTAAATATCGATGTACATATTCATACATGAACTTGGGCACGATAATAACATCATATGGAAGGTGTACCACAGAAATAAAAAAAAATCAGAATAGCTCAGCTCAAAATAGCATTTCAGAAAATGAAAAACATCTTATGCAACAAATCTATGTTAATAGAAGTGTGAAAAAGAGTTCCTCGGGGCTATATAGAACCAATTCTGACCTAGGGAAGCGTAAACAAACAAATAAAAAGACGATTAGAGGCCACAGAGATGGGATTTCTCATAGGAATATTGAAAGTTCCCTGGACAACTGAAAAGACCAACGAGGAAATTCTCAAAGAGGCCAACACAAAAAAGGGAGCTCATAAGAAGCATCAGAAAAAAAAATCAAAATTTTTCTGGTACATCATAAGAAGAGGAAAGTTGGAATACTTGGTTATAACTGGCAAAATACAGAGAAAGAGATCGTGGACGACAAAGAGAGAAAATAATGGACAACTTGCTGTCAGGGCTTGAAAAATAGTCAACATCAGAACTGATTTGATGCACCGTAGATAGAAGTTTGTGGAAGGACATGCTCGCCTACGCCAAACGGTATGGCACATGATGATGACGTGCATGTTAATATTTTTCTGAAACATAACATACTATACATACCTTTTTAGAAAATTGAAGAACGAATTAGATTTCACCAATTTCAAGATGATACAAGATATGTAAAAAGAATACGGTTAGATGGCAGTTTACACTAATCAAATTGAGAGTGACGCACGCTGCGGCTAAACGTAGGTAATAGAAATCTAAATGACGTAGAGTGCGTCGAAACGTACGGAAAGAGTTCATCATTTCAGAAAAAAAAATAAAAGAAGAAAATCGCACATATTTGGATGCTTTCTGCGGTACGTTCAAGTTGATAAGAACCAGTTACAGCTTCGATAATTTAATATAAATATTTGTAAATCATCATCATCATCAAGTACCATGTCTGCTGGCGTAGGTGATCATGTCTCTCCACAACCTTCGATCTCGACAGTTATTTATCATTTCTGTTGTTGACCTTCTGCCAAGCCATTCTCTTAAGCTGTCTGGTATCTTTTCTCGTTGCTTCCCTCTATCTCTTCGTCCCTCCATTTTCCCAGTTGTTACAATATATTCCAGCTGTTCTCTTCTCATTACATGGCCAAAAAGTGATGATTGTTTCTTTCTAATATTGGAAATTAGCTCTCTTTTTGTTTTGGCCTCTTTCAGAACGTTTTCATTGCTCTTCTTAGCTGTCCATGGTATTCTTAACATTCTTCTGTAAAACCACATTTCTACAGACTCCAGTGATTTTCTTGTCTGTTGTCCTATTGTCCATGATTCACATCCATATGTTACAACTGGCTCTACATAACATTTAAGAACTCCTTTTCTTGTTTCTATTGTCAAAAATGGATTGCATTTGTAAATAATTTTACTATTTTACACCATAATGTTGTCTTTAGACTATTAGTCTTTAATTAGGACTGACATTACCGCAGTCGGGACATTCCCATATCCGCCCTGCCGACCTTTCCAGCACTCTCGATGTGTTCGTCTACTGATTGTTCCTCTCCTACATTGATTGACCGTGTTGTGCGTTCTGTACCGCTGATGATGCCGATAAACTATAATATTGTGGCTAAAATGGAATTTTGATGCTCCATGTAGCAGTTGCGGTATAAATCATAATTCTGTGTGGTGCGATGTTTTACACGTGAGTACAGTTCGTGAGGTCTGTTAAATAAAAATGTTAAAGAATCCTCATTTGAAGTCTCATAAATGAACACATTAAATAATCATCATTTATGGTTCATAATTGACGAAATTAAAGAATCATCCATTGGAGTCTTATAAACGAACAAACCAAAGAATCACTCTGTGAATATAAAGAAGTGAAATGGTCGGGCCGACCATCTAAGGGCAGAATCCCCCTACAGAAAAGACAATCTGCTGCCTTGCAGGAAGATTGGGGACAATCAAAGGCTAAGAAATTCAAACCTGAATAAAATGCTGGCTGAAATCGGATGCACTGGACCACTGGCGCAGAACACAGCGCAACGTTTTAACGGGTGTTCAATCAAAGTGGATCTGGCAGACTCTAATTGTGATGTTCTGTCTGTGGGGGCGATCAACACACTTAACCTGACAGCTGACTTCATGTGAGAGTCTGGAATCCTTACTCTGATTGAGTCCTGGTCGCAGATAGAGAGAGAGAGAGAGGAATGTGTGTTTAATGTGTGTTTTAAATGCGCGTTTTAGAGGTAACTGGAGTAAGTAAGTAACTGTGCACTCGCTATTTGATGGAAGTCGTTTGGAATCGTTGCCTGTGCATCGAGAGAGGTCTGCACGGTAGTCGACCTTGTCAACAGAATTTGCCACCGAGCTTTGGCGGGAGCTGTGACATAAATGGCGCAGGTATGGGGAATTCCCGACTTCAGTGATACTAATTTCATGACCATAACGGACAGAACAGAACTAATTACGGGACAGAACAGAACTAAACTGAACTGAACAGATTCACATTTTGAAGCACGCGATCCAAATAGAGGAAACTGAATAGCTATATGAAGAGAGTCACTATCTTTGTACAGACCGCGAGACACTTCTAAGACACATTGTTGTGTAAACCTTAGAGGCAATGCAGCAGGAGGTCAACGCCCGGGAGTCATGACCCAGGCGGGCCCAATTCCCCTAGTGTCAAGAAGCTAAAGGGCCGAAACACTTGCTCGACGGGGTCTTCTTCTGATGATCAGATTGCCTCCTGCTGCGAAGCTCTGCACAAAGAGTTTCCTACTACTATTATATAGTATTATTCATTTCTCTTCCAGAGAGACAACATGTTGAGTTGCGGTGCCAAATCATGGAGAAATGGATCAAACTTACTCAGACTAGCTGTGTTTTACTGGTGTCTAGTGACGTATATGGCAGGTAAGTGGAAAGTGCGATGTAAAGCCTCTATGAAAATATCAGCAATTAATTGTGATAAGACCAACATTATGAGAATTAATGCAGTTGGCAATAACCAAATAAAATTAGGAGAAATACCTCTACTAGACGTACAATCTCACATATATCTGGGCAGTAATATAGATAAAGAGGGAGGAACAGAAAATGATACCAAAATAAGGATATCAAAAGCAAGAGGAGCTTTTGTTGCACTGGGAAACATTTTGAAGTCCAAAGAAGTTAGGTTAAATAAAAAAAATAAAAATGTTCAACTCCAATGTTAAGTCAATTCTATTATATGGCTGTGAAATATGGAGAACAACAAAATTGACAATCATGAATATACAGACTTTCATTAATGGATGCTTATGCAGAATAAAAGGATGGGAATGGCAGGACAAATTCACTAACATAGAATTATGGAAATGTACCAGAAAATACCAGTGGTTAAAGAGATACAGCGACGACGATGGCGCTGGATAGGACAACACACTGAGGAAGTCAACTGAGAGTATTACACAACAGGCCCTTTTTTGGAATACCCAGGGGAATAGACCAAGACGAAGACCAAGGACTTTTTGGAGAAGACAGATAGAAGCAGAGATGAAGATGATGGGGAAGACATGGAATGATCTTAAAAGAATGGCAAGAAACAGAACGGCTTGGAAAGTATTTGTTAAAGACCTATGCTCCACAGGGTAGAAGAGAAGAAGTGGAAAGTGCGATGTGAAGCCTCTATAAGAGTATCAGCAATTAATCGAGGCTTTCTTGAGGGCAAAGATGTGAAGAAGTCTGGAACATTATTAAATAGTTTGATTGGAGAAACGCAGGATCATGATTAAAGGCAGTGGGTGGTTTCTATAATCTTGATAGCTTTATTTATTTTCGTTTACTTACCTTTCTTCGTCGTCAAATACTACATTTAGCCTACAAAGTAATGACAACACATGTATTACATTATCTCACCTCTGTTGTCTTTCAGCAAAGAGGGATAATGTCGTGTTTTAATGAAATTATGAGATTTATCTTGTTCACTTATTGTCTGATATAGCATGAGTTCTTTGTCTTAAAGGTCTGTCTTCTCTCTGTTATTATTCTATTCTATTCTATTCATGCAACCAGTTTCATTGAGGGATTCCCCATATCCACTCAAGCCCTTGTTACGGCATTTTCTCAAATGAATCAATAAATTATGTTGACAAGGTCGCTCCGTGCAGTTCTGCTCGACTGCACAAGCGACGATCCCATAAGCGAATCAAAGGAGGAAGAGGTATATTTTTCAGCACTCACAAAAATTACAAATAAGCAACAACAGAAAAAAAAACAAAGAACGATATATGGTCCGAAGCAGGATCGAACCCGTACTCCTTGGTACTGTGCCTTGCCACGAGAGGTCGAACGCTAGGGAACACTGCCACTCATCTAACTAAAAAATTAGCTATCGTAGACAATATCTTTCACGTTGGTGTTCTCATGACTATAGCATAGGGTTACGATCTCAGCTCGGGAATAAATTGTATTTCTGTATTTTCCTATTCAGACAAGTATCTCCCAGTAGGGCTGAATACTTGTGTTGCAGACAAACATTTATAGGACGACACTGCACGAACAGTAGATAGTCGGCTCTGACGACAAGCGTGTCCAGTAACAGTGTCTCGACACTTTTATCACTTCACTATGGGGGCCCCGGTAGCCACACGGATATTCTCTATTAATGATTTCTTGGAAATGTTAATGCTGGGTATTCAGGGCAACTTTGACGTTGCATGTGCCAAGAAAGCTGACGTTAAATAATCAGAGAATACACTCGGAAAGGAAGCTCGAAGAAAGGAGCCCTTGTCAAGCCTCGGGTGTTGGGTATTAGAATATGGTGTAAGTGTCTATACGAGTGTCTATAGCTTGTTTCATAAGTCGTGCCCAACTTTAAAAATCAATATCTTTTAAACCGCTTTTTGTATTTTTTTCAAAATTTGCATGTATAGTTATAATGATTAGAACCCAACAGGGAATTAATTTCATTAAAAACAAACATTTGGTTATTATTATTGCTTATTTGATTTATATAAATTTATAACGACCCATTGATGTAGTCAAAACTTAGTGTTTACAGTATTTAAGTTAAAAATAGCGATTACAAATCTATACACGCTCAAATTTACGATTTTTCACGCTTTCCGCGTGAGTTTTCTGACACAATTAGACACTTGTAGTAAACACGAGGCATTGTGTGTTCCATTTCCGTTCATTCAGCGGCGTAACGTGGAACGCTAACATTTATCATGAGTCTTAAAATGAAATTCTGCAGTTTACAAAACATCGCAATGAAAATGTATGACTATTTTTGCAAAGAGGCAAAACGAGGAAGATTATTTCATTCTTTAGAAAACCCTGAGAATAGGACAAGACACATTTTGGATTTATCTAAACGGTCATTTAATCGCTGGATTCAAGCACGTGACCGTCAATGTTCCAAGTATACAAAATCACAAGGAAGAGCAAAAATGTTGGATAATTTCGACAGTGAACTTATTAGAAGTGAAATTCGCAAAATGTTGGGTATGAATGAAACTGTTACAATAAGAAAATTAAAAGTATCTCTGAAAAAGAACAACAGTATTGAAATATCAAAGTCTACATTATGGAGGAATGTGAGAGCTGCAGGCTTTACATTCAGAAAGTATTCCAATGGACGAAACATCATCTGTGAGAAGCCACATATAGTAGTCATGAGAAGCAAGTACTTACGTGAAGTAAAAGAGGTGCGCAAGCAAGGTTATGATATTGTGTACTTGGATGAAACATGGATCAATGCTCACCACACTAACCAAAGGAATGGCAGTCATCAGATGGAAAGATTAAGAGATTAATACCTAGCAGCAAAGGACAGCGCTTGATAATTGCTCATGCAGGTAGTCGACAACATGGACTAATACAGAATGCAGAGCTCATTTTTCTTTCAAAATCCATAGACAATCGGGATTATCACTCTGAGATGAATGGTCACATATTTAGACATTGGATTGAAAATTCTGTTCTCCCAGCACTAGATCGACCATCTTGCCTAATAATGGACAATGCAGCGTACCACAACATTGTTGCACTTGAAGATAAAGTGCCGACGTCATCCAGTACAAAAGATGCTATTAAGATATGGCTCACAAAGGAGCACATACAATTTAATAACATGTACTTAAATCCTGAATTACTATCTCTAGTAAAGCAAAAACAGAGGACAACGATTTTTCAAATAGATAAGATTATCCAAGAGCACGGTCATATAAGTTTGAGGCTGCCACCTTACCATGCTCATTTAAATCCAATAGAACTAATCTAGGCAAAATTAAAAGGACAAGTGGCAGATGAAAATACAACATTCAAAATATGCGATGTAAAGACTCTTGCTAATCTCGCTTTATTAAATATAGACAAAGATTATTGGGCTAAATGTGAAGACCACGTTTTAAAACAGGAAGAGGAATATTGGAAAAATGATGGTTTGTGGAATGTTCAACCCCAAACAGTTATTAATCTTTTAGTCTCGTCTGATTCAGAATGAAAGTATATAGCCCCCACAATGTTGGCCCCTATATTACCTTAAATTATTTCAACAAACGGTCCTTTTCAGGACCACACAACTATGAAAATTGGACATACAGGTATACCTTGATATTATTATCGTCCGTCCTCGAACTGAGCAGACAATAATTCTCCTGGTGTTTTGTTTTATCCAGTTATTTCCCCATTACGGCCACGCCTTTACCTAGTGAAAATTAATCGTAGACCAGCAACTACGGTAATTTCTATTCTTTAGGGCTTCACAATTTACAATTTTGACAAACATCAAAGAAATATCGCCGCTTTAAGAAAACTGCAGCTGCAAGATATTTGTTAAATATACATTTAAAGGGTCTTTTGCATTCTAATAACATTTGGAAAATTTCAAAAGTATTTAACAAACGGTTAGAGAGTAATAGCGTTTTGAAGTTGGGCATATGTTTTGAAACGAGCTATAGTATGGGAATATGGTGTTATAGTCCGTTCAGAAATTCATAACCACACTTGAATTAGCTTTACGTGATAACCGTTTGTTATTTTGCTTTCAACTTTTGCATGTAATCTTATAATATTGATGTCGTTATAGAAATATTTTTTGCTCTGAGAAATTTTATCTAGTTTAAAAGTTGTCTTCTTTAGGCTATATTAAATTCACCCTGTTCGAATTTGACACCATTTTAGGATATATACATTAATTTGGTGCGGTCGTTCACGTAAAATAGTTTGGCTATTGCAGAAACACTAAGTTCAGGAAAATCCCGTGCACAAAACTGAATTGTTATTGAACGACATGACGCACCACAGCCTGGGCATTAATTACCGAAGGGAAGGCGTATCTTTATTAATTTTGTGAAGACTCAGTAGACAATTTGTTGACTTTAAATACCAACATTTATATCTAAATTACAATGAGTTTGAAATGCAAATTTATAACTATGCAAAAGGTTACTGTTTTACTATATCAGCACTTCCTTAGGGAATTCAAGATGGGACAAAGTGCCTACTGCATCAAATACAAAAGAGCAAATTAGGACATGGCTTGCGAATGAAAATGTCAAATTTGACGACACATATTTAAAACCCGAATTGTTACAACTTGTGAAGAATACGAATAAGAAAAAGGTGTACCATGTTGACAAAATCATTGAGAAATACGGCCACACTAATTGTAACCAATTGAATTCATGTTTGCAAATACACATAACGAACAACACCCACAATTAAGCACTATGTAGATACGCTTCTATAGTCCGTTCAGATTCGTTTGCCTAGACATTAATTTATTTTTTTCAAAAACTTATTGTTCATTTGCATTGATCTTTTGAAGTTAGGTTTAGAATACTAATGTCGCTATAAAAATATTTTTTTTATCAAAGAAATGTGATCCAGTTTCAAAGATGCCTTATTTAACCTATATTAAAAAAAAGTTAATCGATATTATAAACACCGGCGGGATTATGTAGATGCTTACATCTCACAGCTGATTCTTTAACATATAGGCATGACCTTCACGGCTGAATGCGCACCGTCCTAAAATAGTTATGTTTCCACTATAAATTTTTATAAAGAAATGTTACATATGAAATTTCCCGTTTAGCACAAAATGACATTTTAGCCGAAACCGGAAATTATGTGACGTCAAAATCACGGCCGTAGACTCGAGTTCGAGTCATAATTCAGAGGCAAATCTCAATATTTACAGAAAGGAGGCGGCACTATCCATATTATCTTCTGCAAGTCTATGTGAGAATGAATATAAAGGCAAAATATTTTACTGAGCATAACATTGCTATAAAGATTTATCAATACTTCTGCAGAGAGCGTAAAAAGGGACATCTTTATTGTTCTTTATCAAACCCTGAGAAGAGAACAATGCATATTTTAGGTTTGTGTAAACGTTCATTTGATCGAATAGTTAAAGGAAGCGGATATTTATTGCCAACAAATGCAAGAAAGCAAGGAAGGAAAGAAACGTTAGACAGTTTTGATAAGGACCTAGTAAAAAGAGAAATCTGTCGAATGTTTGATATAAACGAAGAAGTGACACTTAGAAAGTTGAAGCTTTGGCTGAAAACTAACAACGACATTGAAATATCAAAAACTTCATTATGGAAAATATTAAGAAGTGCAGGCTTCACCTTTAGAAAGTATGCTGGTGGAAAAAACATTATTTGTGAGAAGCCACATCTAGTAGCTCTTAGAAGCAAGTATTTACGTGAAGTGAAGGAAATGCGCGAAAATGATTATGATATTGTTTATTTAGATGAAACTTGGATCAACGCTCATCATACAAATGAAAAGGAATGACAGTTAGCAGATGGAAGTATTAAAAGATCAGTACCAAGCAGTAAAGGGCAACGTTTGATAGTTGCACATGCAGGTAGCAGACATAATGGGTTGTTGCAGAATGCTCATCTCGTTTTCATTTCAAAATCCATAGACAATAGAGACTACCACTCCGAAATGAATGGGCACATATTTAAAGACTGGATCGAGAAAAGTATCCTTCCAATATTAGATCGACCTTCTTGTCTGATAATGGACAATGCTTCATACCATAACGTAGTTAACGTAGAAGATAGAATCCCAACATCATCAAGTACAAAAGATGCAATCAAAACGTGGCTCATAAAAGAACACATACAAGTTAACGACAGCTACTTGAAACCCGAATTGCTTAGCCTTGTAAAACAGACACAACGTACAAAGATATTTAAAATAGACAAGTTAATTCAAGAACATGGCCATAGATGTTTGAGACTACCTCCATATCATGCACACTTAAATCCTATAGAACTAGTTTGGGCAAAAGTTAAAGGACACGTAGCATATACAAATAAAACTTTCAAATTATGCGATGTTGAGACACTTACAAATCAGGCTCTATCAAATATAAATAAAGACTACTGGGTAAAATGTGAGGATCATGTGTTACGACAAGAAGAGGAATATTGGAAAAAGGATGGTTTGTTGTTTGTTCAGCCGAAAGCAGTAATCGACCTATTTGACTCGTCTGATTCTGAATGATCATTACTCTGATTAAGTCTACAGATAAATAGTTTGATTTGCAAAATTTCCTAGTTGATTTGTTAAACAGTTTATTGTTCAAGACCACCCAAGCAATCAAAAATATGTTATAAGCAAACCAACAACCATTACTTTGAATGGAAGCCTGCTTGAGTCAGTACAGAAGTTCAGCTATCTTGGATCCACTATTACAGCCACACTTTCCTTAGATGAGGAACTAAATGTACGTATTTGAAAGGCAGCGACAACATTTGGGAAACTCACACCAAGAGCATGGAACTATATCAAATTGACTCTACGAACAAAAGTTCTATATATAATTTAAAATTTGTATACTTGCCACCCAGTAAAATTTTATGGACACGCCTATGGGTCATCGTTGCACTAGATTACTGTAAAACATTTTGATTAGGGTCAAAATAATAGTTACATGGGCAAAGATCAAAGGAATTCGCCGCTTTAAGAAAACCGTTATAGCTAGACATCGAGTAACACATATGTTCTCGTGACATGGACATTTTAACACCGTATGCCAAAAATCATGTGAAATCATCAAGAACTTTTTGAATTATAAATCATAACATCTCGGCAAACGATTCTGAACGGACTATAGTGTCTATACGAGTGTCGAGTATGAGAATATGGTGTCAGCGTCTAAACGAGTGTCGAGTATGAGAATATGGTGTTAGTGACTATACGAGTGTCTAGTATGGGAATATGGTGTTAGTGTCTATACGAGTGTCTAGTATGGGAATATGGTGTTAGTATCTATACGAGTGTCGAGTATGAGAATATGGTGTTAGTGACTATACGAGTGTCGAGTATGAGAATATGGTGTTAGTGACTATACTAGTGTCTAGTATGGGAATATGGTGTTAGTGTCTATACGAGTGTCTAGTATGGGAATATGGTATTAGTGTCTATACGAGTGTCGAGTATGAGAATATGGTGTTAGTGACTATACGAGTGTCGAGTATGAGAATATGGTGTTAGTGACTATACTAGTGTCTAGTATGGGAATATGGTGTTAGAGCCAATACGAGTGTCGAGTATGAGAATGTGAGAATATGGTGTTAGTGACTATACGAGTGTCGAGAATGAGAATATGGTGTTAGTGAGTATATGAGTGTCGAGTATGAAAATATGAGAATATGGTGTTAGTGACTATACGAGTGTCGAATATGAGAATATGGTGTTAGTGTCAATACAAGTGTCGAGTATGAGAATATGAGAATATGGTGTTAGTGACTATACGAGTGTCGAGTATGAGAATATGGTGTTAGTGACTATACGAGAGTCTAGTATGGGAATATGGTGTTAGTGCCTATACGAGTGTCGAGTATGATAATATGGATGGTGTTAGTGACTATACGAGTGTCGAGTATGATAATATGGTGTTAGTGACTATACGAGTGTCGAGTATGGGAATATGGTGTTAGTGACTATACGAGTGTCTAGTATGGGAATATGGTGTTAGTGACTATACGAGTGTCTAATATGGGAATATGGTGTTAGTGACTATACGAGTGTCTAGTATGGGAATATGGTGTTAGTGACTATACGAGTGTCTAGTATTGGAATATGGTGTTAGTGACTACATTTTTGTAACAATATGGTGCTAGTACCTACATTTTTGTAAGCATAAAGTGTTAGTGTCTACATGTTTGTAACAATATGGTGCTAGTGACTACATATTTGTAACAATATGGTGCTAGTGTCTACATGTTTGTAACAATATGGTGTTAGTGTCTACATGTTTGTAACAATATGGTGTTAGTGTCTACATTTTTGTAACCATATGGTGCTGGTGCCTACATCTTTATAACTATCAGTATACTTAAATGTATTGGGGTCAGAACAACTTCTGTCCGATGGAAAGAGCAAACAATGACATACAATGAGCACCACGCATGAGACACGTGACAGAGCATTTTCCTCGAAGGTCGTCTTTTTCTGTCTAATCTTCCAGACAGCAAAGACGGCGTCGGATAAAGCTCTCGAGAATGTCGTTTACACAGATTTTTAAAAATCGCTGACGACATTCAGCATTTAAAACAAAGAAAGGCAGTTTAAAATATATGGTAGCTGTTACATCAAAACGGTGGCTTTTAACATTTTGATGTCTGGGAGTCGTAAAGTCGCGTTTCGACATTCAACAACAGCGATATGCGCATTTTCGATAATTTTTTACTTTAAATTGTTTTTAAAATGTCATGGCCGTGTGGCCAGAACGGATTTTGTTTAATTAAATATGGAATGAATGATCTTCAAAATAGTGGTTTATGAAATTCAAAATGGTGGTTTATGAACTTCAAAATGGTGGTTTATGAACTTGTAAATGATGGCCTATGAACTTGAATATGGCAATTTATGAACTTAAAATGGTGGTTTATGGTGGCTTATGAACTTCAAAGTGGTGGTTTATGAACTTCAAAATGGTGGTTTATGAACTTCAAAATGATAGTTTAACAATCATATAGTAATCTTTTACGTCAGTGATTCCCAAAATATGGTTTTAACAATCACATAGTAAACTTTTATGTCAGTGATTCCCAAAATGTGGGCTGCGTCTTCCAGCGTCGCAGTCAAACTTTATGAAGGGCGTTACGCTGAAGATGTGCGCCTATTCAGTAGTTAGAAATAAACAAATGGCACCACCGATATAGGTTTAATATTTGTTGGTACATAGACGAGCTTCTACAGGATAGTGGTAATGCAGTCATCGTTTATCTTTTTATATGTCCTATCGGGGAATCAGAGGTTATCAAACTTACATGATCGTCACAGCCAAGAGGCCGCTGCTGGTATATGATCAGCAGGGTAAGGGGGCAACAATTTGGGAACCACTAACCTAATTTCGTTGAGGGTTCTGTTAATCTCGGCTATCAATTCTTGTCATTATTTGTCTGTTTCTGACATATTGTTGTTGTCTTACAAATTCAAGATTTATCCACTTTTTATGTTGTTTTCCTTTGCATTGAAGGGGGGGGGGAGTGTTGGGGGAGGGGGGGGGAGCTGCACGTCAATTTCTGTGACAGTTGTTGTCTACATCTGGAGGATTTCCTTCACGTCTTGTATGGAGATTGTGCTGTCTGGACAAACTAGTAGTTTGCATTTCCAAGCGCAGCTAGATCAGTCATAGGTTAAGGCAAAGAAATGCAAATGAGTGCATAAAAATACGGAGTTGCATTAAAGTTGAATGTGAGGAAAAAAAATTTTTTTAATTAATAGAAAAAAAGTGGTATGGTAAAAGTTTTACGTGATTATTAGACGACACATATTTGAACGACCTTTCGGCTCAATAGGCCTTCAGCAGGAACAAACAGACAACACACACACACACAGATATGTAAGTAAATAAAACTAATCCTACATAGGTAACTAGTAACGAAACATCCAAAACAAAATAATCGAAATTTTTTTTATGTTTCGTGTTTTTGGATGTTTCAATGTTTCGGATGTTTTGTTACTAGTTAGCTATGTAGGATTAGTTTTATTTACTTACATATCTGTGTGTGCGTTTTGTTTGTTTTTTCCTGCTGAATGCCTATTGAGCCGAAACGTCGTTCAAATCTGTGTCGTCTACTAATCACGTAAAGCTTTTACCATACCATTTTTTCTATTTTTTGTTTCAATTTTCCCTACTCTAGATCAATCAAGCTAGATGATGTTTGTGACAGCGTTAATGAAACGGGTTGATCGTTGTCACCGACACTCAAGATGGCAATGTCGTGGTTGCAATGACTTTATTGATTTCCAGGATTCTGCTGGAGAGAAACAATTTAATTCATCCCGGGTTATCCGAAGACAGATTAGCGTTGATGAGAATCGCTTTTCATATAGAACACCGAGGTTAGAAATACGAGCTCCATTAGATTGAGCGGGTAAAAATGAGCGTGTGGCCTTTGATCAGGAAAGGGAAGAAATTGTGGAAGACAGCAGTGGACAGTATTCCTCTCAATTAAATGTGCGCAACAGAAGTGGAGGCCAGACACTTTTATCCTCATCAGCAGTATTGCTACAGGATTTCTCTACCTCATCCTGTAATTAAACACTACCGGTTATAGCTACCGATGATATGATCTTAGTGCCCATATTTTTGTTTCAAGTCAGAACTACGCCATTACTCTAATAATATTGACCCGAATTGATCAGACTTAAAATAATAAAGTTTTCATATGTTTTTTTCTTCTTCAGAATTGATATATCTCTTCTACAATAATCGTATTATATGAAACAGATGTTTGAGTAATACGTTAAAGAATATTTCAAATGTTTTTGTGTTAACTAAATGTTGTTTCATTTTGTATTTTAGATTACTTTATTGTCGTTTTATAGTAGAACATTATGCGTTTTTGTGGGTTTTTTTTTTAATTTTGCATTTAGTTTCACGTTTACAGTATCCATTAAGTGGACTGAACGAACAACACAAGGTATCCACTTGAATAGACGGAGCACGTGACGCAAATCACAAATAAGATGGTAAATTGCGATTTTGTCTAGATTTCTGTAGTACTGTGACAATTAAAGTGAAAAGTCTCACGAAATACGTAGCTTCTAGAAAGTCAAGCGTCGCCGTTATCGACATTTGACAAATTAAGCAGATCTCTTCATCTAACTGAAGACCACTCGCCAGATACTTGACCCTTAATCACCTCCTCGGTTAAAGATAAAGAGCTGGTCACAAGAATAAGTCCTCAAATCGCAATCAATTCCTAGCTCCTCAATCACAAACAATGTCCAGGAAGTACCGCATTCGTTGGGAAATGTCCGAGAGTTAATCTTTAATAGACACTTCTACCTCCAGATGTCGCCGCTGCTTTTGAGTCCGTCACTGTCCAGACACTTCATAACGGTTGCACATGTTATTAAGTCAGTTTTTTCCCAGAATCTATCGAATTATTTTCTCATTATTTATTTATCAAGAGTTATGGGCTCCATTTCGAAGGGTCCTATTCAATTTACAGTTTTATGTTTTATTTTATGTTATGTACAGTATTATTATAACATAAATATGTATTATTTTTATGGTATTAAAATACTATAATTATAACAGTACATGTTATAATATTATAATAGTTTACCGTAGTAAAACTATATCTAAGCCTTTGAGATTTTCTTATTTTGTTACCGAATTAAAATTAAGTCAAGGTCAATTTTCAATTCAGTTTATATCATTACATTTTGTTACTGAATAAAAATTACACCTAGGTCTATTCTTCAATGTAAAGTTCATTCATTATATTTTACTACTTAATTAAAATTGGGAACAGACTAATTTTCAATGTAAAGTTCATTCATTATATTTTACTACTTAATTAAAATTGGGAACAGACTAATTTTCAATGTAAAGTTCATTCATTATATTTTACTACTTAATTAACATTTGGAACAGACTAATTTTCAATGTAAAGTTCATTCATTATATTTTACTACTTAATTAAAATTTGGAACAGACTAATTTTCAATGTAAAGTTCATTCATTATATTTTACTACTTAATTAAAATTGGGAACAGACTAATTTTCAATGTAAAGTTCATTCACTATATTTTACTACTTAATTAAAATTGGGAACAGACTAATTTTCAATGTAAAGTTCATTCATTATATTTTACTACTTAATTAAAATTAGGAACAGACTAATTTCCAATGTCAGGTTTAATCCTTATATTTTGTTCATCAACATCATTGAGTGCCTTTTCCGCATCGAAGGTTGGCTACCATGGAGAGCCAATTCCATTCTGTTTCTTGCTTTAATAACGCAAATTGTCAGAGGATGACTTGTCCATCTTTTTATGTTACTTGTTCGTGTTAGTTTTGGTATGCCTCTGCCTCTTTTACCTTTTATGTTTCCTTCCAATATTACTTTCTGTAGGCTGCAGTGTCTTTTAACATACCCACAAATCCTATTTTTCATGTGTGTTACCAGGGCCTCATTATGAGGGAAGTAAAGAATAGTGACACCTTGACCTTCCAGGCATGTCGTAAGAGGCGACTAAGGAGATTGATCGATGGCTTGACCAGCTGTCATTGTAAAAAGTATTGTTATGGAAACAGCGCCATATATTTTAGAGCAGTGATCTTTGGCACGCAAGGTTTCTGTTTTTTGAGATTGTGGTTCTGCCCCATGTGCCGTCTTCGGCTCGAAAGGACAATAGATAGATAGCTAGAAAATCCAATTTGTCTTGTTTGAGTTATGTTTAATAGTTCTCTTTTCATTTTCAGTTGCCGTAAGACTTCATAATTTTTCTTTTCTTTCCATCCAATTCTTCCTATTCCTCTATAAATCCACATTTCAAAAGCTTACATTTTCGGTTCTGTTTTATTGGCTAATGTCCATGTCGATACAGGAATGCACGGAACAGCAAAAGGCTAATGAGGGTATCGTAAAATAAAACAAATCCACTCCCATGTGGGTGAGAGCGTTTAGTCAAAGGCTAGCGGAGTCGACCGTAAAAAAATAGACGGAAGGCAACAGAAAACCACCACCGTAACTTCTGTGTATAATCATGGGTCGTGGGTATAATTCACGATAACAACGTTAATGGTGATTCCAATGGAATACCCTCTTTCGGTAGGGGGATATCATGTGCTACAGGTGATACCCGATCGTCATCAAGCTACTGTAAACAAGATAAAGGTAAAACAGACACTAAAAATAGGAGCTTGGAACGTAGGAACACTCATGCAATAGGGAAAACTGGAAAATATCAAACAGGAAATGAAAAGGATGGTTTTGCATTTATTGGGACTATGTGAAATGAGATACGCTGGATCAGGGGAGAAGTAGTTATGGTTAGTTCAAGGCCCCGGTATCACTGGGAACGAATTAAAATCCATAATTGCCCAACAGCTCATGCCAGTGGAATCATCCGGATTAAAGCTCATCTCATTGAAGCATTCAAACAAAGAAAGGCAGTTGCAGTCCCCATGATAGCAGCTACAGCACACGCTAAAGAACATAAGGCCAAGCGGCACCGAAAGTGGACGCAGCAGAACTGTCCTTCGTCATACGATATATCATTCATCGTAAGCAATATAAATATCAAATCACGAACTGGATGAAAAACACAGCTCACGGAAAAACACGGCTCCAGGGCACTAAACTCACTATCTCTAACAACAAGCCGGACTTGCAATATGAGAAAACTGCAACAAAGAAAACTTTTCAGACTGAGCCTCAATGGTTCCTGCTGCCTATCCGCCATATTGTACGGAAGTAAAAAAAAAAAATACAGGGAGATATATTCTGATGAACACAAATTGTGGAAAAAATGCTGAAATCAATAATAGAACTATAGTTAAGCGATTCTCAAATGGGATTTCGAAAAAAACAGAGGATGTACTGACGCACTATTCACATTGAAACAACTTACAGAAAAGACGACAGAACACAATCAAAATGTGTATACAGCTTTCATCGACAAGAAAAAAGCATTCGACAGAGTAAACAGGGAACAAGAGTGGTAGATACTAAAAACATACAGAGAAAGACAACATCTTACCAACCTCATTAAAAGTCTCTACATCAACAGCAGCTGCAGGGTCAGAACAGCAGCAGTCTACACAGACCACTTCGAAGTTAGATCAGGTGTAAGACAGGGGTGCGTACTATCCCCCCCCCCCCTACTGTTTATTACATACATGGACTATATATGCAAGTTAACCAACCCATCAGAGACAGGGGAGATCAACGAGCTTTTATATTCAGACGATGAACGTCTTAAAAGAGAAACAGAACATCAACATAAGACGGTAGACAACTATAATAAGTAAAGTAAGTACAGGTCCCCTCCCTTGCTTTGCTAGGCGTATAGGGAATATGGTGTTAGAGATCTATATTCCTATATGGTGCTGAAACATGGACATTAGACAAGAAAACAGAACAGAGAATTGAAGCCTTTGAAATGTGGATATATAGAAGAATAGGTAGAATTGGATGGAAGGAAAAGAAAACAAACGACGAAGTCTTAAAACAACTAAAAATGAAAAGAGAACTTCTGAACACAATTAGAACAAGACAAATGCGATTCTTGGGCCATGTTAAAAGACACAACAGCCTACTGAAAGTAATCCTGGAGGGGAAAATACAAGGTAAAAGAGGCAGAGGCAGACCAAGATTAACATGGACGAGTAACATCAAAAGATGGACAAATCAACCGATGACAACCTGCACCATCAAAGCGAGAGATAGAGCAGAATGGCGCTCCATGGTAGCCAACCTTCGTTGCGGAGACGGCACTCAATGATGATGATGGTGTTAGAGACCATATTTATCTATAACCACGGCACATTTTTGGGTGATGTGGTCAGTATCACGCCAGGCCAGCTTTACTTCCCAGAAAAATCTCTAGTACCCACTTTTAGAGGCTGGGTGAATCCCGGAGCATTGTCAGTCCTATACAAATCCGCCACTAAAATAAGTAGAGCAATTCAAATACCTAAGAAGTTTGGTAACAAACAACAATTAAAAAACAGCAGAAACAGACTCAAGATGCAACAAAGCTTGTCAAATCATTGGGCAGCTATCACCACTATTGTCCAACAAGGAAATAACTCTAGAGGTAAAACGAGTACTATACAATGCAATCTTCATCCCAACGTTGTGCTACCAATGCCAGACCTGGACCCTAGATGCGAGAACAATGAGAAAATAACCACTAGTAAAAATGTAAAGTACCCCCTGTCACACCAAGTGGCGTATAGGGAAATATGGTGTTAGTGACCCTATATTTTACAGACCTTCAGCACATGATTTTTGGGGTAATGTGGTCGGTATTACGCCAATGCTGCTTTACTTTCCCAGAAAAAAATCAGGTATCCATTTAAGGTTGGGTGAACCCGGAAGCCGTCGGTTAGGATTGAACCCTACCCCTTGTCCTTTGTAGCCCAGTTCACTAACCACTGAGCTATCGAGGCTCCAAAAATAACCACTACCGTGATGAAATGTGTTAGACGGATGATAGGAAACAGTGTGAGAGATAAGATCAGTAATGAAGAACTGAGAAAAAAGCCAGGCATAATCCCCGCCATAGTGTATATAAAGAAACAACAGATAAAATGGTTTGGTCGCGAGATAAGCAGAGTGATCAAATCACAACACAAAGAACCTTCAATAAACGCTGTGTGAACACCAGACCCAAGGGCGGGCAACGAAAAAGATGGATTAACGGAATATTGGAAGCACTAGGAAACTTGACAGCAGGAGCGGCGAGCAGAAGAGAACAAGACCGCAAATTATATCTCCCTTCGACGCTGAAAGGAAAATGAGGAAGGACAGAAGAAAAAGAATAATCCTGAATATTACAACCTACCCCTTCTCCACACATACCCCACATTTCTGGACTGTCTTTTCCTCATTTACTTTATCCTTTCTTTCTCGTCATCTCCTTCATTTAATACCTCGTAAATATTAAATTTCGATATTTCGACTGTCCAGAACATCTTTCGTATCCTAAAAAAAAGACAGAACAAACACACAGCTCAACTAATTCTATCCGGCATTGTATCTCTTTATTTACTGTCCATGCTTCGCAACCTTAAATCAGCACTTTACCTTTTCCATAAAAATGTAAGTTTTGTATCATTTTTAAGTGCGCTACTTTGGCATCACGTTTGAATATGTAATTTGAAAGAGCAGGTAACGGAAACATGAGAGAACACAAAGGTCAAGGTAAAGTACGAGACTTGAACCGGCGTCTTAGCACGCGAGTGTTCACCCATACGTACTCGGCCGCCTATCCAGAAGTGTTCGGACACTTCTGGATAGTGTCGTTTCAAGCATTTAAACTCACGATGCGAGGCGGCATTCCTCACCTTCCCAGTGTAATATTCTGGTACCCATTTTTGCCAACGGCAGGGTCGACCGCGTAGGTATTTTTTTCCCAACCACGCGTACAATTCACCCTGCTTCCGACGGGAATCGAACACGGGTTGTCCGAACGTCGGTAGCCGAGTCGGGTGGTTTTACGCTACTAGGCTACCGAGGCCCCCATGGGAGTACATGTGGTGATACATCAAAGAAACGATGTAGAAAATAAACGTTTCAATTTGTTAGCCATTGAAAGGCGTCGATAACTAAGCAATAATGTAAACAATATCCCTGCTTGATAAGGAGAAAAATAAATGCCCCTACACTGTGATAGAGCTGGGGAAAAATGCTACGTGAGTTAAACTTCTATGGGGACGGGAAAAGTCTCGTATCAAAACAAAAAAAAAAAAGGAGGGGGGACGGGGGGGGGGGGGGGATTTCAACCTGTCATTAACGTGAAGTCTCTGCACCAGTATTTCTAATCTGCTAACATTTCATTCCTATCTTGTTCATGTGGCATCTCATCTTAAATTTGTCTTGCGCACTTACGTTTTGTTGTTTAGTCTGAGTCTAGAAAGTTCACAAAATCAAATTATCGTTGAGAGATTTGACCACACAACCTAAACACTTTCTTTCTCATTAACAGCAATATAGGAGGAAGAAATAGAAGGAGGAGAGGAGGAGAGGAGGAGAACAATTGAGAAAGTGTAATAGAAGAAGGAGGAGAATAATCGAGGGAGTGTAGTAGAAGGAGCAGGAGAATGATCGAGGGAGTGTAGTAGAAGGAACAGGAGAATGATCGAGGGAGTGTAGTAGAAGGAGCAGGAGAATGATCGAGGGAGTGTAGTAGAAGGAGCAGGAGAATGATCGAGGGAGTGTAGTAGAAGGAGCAGGAGAATGATCGAGGGAGTGTAGTAGAAGAAGGAGGAGAGCGATCGAGGGAGTGTAGTAGAAGGAGGAGGAGAATGATCGAGGGAGTGTAGTAGAAGGAGCAGGAGAATGATCGAGGGAGTGTAGTAGAAGAAGGAGGAGAATGATCGAGGGAGTGTAGTAGAAGGAACAGGAGAATGATCGAGGGAGTGTAGTAGAAGAAGGAGGAGAACGATCGAGGGAGTGTAGTAGAAGGAGGAGGAGAATGATCGAGGGAGTGTAGTAGAAGGAGGAGGAGAATGATCGAGGGAGTGTAGTAGAAGGAGGAGGAGAATGATCGAGGGAGTGTAGTAAAAGAAAGAGGAGAATGATCGAGGGAGTGTAGTAGAAGGAGGAGGAGAACGATCGATGAAGTGTAGTAGAAGGAGGAGGATAATGATCGAGGGAGTGTAGTAGAAGGAGGAGGAGAACGATCGATGCAGTGTAGTAGAAGGAAGAGGAGAACGATCGATGCAGTGTAGTAGAAGGAGGAGGAGAATGATCGATGGAGTGTAGTAGAAGGAGGAGGAGAATGATCGATGGAGTGTAGTAGAAGGAGGAGGAGGAGAATGATCGAGGGAGTGTAGTAGAAGGAGGAGGAGAATGATCGAGGGAGTGTAGTAGAAGGAGGAGGATAATGATCGAGGGAGTGTAGTAGAAGGAGGAGGAGAATGATCGAGGGAGTGTAGTAGAAGGAGGAGGAGAATGATCGAGGGAGTGTAGTAGAAGGAGGAGAGAATGATCGAGGGAGTGTAGTAGAAGGAGGAGGAGAATGATCGAGGGAGTGTAGTAGAAGGAGGAGGATAATGATCGAGGGAGTGTAGTAGAAGGAGGAGGAGAATGATCGAGGGAGTGTAGTAGAAGGAGGAGAATGATCGAGGGAGTGTAGTAGAAGGAGGAGGAGAACGATCGATGCAGTGTAGTAGAAGGAAGAGGAGAACGATCGATGCAGTGTAGTAGAAGGAGGAGGAGAACGATCGAGGGAGTGTAGTAGAAGGAGGAGGAGAATGATTGAGGGAGTGTAGTAAAAGAAAGAGGAGAATGATCGAGGGAGTGTAGTAGAAGGAGGAGGAGAACGATCGATGAAGTGTAGTAGAAGGAGGAGGATAATGATCGAGGGAGTATAGTAGAAGGAGGAGAACGATCGATGCAGTGTAGTAGAAGGAAGAGGAGAACGATCGATGCAGTGTAGTAGAAGGAGGAGGAGAATGATCGATGGAGTGTAGTAGAAGGAGGAGGAGAATGATCGATGGAGTGTAGTAGAAGGAGGAGGAGGAGAATGATCGAGGGAGTGTAGTAGAAGGAGGAGGAGAATGATCGAGGGAGTGTAGTAGAAGGAGGAGGAGAATGATCGAGGGAGTGTAGTAGAAGGAGGAGGATAATGATCGAGGGAGTGTAGTAGAAGGAGGAGGAGAATGATCGAGGGAGTGTAGTAGAAGGAGGAGAATGATCGAGGGAGTGTAGTAGAAGGAGGAGGAGAACGATCGATGCAGTGTAGTAGAAGGAAGAGGAGAACGATCGATGCAGTGTAGTAGAAGGAGGAGGAGAACGATCGAGGGAGTGTAGTAGAAGGAGGAGGAGAATGATTGAGGGAGTGTAGTAAAAGAAAGAGGAGAATGATCGAGGGAGTGTAGTAGAAGGAGGAGGAGAACGATCGATGAAGTGTAGTAGAAGGAGGAGGATAATGATCGAGGGAGTATAGTAGAAGGAGGAGAACGATCGATGCAGTGTAGTAGAAGGAAGAGGAGAACGATCGATGCAGTGTAGTAGAAGGAGGAGGAGAATGATCGATGGAGTGTAGTAGAAGGAGGAGGAGAATGATCGATGGAGTGTAGTAGAAGGAGGAGGAGGAGAATGATCGAGGGAGTGTAGTAGAAGGAGGAGGAGAATGATCGAGGGAGTGTAGTAGAAGGAGGAGGATAATGATCGAGGGAGTGTAGTAGAAGGAGGAGGAGAATGATCGAGGGAGTGTAGTAGAAGGAGGAGGAGAATGATCGAGGGAGTGTAGTAGAAGGAGGAGAGAATGATCGAGGGAGTGTAGTAGAAGGAGGAGGAGAATGATCGAGGGAGTGTAGTAGAAGGAGGAGGATAATGATCGAGGGAGTGTAGTAGAAGGAGGAGGAGAATGATCGAGGGAGTGTAGTAGAAGGAGGAGGATAATGATCGAGGGAGTGTAGTAGAAGGAGGAGGATAATGATCGAGGGAGTGTAGTAGAAGGAGGAGGAGAATGATCGAGGGAGTGTAGTAGAAGAAAGAGGGGAACAATCGAGGAAGTGTAGTAGAAGAAGGAGGAGGATGATCGAGGGTGTGTAGTAGAAGAAGGAGGGGAGGAGGAGAACGATCGAGGGAGTGAAATAGAAAAAGGAGAAGATTAAGGAGTAGAAGAAGAGGAAGAGACAAATGGAGAAGTGAGAGGGGAGGAAGAGGAACAAAGGAATAAGAAAAAGAAGAAAGAAACAGGAACAAAGGAAAAAAGATGAAGAAGAAGAGGAAAGGAATGAGAAAAAACTTTTCATGAAATAGTTATACATAGACACAATGATGGTTCAACGTTACAACTGTAAAAAACAAATCGTAACGACGGGAGCTCACAGAAGTTGTTATAAACACAAGTATATAAGTGTCACCTTGGCATCGGTAGTAGAACACAGAAGTTGTTATAAACACAAGTATGTAAGTGTCACCTTGGCATCGGTAGTAGAACACAGAAGTTGTTATAAACACAAGTATGTAAGTGTCACCTTGGCATCGGTAGTAGAACACAGAAGTTGTTATAAACACAAGTATGTAAGTGTCACCTTGGCATCGGTAGTAGAACACAGAAGTTGTTATAAACACAAGTATATAAGTGTCACCTTGGCATCGGTAGTAGAACACAGAAGTTGTTATAAACACAAGTATATAAGTGTCACCTTGGCATCGGTAGTAGAACACAGAAGTTGTTATAAACACAAGTATATAAGTGTCACCTTGGCATCGGTAGTAGAACACAGAAGTTGTTATAAACACAAGTATATAAGTGTCACCTTGGCATCGGTAGTAGAACAGAAGAAGCCTGACTTTGCTGACGCTGTCAAGTTGTATAACATCTGTAAAGTTGTATAACACGTATCAAGTTGTATAACACGTTCAAGCTGTATAACATCTATAAAGTTGTATAACGTGTAAAGTTGTATAACATGTGTCAAGTTATAAAACATGTGTCAAGTTATAAATCATGTGTCAAGTTGCGCGATATAAATTAAACTATCCTTTCCGCATCATTTATGCGAACTCACAAATAAAACTTCTGAGATATATTGTGTAATCTAATTATTTTTAAATTGTTGAAATGGGGGCTGGGAAAGGGGGGGGGGGTGGTGGAGGTCTAGAGCCAAGATGTCGGCGTCTGGAAAATACTTTTTTTAAAATCTCGAACACGTGACTTTAGCCTCCCCTGGTCTCTGGGTAGTGAGATCTCATATCTAGACTTTAGCCTCCCCTGGTCTCTGGGTAGTGAGATCTCATATCTAGACTTTAGCCTCCCCTGGTCTCTGGGTAGTGAGATCTCATATCTAGACTTTAGCCTCCCCTGGTCTCTGGGTAGTGAGATCTCATATCTAGACTTTAGCCTCCCCTGGTCTCTGGGTAGTGAATTCTCATATCTAGACTTTAGCCTCCCCTGGTCTCTGGGTAGTGAGATCTCATATCTAGACTTTAGCCTCCCCTGGTCTGTGGGTAGTGAGATCTCGTGTCTAAGCTTTACCCTCCCTTGGTCTCTCTGTAGTGAGATCCGATATCAATCCCAATCGAAAAAAGGAGGTCCCGTGTTCTTTCTGCGCACGTTAAAGAACCCTTGGTAGTTGGAAATCGGAAAGAGTAGGCAAAAGATAGCCACTGCCCGGGCAAAGCTTGTGGGGAAAAAAATCTCGACGACAACAATATGAAAGTTGCTCTGAAGTAGAAGAATTTCTGCGCGATGTGAAATTCATGCAAAATTCAGTCACTTGGATCTTCGCTATAGATGTGAAGATGGTAAATGCAAACAAACAAAAACAAAAATTAGGCAAGATATTTCTTTATCAACTTCGATGTTTTAAAATAATAATATTTAGCCATTGAAATATCGCGATAAATTTTGAACTCTCCTTTGTAATGAACATAACATTTTTTCCCCCCATTCTTTCTTTCACAGTCCAACATATGCCAGACACGAATGTCGCTTACACGATACACACTCAAGGCAATGACGTCAGAGTATCAGGTGACTGCAAGGACCTTGATGTGTTTGTTTGTGAAGACCTTCAGTGCATCCCGAAAGATCAGAAATGTGATGGAGTGAAAGACTGCTTGAATGAACGTGACGAAAGTGTCGAAACATGTGGTAAGTATCACCTGGGCATTATGGTCGGGAGGTTAGAGGTCAGAATTAATTTGTCACTGAGGTTAAGATAGAGACAATGTAGGACATAAATAATTTGTCACTGAGGTTACGATAGAGACAATGTAGGACATAAATAATTTGTCACTGAGGTTAAGATAGAGACAATGTAGGGCATAAAAATGTGTCACTGAGGTTAAGATAGAGACAATGTAGGTCAGAATTAATTTGTCACTGAGGTTAAGATAGAGACAATGTAGGTCAGAATTAATTTGTCACTGAGGTTAAGATAGAGACAATGTAGGTCAGAATTAATTTGTCACTGAGGTTAAGATAGAGACAATGTAGGTCAGAATTAATTTGTCACTGAGGTTAAGATAGAGACAATGTAGGTCAGAATTAATTTGTCACTGAGGTTAAGATAGAGACAATATAGGCCATAAATAATTTGTCACTGAGGTTACGATAGACAATATAGGCCATAACAATGTGTCACTGAGGTTAAGATAGAGACAATGTAGCCATAAAAATGTGTCAATGAGGTTAATATAGAGACAATGTAGGCCATAAAAATGTGTCACTGAGGTTAAGATAGAGACAATGTAGGCCATAAATAATTTGTCACTGAAGTTACGATAGACAATATAGGTCATAACAATGTTTCACTGAGGTTAAGATAGAGACAATGTAGCCATAAAAATGTGTCACTGAGGTTAATATAGAGACAATGTAGGCCATAAAAATGTGTCACTGAGGTTAAGATAGAGACAATGTAGGACATAAAAATGTGTCACTGAGATTAAGATAGAGACAATGTAGGACATAAATAATTTGTCACTGATGGGAAGATTACGAGAAGAAGAAAAAAAAAGAAGAAAAGAGGAAAAAGAAGTTGAAGAGGAAGAAGAACAATGAACTTAAGATAGATTGACAGTAATTTAAAATAAAAAAATAATTCATTATGTCGTTTACGTTAGCTAGAATGGTGATCAACTATTGCCAATATAAAGGAAACATAACTTTACAGCATTATTGGTTGTTGCCGAGGGGACTTATAAGATTGAAGAATAAAGACCGCATCTCCATTGAAGTCCCCGCGAGGAGTTCACCTCTGGGTTTCTTTCAATGAGTCATTCAAATTAGCTAGAATGTCGGTAGCTCTTGTCAATGAGTCATTCAAATTAGCTAGAATGTCGGTAGCTCTTGTCAATGAGTCATTCAAATTAGCTAGAATGTCGGTAGCTCTTGTCAATGAGTCATTCAAATTAGCTAGAATGTCGGTAGCTCTTGTCAATGAGTCATTCAAATTAGCTAGAATGTCGGTAGCTCTTGTCAATGAGTCATTCAAATTAGCTAGAATGTCGGTAGCTCTTGTCAATGCGTCATTCAAATTAGCTAGAATGTCGGTAGCTCTTGTCAATGAGTCATTCAAATTAGCTAGAATGTCGGTAGCTCTTGTCAATGAGTCATTCAAATTAGCTAGAATGTCGGTAGCTCTTGTCAATGAGTCATTCAAATTAGCTAGAATGTCGGTAGCTCTTGTCAATGAGTCATTCAAATTAGCTAGAATGTCGGTAGCTCTTGTCAATGCGTCATTCAAATTAGCTAGAATGTCGGTAACTCTTGTCAATGAGTCATTCAAATTAGCTAGAATGTCGGTAACTCTTGTCAATGCGTCATTCAAATTAGCTAGAATGTCGGTAGCTCTTGTCAATGAGTCATTCAAATTAGCTAGAATGTCGGTAACTCTTGTCAATGCGTCATTCAAATTAGCTAGAATGTCGGTAGCTCTTGTCAATGAGTCATTCAAATTAGCTAGAATGTCGGTAGCTCTTGTCAATGAGTCATTCAAATTAGCTAGAATGTCGGTAGCTCTTGTCAATGAGTCATTCAAATTAGCTAGAATGTCGGTAGCTCTTGTCAATGCGTCATTCAAATTAGCTAGAATGTCGGTAGCTCTTGTCAATGAGTCATTCAAATTAGCTAGAATGTCGGTAGCTCTTGTCAATGAGTCATTCAAATTAGCTAGAATGTCGGTAGCTCTTGTCAATGAGTCATTCAAATTAGCTAGAATGTCGGTAGCTCTTGTCAATGAGTCATTCAAATTAGCTAGAATGTCGGTAGCTCTTGTCAATGCGTCATTCAAATTAGCTAGAATGTCGGTAGCTCTTGTCAATGAGTCATTCAAATTAGCTAGAATGTTAGTGAACCCTTGTTAGTGTGTAATTCAAATTAACTAGAATCTTTGTGAACTCTTGTTAGTGTGTAATTCAAATTAGCTAGAATGTCGGCAACTCTTGTCAATGCGTCATTCAAATTAGCTAGAATGTTAGTGAACCCTTGTTAGTGTGTAATTCAAATTAACTATAATCTTTGTGAACTCTTGTTAGTGCGTCATTCAAATTAGCTAGAATGTCGGTGAACTTTTGTCAATGCGTCATTCAAATTAGCTAGAATCTTTGTGAACTCTTGTTAGTGCGTCATTCAAATTAGCTAGAATGTCGGTGAACTCTTGTCAATGCGTCATTCAAATTAACCAGAATGTTATTCCATGTGTAGATGATCGGCTTGAATTGTGCTAGACACGTGATAGCATTTGGTAGCTCTTCCGTCAAGAAAGTACAAGTTTGATAACTCAAGTCAGTGCAGCAACAAATTAAGGAAACTATATTTTGATCAAATGGCTCTTCTAAACTGAAAATACACACCGTGCTTCCCAGGCGTGTTACAGGAGTTTGTGCATGTGGGCCAGGATTGTAGATAGAAGATTGTGGAAGGACATGATCGCCAGCGGCAACCGGTATGGCACATAATGATGTTGAGTATATATTGAGAAACACTAAAAAGAACACTAAGGCGAGAGGCAATAAGAACATGCATCAACTCCCTCGTCGAGATTGAGCAATTCGCCCTGAAAAGAGCGTGTGGCGAGATACAATTCGGATCCTGTGCAAGGTCTGATGCTTGCTAACGTAGATCGTCGAACACGAGTCTAGAATTCGGGTCCTATAACCTGTTGTCGGGTCGAAAGAACAATAGATAGATAGGGGCAGCAATAATGCCCGTACAGAAAGCAGGTTGGCCTGTTTTGATGTTTATTGAACTCTCTTTGTTGTCACTGTGCCGCGATCACTCGATGATATTGGAGAGTAATCACAGTCGCAATGTTTTCATTAAATTACTTTGTTTAGAAACTTCATGGAAGTGAAATTGCAGTAAACTACATCATGAAGGCCAAAGAACGGCCGTTTTTAAATTTACTATATTTTAGTTTACAGCGATCCATGTCACAATTATTTCATAAATTGTCACTGACAATATAAGATGTTGGCAACAGACCATCCGGGGCATCTGTCGACCTCTAAGAGTAACTCCACGCATACCTCTGCTAATATTTGCTTCTCAACAAATACCGTCTCCTCCTTGCATTTCTGAGAAAATATAAAACATACGGAAACTCAATGAAGTAATGTACGAGTTTAGGTACATAAATTTCTAATTAAGAGTGATCTCCCCTTAGATGACGATTATTACGTTCATAACTAACGATTGACCGCAGGTATTTATCAACTGCTTCTAGTTCTTGTCTATTTTTATTTTCTTTGTGCAGCCAGCAGTGTTATGGTTCTATAATTACCGATCTTCTATTGATAGATTAAGACCCACCGAATAAGTGCAATGTTAATCAAGAGGACATTACAGTTCCGAAAAGAATTAATTTATGTAACTCATCATCATTGGGTGCCGCAACGAAGGTTGGCTACCATGGAGCGCTATTCGGCTCTGTCTCTTGCTTTGATGGTGCAGGTTGTCACAGACTGGTTTGACCATCTTTTGATGTTATCCATGTTAGTCTTGGTCTGGCTCTGCCTCTTTTACCTTGTATTTTCCCCTCCAAGATTACTTTTAGTGGGCTATTGTGTCTTTTAACATGGCCTAAAAATCGTATTTGCCTTGTTTGAATTGTGCTTAGTAGTTCTCTTTTCATTTTTAGTTGTTTTAAGACTTCATCGTTTGTTTTCTTTTCCTTCCATCCAATTTTACATATTCTTCTATATATCTACATTTCAAAGGCTTCAATTCTCTGTTCTTTTTGTTTTCTGGTCTAATGTCCATGTTTCTGCACCATACAGGAATATTGAGAAGATGTAACATTTTGCTATTCTTAGCTTTAGCCCTGGTGTTATTTATTTTGATGTTAGTATATTTTTCAAAGAAAAATAGGGATAAAAAGACAAAAGGTAAAATTTACTATAATGCTAAATATTATCCATGGTGATGATTGGTTTTCCGGTGTCATGGCGACTTCGTGTTGTCGTTTTTATAATTCGGCTCTTGTTGATATATTTAAATGATTTACGCGACAGTCTAGTTCTGAAATTATGTGTTGCTATTCCCCGTTTGGTGTATATTTTACTTCTGACGGGTGGATTGACTGTGAACTTTACCGATATTTAAGTGGAATATGATTATTCTTCCTTTGTGTCGTGTGTTCGCGGTTCGATAGGCAAGCACATGGTCCGACAAAATGATGTCGTGAGCCGGGTGTGTTCAACCCGGATATAAAAAGTCTGTGACGGTGGATGGGGCGGAAGAATTTAAAATAATCAACGTCCCAGAAAGCGAAAACAGAAAAGTGTGTGGTACACATGAGGCATATTCAGAACACGAAAGACGAATATGGCAGACCACCGTGAAAGAGATTGGAGCCTCATCTCGTAACAGTCCAAAGAAAGCCAAGGAGAGAAATTCTAACTACTGTTTTAGGAACGAACTAAAAATAGCCACATGGAATGTTAGAACCTTATACCAACAAGGAAAACTAGAAAATCTTATGATAGAAGCAGAGCGATTAAACATAGATATTTTAGGCATAGCAGAAACAAGATGGAAGGAAAGTGGATACATACAAGACGATAAATATACATTTATATACTCAGGCAACAATACAGAACACCAAAGAGGGGTAGGCATACTAATAAAACGAGAACTACAAAAATATATAAATACTCAAGTGACATACAATGATAGGATTATATTAATAAAAATGAAGGCAAAGCCATTTGACATAGCAATAATACAAACATGCGCACCTACTCAAGACTATACATATGAACAAATAGAAGCATACTATGAAGATCTAAATACAGTTATGAAGCAAGTGAAATCTTCAGACATCTTGATTGTAATGGGTGACATGAATGCAAAAGTGGGAAAAGGCAGATATAAGACCATTATAGGAAATCATAGTCTAGGAAAAAGAAATGACAGAGGAGAAAGATTAATTCAATTTTGTGAAGAAAACAGGCTAATAATATGCAACACCTTCTTTGAGCAAGAGAAAAGGAAATTATACACATGGAAAAGCCCTGGAGATAGAAAGAGGAATCAAATAGATTACATAATGATAAAAGACAGATTCCGGAACAGCGTCAAGAAAGCCAAAACATATCCAGGAGCAGATATTAATTCAGATCACAATCCTGTAATGATTAAAATAAAAATCAAATTAAAGAGAAATAAACAAAATACTAATTCTGCAACAGCAAAATATCCAACAGCTTTAAATCAGAAAGATGTGAAAGAAACGTATACTATACAAGTAAAGAACACATATCAGAGGCTGCTAGAAGAAGGGATTGAGCAGTATAGAAGAGAAAATCCTGAAGAAAAAGCCACAACCAAATGGCAATGCATAAAAAACAGCATACAAGAATCCTGCATCACCTTACCCAAAAAGGAAAGTAACAAAAATTGATAACTGACAACATTTTAGAAAAATGAAGAGAGAAGACAAGCGAAAAACACTGCCAAATACAAGGAAATTGATAATGATATACGAAAAATGTGCAAAAAGGCAAAAGAAGACTGGCTCAAACAAAGATGTCTAGAAATCGAAACTATGGAAAGGAAACAAAATTTAAGAGGGATGCACACAGAAATAAAAAGAATGACTAATAAAGACAAAAAAGCAAGAGGAAACGGATGTATCGAAAACAAAGAGGGAAGAATGCTAACAGACAACAAATATATAATCGAAAGATTGCAGGAATACGTAACAGAATTATTTCATGACGAAAGAGTCAAAAAACCATTCATAAAATGTACATCCAGCTATAAAATCCTGAAATCTGAAGTAGAAAAAGCTATAAAAACAAAGAAAAAGGGAAAAGCAGCAGGACCTGACAATATACAGATAGAGATGATACAGGCACTAGAAGATTTTGGCATTGAAGTGATCACAGACATATACAATGACATATACCGCACCGGATACATACCAAATGAACTAAAAACATCAACTTTTATAGCATTGCCTAAAAAGAATGGTGCAGTTGAATGCAGCGATTTTAGAACAATAAGCCTAATGAGCCAGGAACAAAAATTTTACTAAAAGTTATACAAGGAAGGATTCAGAATAAAATTAATAATGAACTAGATGAGCAGCAATTCGGATTCAAGAAAAACAGTGGCACAAAGGAAGCCATATTCAGCATGAGGACATTGATTGAAAAGTACATAGAAGTAAACAAACCAATATATGCCTGCTTCATAGACTACACCAAAGCATTTGATAGAATACACCATTAGCAACTTATAGACTGCCTAAAAGATATAAATCTGGATGACACAGACATACGACTGATATGTAATTTATATTGGGAGCAAACAGCAATAATAAAATATAACAAGGAGAACTCTACACCCATTGATATAAAAAAGGAGTAAGACAAGGATGCATCCTATCACCAAGCTTGTTCAATATATACACTGAGCAAATCTTTAAAAACATCTCAGAGATGCCAGTCCTAAACATTAATGGAAAGATAATCAATAATCTAAGATATGCTGATGATACTGTTCTACTAGCAGAAAATCCTAAAGATCTACAACAATTACTTAATGTAATAAACATGACAAGCAAAAAATATGGACTAGATATGAATATAAAAAAGACTAAAATTATGATCATAAACAAAGAAAATTCTCAAGACCAACAATTAAATATCACAGTTGAGGGAATACATCTGGAGACAGTTCAGAGCTACAACTACCTGGGACATACTATAACCAATGATGGAAAATGTAAAATTGAAATAAACAAAAGAATAGGTTTGGCAAAAAGTAATTTTAATGCCATGAAAAATATACTAACAACAAAACAAATATCAGCAGGGCTGAAACTAAGATTGGCAAAATGTTAAGTCTTTCCACTATTCATGTATGGTGCAGAAACATGGACATTAGACAAGAAAACAGAACAGAAAATTGAAGCTTTTGAAATGTGGGTTTATAGAAGAATAGGTAGAATTGGATGGAAACAAAAGATAACAAACGATGAAGTTTTAAAACAGCTGAAAATAAAAAGAGAACTACTAAATACAATCAAGACAAGACAAATGAAATTTTTGGGGGATGTTAAAAGACACAACAGCCTACTAAAAGTAATATTGGAAGGAAAAATGCAAGGTAAAAGAGGCAGAGGCAGACCAAGACTAACATGGACGAGTAACATAAAAAGATGGATAAGTCAATATATGACAGCCTGCACCATCAAAGCAAGAAACAGAGTAGAATGGCTATCCATGGTAGCCAACCTTCGTTGCGGAGAAGGCACACGATGATGATGAAGACATTTTTCATGGCATTCAAATTACTTTTTGCCATTCTTTATTCTTTTGTTTATTTCAGTTGTACATTTTTCTATGTAACTAATCACGTAAATTATCTCCATTTAGTAGTTCATTGGTTTATTAGTATTTACCTTTTTTACTAATTAGCGAGTAAATAATTACTTATTAATTGATTAACATCAAGTTCGTTAATTACTTAGTTAGCAATTACTTAGTAATGAGTTTAAACATTATTGGTAATTAGTAATTTATTTTGTCAGTGGTTAGTTTGAAAAGTTGTTAGGTAACTTATAACTTTGTTAATTAGTTAGTGCTTAGTAGATAGTTAAATATAGTAGTTAGTTTACTATTCGTTTTTTTTATAATTAGTAGCAGCTTAGTTTGTTAGTTATTAATTAGGTAATAGTCAATTAGTTAGTTACTAGTTAATAGACAGTCAGTTAGTAGTTAATTAATTAAACTTTACTTAATTGTCTAGTAAGATTTAATTAGTCAGTTCCTTAAGTATAGGGTGTTTATAAAGTCTCACTACACTTGGTATCTAGGTCAATTTGAAAAAAATGTTTATGACGTCATCACAATATGTGCTCAATGGTAAGTTCACTTGTTGCGACAGTTTTCTTAATGACTTGTCTGGACTTTTAAGGATTCTGTCTTGGATATCTAAACATATTTCATCATTCACAGCAGGCCTACCAGATCGTGGAGCATCTTCCACATTTCCAGTAGCAATAAACTTATTCAACAAATTTCATTGACAGTGGGAGCACATATTGTGATGACGTCATAAACATTTTTTTTTCAAATTGACCTAGATACCAAGTGTAGTGAGACTTTATAAACACCATGTAGTTAGCTGGTTAGCTTGTTAGATAGTTAGTTATCGTAAACCTTCTCTTCCACGTGCATCTGTCTGAAAGTGCCTCGCTGCCATCTTTATTAAACAAAATTGGCAAGCAGTTTAGCTATAGTCTTCTTTTCTTTCTTCTTTTCTCTTTCTCACTGATACCGAAAAGGTGTCGTGGTTATATTATTTCTCGTTCTTGAGCTGCTCGAACTGTCTGAATTAGTGAGTTTCCTTTGTTGTTACATGTCTCTGTCACTGCATCTATCCATCTTCTTCTGGGTCTTCCTCTTGGTCTTTTTTTCCGTGCATTCTCGATAAGAACGCCCTTGATGGTGATTGGTGAGGATTCATTCTGACCAGGTGGCCAAACCATTTAAGTTGTTGTTGTTCTATATATTCTTGGCAGGGTTTTGTTCCTATCATTTTTCTTATGGTTTCATTTGGTATTCTATCTCTTCTTGTGTTGTTTGTTACTTTTCTCAAGCATCGCATCTCACGTGTATTGATCTTTCTTAATTGTGATTTAGAAATGGTCCATGTTTGACTTTCATAGCACAAAGTTGGTATGAAAATGCTATTTATTATTTGTTGTTTAGCTGGCATAGAAATGTTTGGATGTCTTAGCAATGGTGAAAGCTGGTATGTGACAGCATTTACTTTTTGTATTCTCATGTCAATTTCTCTGTCTAGTTTTCCATCTTCTGTAAACATTGTGCCCAAATACTTTAATTCCTGTACTTGTTTTATTTCTTTATATTTGATCTTAATGTTTAGTGAGTGTCTTAATTTGCTTATTCTCATAGTCTCTGTTTTTGCTGTGTTAATTTTCATACTGTAGTATTGTAACCCCCATAATTAGACAAGCCGACAAATATATGATTGCTGATGTCTACATTCATGGACTATTCTCAGGCTGTCTTCCAAATGAGTTCCAATGTAACTCGACTCACTGCATCGACATCATCAAGAGGTGTGACCTCAACATCGACTGCCAAAACGAAGAAGACGAGCGAGAATGCGGTAACTGTATACTCTACTATCTACATAACAAGCAAACAATATACATTTCTGAATACATTTATGACTATCTACTTTTTCAATTAGCAAACATTTGTAATGACATGATACCAAACATCAGCCTACGTTTATTGCTACCTAAATACCAGTCATTGTTTACTTTTGGTTGAGTTGACATTATAACACAGGGAGATTGCATAGTATCCTCATCATTAAATGATGAAGATACTATGCAATTCATTTTTGACATTAGAAACAAGACAAAAAGAGTTCTTAAATATTATGTAGAGTCCGTCTTAACATATTGATGTGAATCATGGACAATAGGACAACAGACAAGAAAATCACCGAGTCTGTAGAAATGTGGTTTTACATAAGAATGTTGAGAATACCATGAACAGCTAAGAAGAGTAATGAAAACGTTCTGAAAGAGGCCAAAGAGAGAGCTAATTTCCAATATTAGGAAGAAACAATCATAATTTTTTTGGGCCATGTATGAGAAGAAAACAATTGAAATATATTGTAACAACTGGGGAAATTGAGGGACGAAGAGATAGAGGGAAGCAACGAGAAAAATTACCAAACAGCTTAAGAGAATGGCTTGGCAAAAGGTCAACAACAGAAGTGATAAATAACCGTCGAGATCGAAAGTTGTAGAGAGACATTATCACCTACGCCAGCAGGCCCGGTACTTGATGATGATGATATCTGCTTTATAATTCTGTCTAGACAGACAGACGAATGGATAGACAGACAGGCAGGTAAGCAGGCATGCAGATAAACTATGACGAAACAAGACAAGACAGTACTAGTCAAGACAAGACAAGACAGACAGACAGACAAGCGGGCAGGCATTAAATAATTGATTTTTTTCTTTGAGTTGAAATGGTGAAAGTTTAAAAAAGAACTGTAAGACACACGACTGCACTAAGTGCTAAGTCAAATCCTGTCTTTGAATTCCTGTCATCTTTCCTTCCTTTAAAAAAAAAAATGTATTCTGTCTGACTTATCAAAGTTCACGTTTAAAGTGCCGACAGATAACAGATCCCATGAACAACGATTAAATATGTTTTGAGACCAGCAAGTGAGGTTTAATTTTACATCTGTGTCTACTATTGGAGAATATATTTATTACTTACATGTTAAATAGCTTAATATCATATCTATCTATCCATCTACATCCATCTGTCCGTCAGTCTGTCTGTCAGTCTGTCTCTCTATCAGACGGTCTCTCTATCAATCTATCTAATTTATCTATCTAGTCCATCTATCCATTCATCCATCCATCCACCCATTCATCCCTTCCTAATCCAACCATCCATTTTTCCCTCCCTTCATCCATCCATTCCTCCCTCCCTCCCTCCATCCATCCATCTGTCACCATCCCTCCATGTATCCACCATCCCTCCCTCCAACTAACCTTTTATCACTCTCCATCCATCCAACCATCCATCCAATCATCCATCCATTCATTCATTCATCCCTCCATTTATCCATCCAACCGTCCATCCAATCATCCATACATCCATCGATCCATCCAACCATCCATCCAACCATCCAACCATCCATCCATCCATCCAACCATCCATCCCTACATCCATCCAACCATCCATCCATCCAACCAACCATCCATCCCTCCATCCATCTAACCATCCATCCATCCAACCAGCCATCCATCCCTCAAGTCATTCAACTTTCCATCCATCCATCTATCCATTCATCCATCCATCCACCCATCCATTCATCCATCCATCCATCCAATCATCCATCCATCCATCTACCCATCTACCCATCCATCCATCCATCCATCCATCCATCCATCCATCCATCCATCCATCCATCCATCCATCCATCCATTCATCCATTCATCAATCTATCCATCTATCCATCCGTCCTTCCATTCATCCATCTATACACCCATCCATCCATACATCCAACTATCTCTCAATCCATTCAACTTTCCATCTATCCCTCCCTCCCTCAATCAGTTCATCCATCCATACCTCCATCTTTCGCTCCTTCCATACCTTCATCCCTACCTTCATCCCTCCCTCCATCCATCCACCTATCCATCCTTATCTCCATTCATCCATCTCTCCATCGATCGATCCATCCCTCCCTTCCTCTCACCCTCTATCCATCCCTCCCTCCAACCATCCATCCATCTATTCCTCCCTCCCTCATACCGTCCATCCATCCCTCCCTCCATCCACTCATCCTTCCCTCCATCCATTCCTCTCTTCATCCATCCCTCCCTCCATCCACCTATCGATCATCCATCTACCTAATCTATATATCTATACATGCTATGACCATTTAGTCATGTTGATCCACTCTTATAACATATTATTTTGCTATTTGTCCAACATAAAATCCAACATAAAAAAGCTCCATACTTGCACTAGATTCAGGGTGTTCATGCTTCCTGTCTCTGAGGTGCAGTGCCGTATCTTCAATCAGTAAAGTCGGCCTTATTCTGAAACGTTATCCAAAAATATAGATATATAGCTAAGTGGATATAAAGCTAAGTGGATATAAAGCTTAATGTGATGATAATATAAAGCGCATTAGTTTGTTTATATCACTGGATCTGAGCCTGAACTGCAGGGAGGTTAGGGAACCGTTGAGCTTGATAAATGAGTTAGATATACCAGAAGATTGTCTTTGACAAGGATTCTCAATATTTCAAATATTGGGCCATAATTTCTTAGCAGGTTTGGTTATGCAAAGCTGTTTCTCGGTGATATATTAGTTATCTTGCTGCTTTATTTATTTTAGAAACATTATGTGTATGAATATTCGGCTGTATAATATAACTAATTCTATATCTTCTAAATGCAAAGTGTTTATCGGTGATATATTCGTTGTCTCTATGCTTCGTTTATTTCAGAAAAAAAATATGGTTATGGAAGGCCCCGTTATAACTGCAAACGAATTAAAATCCATAATTGCTTAACCACCCGTGCCAGTGGAATCATCCGAATTAACATCTCATCTTCTTGAAAGATCCAAATAAAGAGAGTAGCTGCTGTCCACATCATTGCAGTCTCAGCACACGCCAAAAGACATAAGGCGAAACCGCAATGAAAGTGAACACAGCCATCTGTTCCCCGTCATACGATATCATCATTCGTCGTAAACAATCGGAATATTGAAAGACGATCCGGATGAAAAACACAGCTCACGGTGTGCACAGAGCACTTAACTCAGTAGCTCCGGCACCAATCCCGACTTGGAATGTGAGGAAACTGCAACAAGGAACACTTTTCAGACACAGCCCTTAACGGTTCCTGCCGCCTATCCGCCATATTGACCCGAAGTAAAAAAAAATTGTATTGTATGAATCTTCTGTTGCAGATTATAATTAATGACAAAAGTTAACAGCGTATATTTTAACATTTGCGATGAGAATTGAAAATTCTACCTACGAAAGTGTTGTATTTAATCTCCTATCTTAACTTTATTTTCATCAAACGTCAACCTATTAAAACATCACACAAAATGAAACACGAATAAAACCAGAATTTTCCTATTTCTGTGGGAAATCTTTAATTGAAAGGATTGGCATGAAATGACAATTTTAGTAATAAGTTGATGTCAGTGAACTCTGCTTCACTCATTACATGCTGCAAGTTCATCTGGGCTTATATCAAAAGTGTCATTTTTATTCATTCTTTGGGTGCCGTCTCCAAATAGAAGGTTAGTATCACAGAGAGTCATTCATTGGGTGCCATCTCCAAATAGAAGTTTAGTATCACAGAGAATCATTCATTGGGTGCCATCTCCAAATAGAAGGTTAGTATCACAGAGAGTCATTCATTGGGTGCCGTCTCCAAATAGAAGTTTAGTATCACAGAGAGTCATTCATTGGGTGCCATCTCCAAATAGAAGGTTATTATCACAGAGAGTCATTCATTGGGTGCCGTCTCCAAATAGAAGGTTAGTATCACAGAGAGTCATTCATTGGGTGCCGTCTCCAAATAGAAGGTTAGTATCACAGAGAGTCATTCATTGGGTGCCGTCTCCAAATAGAAGATTAATATCACAGAGAGTCATTCATTGGGTGCCATCTCCAAATAGAAGGTTAGTATCACAGAGAGTCATTCATTGGGTGCCGTTTACAAATAGAAGGTTAGTATCACAGAGAGTCATTCATTGGGTGCCGTCTCCAAATAGAAGGTTAGTATCACAGAGAGTCATTCATTGGGTGCCGTCTCCAAATAGAAGGTTAGTATCACAGAGAGTCATTCATTGGGTGCCGTCTCCAAATAGAAGGTTAGTATCACAGAGAGTCATTCATTGGGTGCCGTCTCCAAATAGAAGGTTATTATCACAGAGAGTCATTCATTGGGTGCCGTCTCCAAATAGAAGGTTAGTATCACAGAGAGCCATTCATTGGGTGCCGTTTACAAATAGAAGGTTAGTATCACAGAGAGTCATTCATTGGGTGCCGTCTCCAAATAGAAGGTTAGTATCACAGAGAGTCATTCATTGGGTGCCGTCTCCAAATAGAAGGTTAGTATCACAGAGAGTCATTCATTGGGTGCCGTCTCCAAATAGAAGGTTAGTATCACAGAGAGCCATCCATTGGGTGCCGTCTCCAAATAGAAGGTTAGTATCACAGAGAGCCATCCATTGGGTGCCGTCTCCAAATAGAAGGTTAGTATCACAGAGAGTCATTCATTGGGTGCCGTCTCCAAATAGAAGGTTAGTATCACAGAGAGCCATTCATTGGGTGCCGTCTCCAAATAGAAGGTTAGTATCACAGAGAGTCATTCATTGGGTGCCGTCTCCAAATAGAAGGTTAGTATCACAGAGAGTCATTCATTGGGTGCCATCTCCAAATAGAAGGTTAGTATCACAGAGAGTCATTCATTGGGTGCCGTCTCCAAATAGAAGGTTAGTATCACAGAGAGTCATTCATTGGGTGCCATCTCCAAATAGAATTTAGTATCACAAAGAGTCATTCATTGGGTGCCGTCTCCAAATAGAAGGTTAGTATTACAGAGAGTCATTCATTGGGTGCCGTCTCCAAGTAGAAGGTAAGTATCACAGAGAGTCATTCATTGGGTGCTGTCTCCAAGTAGAAGGTTAGTATCACAAAGAGTCATTCCATGGGTGCCATCTCCAAATCGAAGTTTGGCTACCACTGAGCGCCATGGTGGGGAGTCTTGTAGAACATGAACACAGCCATTCAACTCTGCTCGTCTCTCGCACTGTGCCCTATGTCTGCCCCACACTAATAATCTCTACTTCAACTATGCAACTATGGCGAGAGGGAAGAGTGGGCTTAGTGGTCTAGAGACACACCCTTGACCTCAGGACAGGAAAGACTCGGGTTCAAAGCTCACCAGAAGAGGTGGTGTTTTTTTCAAAAATAGAAAAATTAATTCCTGTTTTTTTTTAGATGTTACTTTGCCCTGCTTTTTGGGCAGTGGAATTCGTGGTCTAGTCGTCTCGGATACCAACAATAAATAGGAGGTCCCGCGTGCACTCGCGCACGTTAAAGATCCTGTGCCAATTAAAATTGAAAGAAGTAGGACCTAAATATGTGCCGCTGCCAGGGAAAATTATCAGTAGAAACATACCCACACCGTGGATCCCAGACCTTGTTACGGAGTTCGTGCACGTGGGTCCGGATTCTCCTCGGATTTTCTCGAGAATCTCGAGGGTGATATCGGAACGCCTATGTGTTTTCCTCCGGTGTGTAATGAGAATGATTTATACAACAAAAGACAAACCTCCACTGTCTTCCTGTTGGATCCTAGTCCGCTTCATTTTTCCTTTCCGACCAAATCCCACTGAATGGTGTCATTCACATTGTGCTATTTTTTAAAGAAAATGGACATCAAATTGCATTAATCAGCGAACTAATGGGAAAACAGGACGCGCCGAATCGTTATATATATATATATTATATATATATATATATATATATATATATATATATATATATATATATATATATATATATATATATCCTGTTTTCCTGTTCGTGTTGCTGGTTAATACAAATTTATGTTCATTTGTTCATGTTTTATTAAGGTTTACTAGCGGACCCGCACGATGTTTCATATATATACCTGTTGATATGTTTGTTTAGCCCCAATATTTCTCTTCATTCTCGACATTGTATAACAGATGTACAGCGTATACATTTCGTGATTTGTCTATATAACTAGATATCTAGACGTGAACGGACATCTTTTGTTCATTCATTAAGAAGCATTAATGTCTTGCTCTAAACTTGGAAAGTTCATAAAATTAGTTCATCAATTTCAAGTAGTATTTTGCTGGCGTAGGCGATCATGTCTCTCCACAACTTTCGATCTCGGCAGTTATTTATTATTTCTGTTGTTGACCTTCTGCCGAGCCATTTTCTTAAGCTTTCTGGTAATTTTTCTCTTTGCTTCCCTCTATCTCTTCGTCCCTCAATTGTCCCAGTTGTCACAATATATTCCAGTTGTTCTCTTCTCATTACATGGCCAAAAAATCATGATTGTTTCTTCCTAATATTGGAAACTAGCTCTCTTTTACGATTTGGTATCTTTCAGAATGTTTTCATTACTCTTCTCAGCTGTCCATGGTATTCTTCTGTAAAACCACATTTCTACAGCTTCCAGTGATTTTTTTTGTCTGTTGCCCTATTGTCCATGGTTCACATCCATATGTCAAAACTAGTTCTACATAACATTTAAGAACTCTTTTCCTTGTTTCTGTTGTCAAACATGAATTCCACAGTATTTTCCTCTATTTTGGAAAGCTGCTTTTGCCTGAGCCATTCTGCATCTTGCCAAAGTTATACATCTACCATCTGAGGTTAACATTGTCCCCAGATATTTAAATTAATTTATCTATTTTAATATTGTTGCACTTGTCTTTATTGTGCATTGAGATGATGTCTTTTTCTTTGTTGCTGCCAATACTTCCCAAATTATTATACTCCATATAATTGTCCTAGACAAGAATACGAACAAATACAACAAAGCGTAACATCAGCGCAATGATTCTGCTGGATCTGTAGAAGGGATGCAACAACTTGCAAAATATATCGTCTTGTCCTTTCACACCAGCTAAGTTGAAAACTACTGTAGCCGAAATAAACACTATCATTAACTGTCTCTATCCTAGGATCTTGCATATATTCGTTCACACGCGCTTTATTTCATTAACGTATCTATTTCTTCATGCACAATATCATAAGCTCTCTTGTGTAGACGCATCCGTTAACTTGTAGACTCATTGTGTGTTAGTTTGCATGTACTGGCAAACAATTCATCCACAGCTCTTTGTTGTTATCTGAAAGTGGCATATTAGTTCGAAACTTGGCAATTGTTTAGCTATAATTAATGAAGTCTCAAAGAGACCAATTCAAAATTGGAGCTAATAAGAAACATCTATATGGATGGAGTCTTGACAGACGGTTGATAGCAAGCAATCATGTAAGTCAGTAGTTGATGAAAATATGAGTGTCTTATGCTGGATGCTGGTTTGTTGAACAGCTTCTCTCGTGGCTGAATCTGCCAATTTTGGATGCTGCTTTGTTGAACAGCTTCTCTCGTGGCTGAATCTGCCAGTATTGGATGCTGGTTTGTTGAACAGCTTCTCTCGTGGCTGAATCTGCCAATATTGGATGCTGCTTTGTTGAACAGCTTCTCTCGTGGCTGAATCTGCCAGTATTGGATGCTAGTTTGTTGAACAGCTTCTCTCGTGGCTGAATCTGCCAATATTGGATACTGGTTTGTTGAACAGCTTCTCTCGTGGCTGAATCTGCCAGTATTGGATACTGGTTTGTTGAACAGCTTCTCTCGTGGCTGAATCTGCCAGTATTGGATGCTGGTTTGTTGAACAGCTTCTCTCGTGGCTGAATCTGCCAGTATTGGATACTGGTTTGTTGAACAGCTTCTCTCGTGGCTGAATCTGCCAATTTTGGATGCTGATTTGTTGAACAGCTTCTCTCGTGGCTGAATCTGCCAATTTTGGATGCTGATTTGTTGAACAGCTTCTCTCGTGGCTGAATCTGCCAATATTGGATGCTGATTTGTTGAACAGCTTCTCTCGTGGCTGAATCTGCCAATTTTGGATGCTGATTTGTTGAACAGCTTCTCTCGTGGCTGAATCTGCCAATATTGGATGCTGGTTTGTTGAACAGCTTCTCTCGTGGCTGAATCTGCCAATATTGGATAGACAGATCCATCATCGGAACGAATACGATGTATTTGTGGTGCCTGGCCTCGTCTCCTTTCTCCTACGCCTTTTATCATGATGATCATTAACACCATATTCCCTATACGCCACTTGTTGTGACGGGGGCTCTTTACCTTCCTTTTACTTATTACCAGCCAAGACAAGCCTTTTAAAGCAAGCGGTTCACCTGATATGGCGTTTCTTCACAGTAGATAAGAACATAGTCGCACTGAGCAATTAATTCTGTGGTCCAGCACTGTACCTCTATCTTCAGGGTGTGATCTGCCTATGAGATGACTGAGAAGTTGACATAGCACTCCGTCTTGATTTATCTTTTCTTTTAACGTTTTTCTATTGTTAATGTCCGTGTTTCGCAAGCATATATGACGATGGGCTTCAAGAGTAGTCACGTCTATTTAATTCTAGATCTTACAGTACACACACACACACACACACACACACACACACACACACACACACACACACACACACACACATTGTTTGTTTCTTGTTAGGATCATGAAAACTGCACACCGGGCTAAGCTATAGGTGCCCCGATATCCCCCTCGAGAATCTGGAGAAAGTTCGAGGAGAATCCTGGCCCGTGTGCACGAACTCCGTAGCACGGCCTGTGATCCATGGTACGGGTAAGATTTTGCTGACAATTTTTTGCCGGGTTGCGACCACATTTAGGGCCTACTTCTTTCAATCTTAATTGCAACATGATCTTTAACGTGCGCGAGTGCACACGGGACCTCCTGTTTATTGCCGTTATTCTTGAGGACTAGACCACGGATCTCACTACCCAAGAGATCAGGGGGAGGTAACGTCTTAAAGAAACCATGGATGAATTTTTCCTAATTTTTTAAAAAATTACCACAGCTTCTGGTGGGCTTTGAACCTGGCTCCTTCCAATCCTGTGGTAGACGTCGTGCATCTAGACTACCCCCACCACCCCTGTCTCACACACACATACGTGTATATATATATATATATATACATATATACATATATACACATATATACACATATATGTACATATATACACATATATAAACATATATCTATCCATTGTCCTTTCGAGCCGAAGTCGGCACATAGGGCAGAACCACAATCTCAAAAACAGAAACCTTGCGTGCCAAAATGGCACATAGTGCAGAGATCACTGCTCTAAAATCGATGGTTCTGTTTCCATAACAATACTGTTTACAATGACAGCTTGTTAAGCCATAGATCAAGCTCCTTAGTCGCCTCTTACGACATGCCTGTAAGGTCACAGAGTCACTATTCTTTACTTCCCTCATAATGAAACCCCCGGTAACACACAGGAGTTAACATATATACACATATATAAATGTATTTATCTATTATATTTATATAATATTCACCCTGCACAAATATAAATAAATAAATATATATATATATATATATATATATATATATATATATATATATATATATATTTATACTTGCAAACGCTCCAAATATACACTTACACGTACCCAAACATACACTTACACGTAACCAAACATACACTTACACGTACCCAAACATACACTTACACGTACCCAAACATACACTTACACGTACCCAAACATACACTTACACGTAACCAAACATACACTTACACGTAACCAAACATACACTTACACGTAACCAAACATACACTTACCCGTACCCAAACATACACTTACACGTACCCAAATATACACTTACAAACGCCTCTGGAACAAACTATGCATGCTATTAACATACACTAGCAAACACCTCTAAATCAAAGCAAACTCACCCTCTACACTCAGACACACTCTCCTCTAACATACACTCAGACACACTCACACTCCCAACTAACATACACTAAGACGCATTCGCTGACGACACTCCACTCATTCACACTCCCCTCTAACACAAACTCACACTCCCCTCTAACATACACTCAGACACACTCACACTCCCCTCTAACATACACTCAGACGCATTCGCTGACGACACTCCACTCATTCACACTCCCCTCTAACACACACTCACTAGCAACACTCGAAGACTCAACTCACACCCACTCCACTCTAACATACACTCACACACACTCACTAGCAACACTCGAAGACTCAACTCACACCCACTCCACTCTAACATACACTCACACACACTCACTAGCAACACTCGAAGACTCAACTCACACCCACTCCACTCTAACATACACTCACAACATCCCTAACTTAAACTCGACATAGCCACCAAACCCAGCAACCACAAGTCCAAATTAAACCAATTAAAACATGTCCTTCCCCACTGCACCACGTAATCATGAACATGAAAGACATCACCGCAGCTTATCGCTGATAACTAACTCTTGGATCTTTCAATGTGAAATCACGAACGTAATCTCAAACCGAATGTGCGTAGAAAGTCCATGCTGTAATACATTTAAAATTGACGTTTAAAAAACAGCACGATTTACCGCGATTAAATCTATCTTATTGGCGTTATGAGCAGCAATTTCAAGTGAATTGTTTGAATAAATAAATCGGATCTTCACAGTCGCTGATCTACGGTGTCTGGGCACACAGCATATTTTATCTACGCCCTAGCCATAGTCCTCTATAGAAGTAAACCTGCGGGTTGAAAGGGAAACCGCAAAAAAACAGAATTAGCGTGACGCTTTTCAGCTATAGGAGCTATAGACTGTTAACGTCATTCTACCCAAAATCGCTCCTGTTCGCAAAGCTGAAAACGCCACAGTAGTTGGGGGTTTCCGGGGTTTTTTCCTTTCTGAGCTCAAGCCTATCCACAGTGTCTACTTTGTTGAGTTAATCTAACCTTAAATAGGCTTCATATATTTTATATGCGAAGGAAATTCAGCGCTGGCGTATTGCTGACCGTAGCCCTTCCTCCCACCAACTCACAATCAACTTCCCCAACCCACAATCAACTTCCCCCAACCCACAATCAATTCGCCCTCAACCCACAATCAACTCCCCAACACACAATCAACTCACCCCAACCCACAATCAACTCCCCCAACCGACAATCAATTCCCGCCAACCCACAATCAACTCCCCCAACCAACAATCAACTCCCCTAATCCACAATCAACTCCACCAACCCACAATCAATTCCCCAACCCACAATCAATTCCCCCCAACCCACAATCAACTCCCCCAACCCACAATCAACTCCCCCAACCCACAATCCACAACCCCCAACCCACATTCAACTCCCCCAACCCACAATCAACTCCCCAACCATAATCAGCTCCCCCAACCCACAATCAATTCTCCCAACCCACAATCAATTTCCCCAAAACCAACAATCAACTCTCCGCAACCCACAATCAACTCCCCCAACCCACATTCAACTCCCCCAACCCACAATCAGCTCCCCACAACCCACAATCAACTCCCCCAACCCACAATCAACTCCCCCTAACCCACAATCAACTACCCCCAATCCACAATCAGCTTCCCCCAACCCACAATCAACTCCCCCCAACCCACAATAAACTTCCCCCAACCCACAATCAACTCCCCCAACTCACAATCAACTCCCCCCAACCCACAATCAACTCCCCCAAACCCACAATCAACTCCCCCAACCCACAATCAATCCCCAGAACCCACAATCTATTCCCCCAACCCACAATCAACTCCCCCGAATCCACAATAAACTTCCCCCAACCCACAATCAACTCCCCCAACTCACAATCAACTCCCCCCAACCCACAACCAACTCCCCCAAACCCACAATCAACTCCCCCAACCCACAATCAATCCCCCAAACCCACAATCTATTCCCCCAACCCACAATCAACTCCCCCGAATCCACAATCAATCCCCCAAACCCACAATCAATTCCCCCAACCCACAATCAACTCCCCCGAACCCACAATCCACTAGTTTGAAAAAAAAAGTACTTATCAAAAGCAACAACTAACACAAACACCATATTTGCTGTACATTAGACTGCAACGTGACGTGTCTGATTTGCATAGAATCAATAATGGGGGAAAGAAAGAGTCTAACCAAAATAGTCACTAAGTTCAGCAGAGAGTGTCACAACTGGGCCCACAGAGCTAACCGATGTTGTAGTACGGGAATCCATCGATAATGTGTCGTCACCTCAGGATCCAATCATCTACTCGGATAGTTCTGTATCCCGCGGACAGCGCAGCGGTTGGGGGTTTTGTTGTGTACCAGCATGGGTGAGAAGTGTCTAGGGAATCTGGCAAGTGTAGCATTACGGTGTCCAGCATGAGAGTGGAGATAGAAGCTGCAACGGTGGCGATAACATGGTTGATTTACACAGAATGTGGATCACACCAGTCTTGGTAACTGACTCGCAAAATATGCTACAGAAGATTGAAGGGCAGTGTCTGCGCCTTGAGTGGATGCAGCTGATGGGGGATGTACAGTGAGTGAGTTAACCTGGGTGTATTATCCAGGGCACGCTTGTGCACCCGGCAATTAAATAGCCAATAAGCTCCCTGGCGTCTATGGCATAGACCGTGACCTGACTCTAGACAAAGAAAACATCGCCAAGCTTGTTCTTCATTCCCTGACAGAATAGGAGGGGAAATTGTTGAACAAAATGGAAGCCTTTGAAATGTGGATCTATAGAAGAATAGGTAGAATTGGATGGAAAGAAAAGAAAACAACTAGAAATGAAGAGAACTGCTAAACACAATTAGAACAAGACAAAGGCAATTTTTGGGGCATGTTAAAAGACACAATAGCCTAATAAAAGTAATATTGGAAGGGTAAATACAAGGTAAAAAAAGCAGAGGCAGACCAAGACTAACATTGACGAGTAACATCAAAAGATGGACAAGTTATCCTATGACAATCTGCACCATCAAAGCAAGAGTCAGAGTGGAATGGCGCCCCATGGTAGCCAACCTTTGAAGCGGAGACGGCACTCAATGCTGATGATGATGGCGTTGATAATTGATTATACATTGAGAGACTGAAGGTAGAAACCGGGTCTGGTCTATCCTGGGCTCTCAGTTGGAAAAGCAGGAGAACCTGCAATCAACACCTCACACGAACAATCAGTCTGTATACGCTTTGAGAAGCTCTAGGATGGTCTGTGGAGCAGGTATGGGAATACACCGATTGCAATGAAACTCATTCCATGAACTGAATAGAATGATCTCTCTCTGTAATTTCAGTGAATGGTTCCATTATATAAAACAAGGAGTCATACAAGGTCGTGTTCTGTCGCTAGATCTGTTGTCACTTTACAGCGAAAATATTCTGAGGTCAATAAAATACAAAAAAGGAATTAAGTCAACAGTAAATAATCTCCCATTTGGGTATGACAGAGTCTTAGTAGCAGAGACAGAGAATGAACTACAAGAAATGATAGACTTAATAGCCAAAGAACGCAACAGGAAAGGTCTCAGTCTCAAAAGTAAGAAAACAGAAGTAATAGACAAATCGAAGAAACAATCAGCACCATCATGCAACATAAAAATATACAGGACAAATCTGAAATAAGTGCAGAGTGTCAAATACTTGGGCACAATAATAATTCAAATGGAAGATGCAACACAGAACTAAAAAGCAGAATAGCTCAGGCCAAAATAGCATTTCAGAATAAGAAAAACGTCTTATGCAACAAATCTATGTCAATAGAAGTAAGAAAGAGAGTTCATCGGTGCTATATAGAACCAATTCTGACCTACGGACAGTAGACAAACAAATGAAAAGACGATTAGAGGCCACAGAGATTGGATTTCTCAGAACAGATTTCTCATTAACAGCTAAAAAGACCAATGAGGACAACTTAAAAAGGGATCTCCTAAGAAACAATAGAAAGAAACAATCCACATTTTTTCGGGCACATCATGAGAAGAGGAAAGTTGTAATTTTACAATTGGCAAAATACAAGGAAAGAGAGATCGCGGACTACAAAGATACAGGATAGATTGGTGTCATGATTCGGAAAACTGTCAACAATCAACTCCCAGTTGATTGAGCCAACATCCATTTGTCCTGGGCTGCCACAAGGCTCACCATTGTCACCAGTTCTATTTAACGTGTACACAATAACGATCACGGAACAACAGCTGGATGGGAGAGGAAGAACTATGACTTTTGCTGATGATATTCTGGTATATCGACAGGGAAGAGACAGACGGGGAATCGCCTCCACAATGCAAAACTAACTCGATCGCATTTCTTCCTGGTGTGGGGGTATCAGGTGCCGTGGTTAATCATAATAAAGCATCAGTTTCATGGTTCTCCCTTAACAATCATATCGTTAATACGGACACACCGGTAGTACGAATGGGAGCTGATGAGGTGACCAGGGACAAGTTGACATACCTCGGAGTTAAGTTTGATCGCAGCCTGTGTTTTCGGTACCACGTCGACCACGTGATAACAAAATCCCGCAAAGGATTAGCCGCCTTGAAGGTCATGACAGCTGCCAACATCGAGCAGAGGCTACTTACTCTTCTGTTCCAGGGATTAGTCCTCGCACCAATCGAGTATGCCATGGCAATTCTTACTGTCAGTACGACTCAAATTGATAGGCTGGAGAAAATACAAAATGAAGCCATGCGCATTATCCTGGGATGTACGAGGGACACTCCCTGTGTAGCAATGAGGTATCTTCTTGACTTTCCAACCATGGATGACAGAATCAAGATCTGGAGAGCACGAGCATACCTGAAGATTAGTACAGATACAGAGCATCCATTGCACCACGTGCTCAACACAGAGAAAGGTGCCAGGCTAAAAAGAGGCAAATCATGGGTGGGCCGAGCAGAAGATGTCATCAAACAGGTCTGTGGGCTTACCAATATCAGTGTTGGTGAGGAATGGATACCGGTGCCTACGTCATTCAAGGGGACTTTCTCATGTATTGTCACACTCGACAGGAAAAGTAGGGAACAGGACCCAGTCGTGGTTAATGCTGAGGTCAACGGTCTCATCTGCGATAACACCGATGAGAAAGATGCAGTCATCTATACAGACGGATCTGTAAGACGACACGAAAAATGTGCATGGGCATTTACAGCACGTTCGGCAGGCAGAATAGCCAAGGAAGACAGTGGTGCATACGCCATGACCACGAGTAGCATGACAATGGAGGTGATGGCAGTGACCAAGGCATTCAAATGGTTAGAGTCACAAAACTACACCCACGCATGTATACTGAGTGATTCGATGAGCATGATAAAAAAAGTGGAGGCGGGCTTTGTACGCATGAAATGGGTAGAGTCGTTGCAGAAATCCAAAATACGTAAGGTCACCTTTGTCTATGTCCCTGGACATGCGGGAGTACGGGGAAATGAGAGAGCGGACAGGTTGGCTAGCTGCGCTGTCGTTAAGGACGGGCAACCGATGGATCGGGCGGACATCATCAATGCACTCCGAGATGTGGGAAGAGCACGGGACTTCGACAAACACAGATCCACTTCACTTCTTCGGATGATGGAAATGGGAGTTAAGTTGGGCACAGCCAGAAATGAGAAACTTGGTGGCCGTGTAAGAAGACTTATCAACCAACATAGAACTGGAGTCGTCAGTCGCTGGACACTGAGGGAATTGCTGAGGAGGGGATCTGAGCACCTATGGACATGTTCGGAGTGCAATGATGATGACCCGCAAATAACTCAATAACTCAATAACTCAATAACTCAATAACTCAATAACTCAATAACTGTCAACAATAGAACTGGTACGATGTACTTGGATTGAAAACTGTGGAAGGACATGATCGCCAACTGAGAGTATTACACAACAGGCCTTTTTTGGAAACCCCAGGGGAAAAGACAAAGAGGAAGACCAAGAAGTTCTTGGAGAAGACAGATAGAAGCAGAGATAAAGATGATGGGGAAGACATGGAATGATCTTAAAAGAATGGCAAAAAACAGAACGACTTGGAAAGTGTTTGTTGAAGACCTATGCTCCACCGGGAGCTAAAAAGGTAGACAATGATCGCCTACGCCGATCTATATGACACATGATGATGCTGATGATGATAATATTAATTTTAAAAATGGGCAGCTTATGAATACGAGAATGATATAATTCACCAGATTTTGTGTTTACTGTGGTCTGCCTGTCGTTACATTGTTATTTTTATTTGGTTTCTTGCTTAATTAGATTACGGCTATGGAAGAGTAATTAACGTTTGAAATTTGTTTCATTTATTTGATTAATTTATTTATGGATAACTCCGCCATGATTTGCTAATGAAACCGTATACAACGCAATTAATAATAGGTTACCGCCCTGAAGTAATTGTCCAAATTGGTCGTAAAGATTTTCACAGATTAGCTGCCTGGGTCACTCAGGGGCAAATATCAGGAAAAGTTTGACAGGTTTCATACGTACTATGTTAAGTGTATTTTATTTACTTAAGGCAGTGGTTAATGAATATCACAAAAGAGAAACAGAGCAACATAATTATAGACTGCAGACAACTAAAACAAGTAGCGGAATGTAAATACTTAGGAAGTCTAGTGACAAACAACAATTCACAAACAGTAGAAATAGACTCAAGATGCAACAAAGCTTGTCAAATCAATGGACAGCTATCACCACTATTGTCCAACAAGGAAATAACTATAGAAACAAAAAGAGTACTCTAAAATACAATCTTCATCCCAACGTTGTGCTACCAATGCCAGACCTGGACCCTAGACGCAATAACAATAATAAAATAACCTCTACAGAGATGAAATGTGTTAGACGAATGACAGGAAACAGCCTGAGAGACAAGATCAGAAATTAAAAACTGACTTAAAAAGCTAGGAATAACTAACGCCATTGAATATATAAAGAAACAACATATAAAATAATTTGACAATGCAGGAAGATCAAAACACAACAAAACAAACCTTCTATAAATATTGCGCGTACATCGGACCGAAAGACCGACCACGAAAAAGATAGTTAGATGGAATATTAGAAACACTAGGAAACATAACAACAGGAGAGGCGAACAGAATAGCAAAAGACCGCAAATTATATTTCCCCGCGACGCTAAAAGGTAAATGAGGAAAGAAATAAGAAAGGGAAGTTTCTTACTTAATTGGACTAATGGAATGGAAGATTAATTAACATTTAATTAACACTTGAAATCTGTGTTTCCTTTATTTGATCGATTTATTTATGGACAACTCCGGCATGATTTGCAAAGAAACCGTACACAACCCAATTAGTAACAGGTTACTGCCCCTGATGTAATTGTCCAAATTGGTCGTAAAGATTTTCACAGATTAGCTGCCATGGTCAGTCAGGGGCAAATATAAGAAAAAGGTTTGACAGGTTTCTTAAGTAGTACGGTAAGTGTATTTTAGTTACTTAAAGCAGTGACTCTCAAAATGATAACACTCGCTGTTCGTACAAACAAAAAATATAAAGTCTATGTGAATGTTATCATTGTATATTTTATAACCACTGAGTAGAAAGCTGGGCAGTATAGAGGTAGATCGTCGGGCTCAGGCGAGGAAGGACTAGGGTTCAAAGTCCATCAGAAGTGGTGGTGATTTTTTCTTTTTAAAAGGAAAAATTAATCCGTGGTTTCTTTAAGACGTTACGTCCCCTGGTCTATTTTGGGTAGTGAGACCGGATGTCTAACCTTCTCAGATAACGGTAATAACCATAAAGTCACTGTTGCACTCGTACACCACTTAGCAGTTACAGTCGACAAGAGTAGGCCATGGCCACTGCCTGGGCGAAATTGTCAGCAAAAACTCACACCGTGCTAGGGAGTTCGTGCACAAGGGTCTCTCCTGGAATGTTCTAGAGATTCTCGAGTGGGGGCATCAGAGAACTTAGGATCCGGTCGATGTGCAGTGATGATGATCCTAACAACAAACAAACCACCTAGTAAGCTCTCTAGAGCCCTCGTCACTGTGCCCTTGCTAAAGCTTATCGGTCGTCCCGTGTGCCACAGCGCACACATTTCAGAACCACTGCATTCAGGACAATAACAAAGAAGATTAATAGCAAAAACGATAGTAACAAAGTAATGGCAGTAACCTGCTACTAATTAGGCATTTACAGCACGTTCGGCAGCAGGCAGAATAGTCAAAGAAGGCACTGGCGCATACGTTATGACCACGAGTAGCATGACGTTGAAGGTGATGGCAGTGACAAGGGCGCGTTCTTCTGGTTAGAGTCACAAGACTACACCCACGCCTGCATACTAGGTGATTTGATGCGCATAATAAGAAAATTGGAGGTGAGCTCTGTACGTAGGCAATGGGTAGAGTCGTTGCAGAAGGCAAAAATATGTAGGGTCACCTTTGTCTACATCCCTGGACATGCGGGACTACGAGGAAATGAAAGAGCGGACAGGTTGGCTTGCTGTGCTGTCGTTGAAGACGGTCAATCAATGGATCGGGCGGACACCATCAATGCCCTCCGAGATGTTGTGAAGGGCACAGAACTTTCGCAATCATGAGTCACTCTTGTGGATAAAAGGGATGGCAGTTGAGATGGGCACAGCCAGAAACGAGAATCTTGGCTAAGTGAGAGTATCAGAAGACTAACTAACCAACATAGAACTGGAGTCGTCAGTCGCTGGACACTGCGGGACTTGCTTAGGAGATGATGTGAGCACCTATGGACATGTACTGAATGCAATGATGATAATCTGCAAATCCCTCAACTCAAGTAACGACGAGATGCATTCTTTATTTGTTTTGTCCCCTTGAAATGGTAGTGATGACGACTTGGGGTACTCTGGCTCAAGGCAATCTCAAAGGGCGTTTACTCCAGGCAAGTTAGTCCACACTGGACATGTCTGTGCTGGTTGGGGCTAGACATCAAGGGGCTATATTATGCTCTAGTTTGAGGTTCACGTTAAGGTTGAACTTTCTTTCTATGAAAATAGTTAAAATAGAGAACTTTTCGAAAACAACGAAATCGTGTGGCAAAGAGAGATTATAAGAGAGAGAGAGAGAGAGAGAGAGAGAGAGAGAGAGAGAGAGAGAGAGAGAGAGAGAGAGAGAAAAAGAAAAAAAAACATTGAGTTCAGTGTCTTTACATGGTTGGATTGCCTTCTCAACTCACTCGATTTAATTTGCGTGGAGTGGGAACTTGATTATTTTAGTTCACTACATTTTCGAACAAGCAGTCAGCTACAAGTCGTTACTTTCAACCCACATCTGTACTGCATCTTGGCACCTACCTATTACTTATGTGAGATCCTTCATGTGCAACCTCAATAAAAGTATTCGGCCACTCGAAAAGAATGATGGAAGTGGGTTTCTTTTTAATTTTCCCCTCGTTCTCTCCTCGGTCTCGGATTTCAAACACAGAAGATACATTTATTTCTGCTAGAGAAATCACTGCAATCCACTTCTGCTCTAAAGAGCCAACGATCGTGTCTTTCAGGCCCACCTAAGGGGAACTTGGTGGCCTAGTGGCAAGACCTAAGCCTCTGTACATGAAGGTTCCAGATTCTAATCCCAACACAGGCGGTGATAATGCTTCACTTCGAATCCGTGGTTTTTTGCCTTGGCGTTATCTCCCCTTAGTTTCTAGGCAGTGAGAACCGATGTCTAGCCTTCTCAGATATCGGCGAAAAACAAGATCGGTCCCGTGTGCGCTCGCACACGTTAAACAACCTTTGACATTTAAAAGTCGAGAAAAGTAGACTAAAATTGACAGCCTGCTGCCTGAGGATAACTGCTATATAAATATACTCATATGACGGTTTGGAAGGCGCATATATCATTGATTTGCTGTAGACTAGCGACTCAACACATTTACGCCCACTTGAGGGGTGAACGCTAAGAAAATAATGGATCCATTTTGGAAGGACATAAATTGTTTCGAAATGAATTGATTGACTATAAGCGAATTTATGTGACAATGTAATGAAACACAGTTATACTACAAGCAAAGTTATGTGACAATGTAATGAAACACAATTATACTACAAGCATAGTTATGTGACAATGTAATGAAACACAGTTATACTACAAGCAAAGTTATGTGACAATGTAATGAAACACAGTTATACTACAAGCAAAGTTATGTGACAATGTAATGAAACACAGTTATACTACAAGCAAAGTTATGTGACAATGTAATGAAACACAGTTATATTACAAGCAAAATTATATGACAATCTCTCTTCCTCTTCATTTCTCTCTTCTTTTCTTCCTCTTCTTTTCCTAGTGTTAGAATTGGTTGGTGCTGCATCACCAACCAATAAAGACTGCGTCTTAAGACACTGAATCACCAACCAATAAAGACTGCGTCTTAAGACACTGAATCACCAACCAATAAAGACTGCGTCTTAAGACACTGAATCACCAACCAATAAAGACTGTGTCTTAAGACACTGAATCACCAACCAATAAGGACTGCGTCTTAAGACACTGAATCACCAACCAATAAAGACTGCGTCTTAAGACACTGAATCACCAACCAATAAAGACTGTGTCTTAAGACACTGAATCATCAACCAATAAAGACTGTGTCTTAAGACACGGAATCACCAACCAATAAAGACTGCGTCTTAAGACACTGAATCACCAACCAATAAAGACTGTGTCTTAAGACACTGAATCACCAACCAATAAAGACTGCGTCTTAAGACACTGAATCACCAACCAATAAAGACTGCGTCTTAAGACTCTGAATCACCAACCAATAAAGACTGCGTCTTAAGACACTGAATCACCATCCAATAAAGACTGTGTCTTAAGACACTGAATCATCAACCAATGTAGATTGTGTCTTAAGACACTAACAATAAATCCATGTTTGCCTTGACCTCATTTTCAACTTCAGCAGTCCGACTTTTGAATAGTCCACATTATTCTGCCAGATTTCTTGTCCAACTAAATGTAATTTCATTGCAAATGATTTTGTCTCTTACTCTACTGTCCAACATGGCATTTCTAGCCATTAGAACTTCTACACCGAAGAGCTTCGATTTACAAACAACAAAGATAGATGCTACTTTTTTAAAAATTTATCTTTTGCCATTACATTACATGTACTTTAATACGCTTTATTTCAAAATACTGAAAGATAAGCACTAAAATAATAGACTAAATCTTAATCCAAAGGAATACGTAGTTCTCATTGTTAGTTGACATTTTTATTTCCTAATATTGAAGAAATTTAATTACCAATTAAAAAATATTGACATATCTAGAGCGAAAGAGAGAAAAGTGGGTGTATTTACATTTGTAGCGATGCGGTTCGGCTAAAGTGAAGTGGTTGTGTTATGTTTGAGAAATACTATCAGCGACTGGTGAAAATATAAACTAGAAAAATGTACTGAAACTTTGTTTTCTATAAAAATGAAGTGGGCCAGGGTGCAAAATTCATGACAAATAATAGGGATTTAATGTATATGTGCTAGTGTACCAAGTCTAGGGCATCAAATAGGGTATATGTATGTGTGCTGAATCCACGACGCCCAAAAGGGAAGGAAATATGTTTGCTGTAAGCGACAAATTACCCATAAGGACATATATTAAACACGATGATCTTAGTCACTTCAAACTACTGCCATTCTTGTGACATTTTGCAAGTTCTCGATTGATAGCTTCTTGACATGCGCTTTGACAGTATCTACTACACCTGACAAGGATCAAACATCTAGACAATATCTACTACACCTGACAAGCTTCAAAAGTCTAGGCAATAGCTACTACACCTGACAAGGATCAAACATCTAGACAATATCTACTACACCTGAAAGCTTCAGACGTCTAGACAATATCTACTACACCTGACAAGCTTCAGACGTCTAGACAATATCTACTACACCTGAAAGCTTCAGACGTCTAGACAATATCTACTACACCTGACAAGCTTCAGACGTCTAGACAATATCTACTACACCGGACAAGCTTCAGACGTCTAGACAATATCTACTACACCTGACAAGCTTCAGACGTCTAGGCAATATCTACTACACCTGACAAGCTTCAAACGTCTAGACGATATCTACTACACCGGACAAGCTTCAGACGTCTAGACAATATCTACTACACCTGACAAGCTTCAGACGTCTAGACAATATCTACTACACCTGACAAGGATCAAACGTCTAGACAATATCTACTACACCTGACAAGCTTCAACACGTCTATACAATATCTACTACACCGGACAAGCTCCAGACGTCTAGACAATATCTACTACACCTGACAAGCTCCAGACGTCTAGACAATATCTACTACACCGGACAAGCTCCAGACGTCTATACAATATCTACTACACCGGACAAGCTCCAGACGTCTAGACAATATCTACTACACCGGACAAGCTCAGACGTCTAGACAATATCTACTACACCTGACAAGCTCCAGACGGCTAGACAATATCTACTACACCGGACAAGCTCCAGACGTCTAGGCAATATCTACTATACCTGGCTTCAAGGATCTAAACGTCTAGACAATCTCTACTACACCGGGACAAGCTCCAGACGTCTAGGCAATATCTACTATACCTGACAAGGATCAAAACGTCTAGACAATATCTACTTTACCTGACAAGCTTCAAACGTCTAGACAACATCTACTACACCTGACAAGGATCACACGTCTAGACAACATCTACTACACCTGACAAGCTTCAAACGTCTAGACAACATCTACTACACCTGACAAGCTTCAAACGTCTAGACAACATCTACTACACCTGACAAGCTTCAAACGTCTAGACAACATCTACTACACCTGACAAGCTTCAAACGTCTAGACACCATCTACTACACCTGACAAGGATCAAACGTCTACCAAACCATCTCACCTCTATTGTACATCTACCATCGCAGGTTAACATTGTTCCCAGATATTTAAATTCATTTTCATATTACTACAGTATCTGCTTTCATAAAATACAAACAATTCGAGAGAAAGTGAGGTGAACATTGTGTGAGAACATGTCTTGCCTCGCCACGGCTCTAATAAACCTCGACGTCAGTCACCGTCTTTATCAACTACTCTCTTGCACGAGTCTAGTTCTGTTTACTATTTCATTTAATGAGATCACACAGGCCTAAAGCCCGACCATAAATTCTCCAGGGTCGGTAAATCTGCTTGTCTCCCTTGACGCCATCTTCTCAGATCATCAGAATTCTGTGGTCTGTCTGGTGTTTACATTAATTAATGTAAGGGACCTCATCCACTGTAACCGCATCCACATAAAGATGCGGAAGAGGCATAGACAAACAAGGCTCCAGTACAGCTGGACAAATGTTACGATTACGTGTTCTTAATAATAAATTACATATACACAGTTTATTCTCGAGTTGTGTTCGTAACTCTTGTGCTATAGTCATGAGTACACATGTGTTCGTAACTCTGTGCTATAGTCATGAGTACACTTGTGTTCGTAAACCTGTACTTTAGTCATGAGTACACTTGTGTTCGTAACTCTGTGCTATAGTCATGAGTACACATGTGTTCGTAACCCTGTGCTATAGTCATGAGTGCACATGTGTTCGTAGCCCTGTGCTATAGTCATAAGTACACATGCGTTCGTAATCCTGTGCTATAGTCATGAGTACACATGCGTTCGTAACCCTGTGCTATAGTCATGAGTACACATGTGTTCGTAACCCTGTGCTATAGTCATGAGTACACATGTGTTCGTAACCATGTACTATAGGCATGAGTACACTTGTGTTCGTAACTCTGTGCTATAGTCATGAGTACACATGTGTTCGTAGCCCTGTGCTATAATCATAAGTACACATGTGTGGAAGACAATGCCAATGATAACTACTTTTTTAAGGTTGCTTAGTTGGCCGTGTGCTATAGCGTTTGTTTATCATGTCAAGGCGCTGTGTCTAGGAGCACGGGTTTGATCCAGCTTCGGCCTGTCTATTGTATTTTTGTCTTTTGTTGATTATTTGTGATTTTTTTCTGAATGTTGTAAACATATCTCTTCTCCCGAAATGAATCGCGTGTCTTTTGTTTCCTATAAGTTTAATATTCATTTATTATTAAATTTGCCTGCTGGATATAAGTTACTATCTATCTATCTATTGACCTTTCGAGCCGTAGCCGGCCCATAGGGCGTAGACCAAGATACACCTTCTCCTATCTGAATTTTTGTTCTAGCAGTTTTCTTTTAAAGATATTTTATCAAATCTCGCCATCTGTCTCTGTTCTGTGCAAGCAGCTCTATCTCATTCAGGGAGCCGAATCCTGCTCCTTAGATAGAAGTTACTGGACAAATTATAATACATGAATATTATTATAGATGGAAAGTTCAGAGGCGATAATTCAACAAATCATAGGAGGATCATGTGTCATTTTTGTTTTGAGCGCTGTGAAACATACCTGTTCCTCCTATGATTCGCTGAATAGAAGAAGTTAGCAGCTTGATCTTGGCTAAAGAAAGTTCTGATTAAAATTTAACCTATAGATTAATTTCCTAAATTCGTGTTGCATGTCTATGTTCTAGTCACGTGACAATAGTAAAAAAAAAAGTAAAGTACCCCCGTCACGCCAAGTGGCTTAAAAGGAAATATGGTGTTAGTGACAAAATATTTACAGACCTTCAGCACATGATTTTTGGGGTAATGTGGTCGGTATTACATCCGTGCTGCTTTACTTTCCTAGAAAAAAAATCCGGTACCCATTTAAGGCTGGGTGAACACGGAAGCCGTCTGTTGCGATCGAACCCTACCCCTTGTCCTTTGTAGTCCAGTTCACTAACCACTGAGCTATCGCGGCTCCTAGTCACGTGACAATGACGTGCATTAATTACCTCTTAGATAATTATCCTTTTGTTTTGGTGCTGGAGGTTGGGAATAACGAGCTGGTAGTATGTGGAGGTGGGGGAATAACGAGCTGGTAGTATGTGGAGGTGGGGGAATAACGAGCTGCTAGTATGTGGAGGTGGGGGAATAACGAGCTGCTAGTATGTGGAGGTGAGGGAATAACGAGCTGGTAGTATGTGGAGGTGGGGGAATAACGAGCTGGTAGTATGTGGAGGTGGGGGAATAACGAGCTGCTAGTATCTGGAGGTGGGGGAATAACGAGCTGGTAGTATGTGGAGGTGGGGGAATAACGAGCTGGTAGTATGTGGAGGTGGGGGAATAACGAGCTGGTAGTATGTGGAGGTGGGGGAATAACGAGCTGGTAGTATGTGGAGGTGGGGGAATAACGAGCTGGTAGTATGTGGAGGTGGGGGAATAACGAGCTGGTAGTATGTGGAGGTGGGGGAATAACGAGCTGGTAGTATGTGGTGGTGGGGGAATAACGAGCTGGTAGTATGTGGAGGTGGGGGAATAACGAGCTGGTAGTATGTGGACGTGGGGGAATAACGAGCTGGTAGTATGTGGAGGTGGGGGGAATAACGAGCTGGAAGTATGTTGAGGTGGGGAATAACGAGCTGGTAGTATGTGGAGGTAGGGGGAATAACGAGCTGGTAGTATGTGGAGGTGGGGGAAAAACGAGCTGGTAGTATGTGGAGGTGGGGGAATAACGAGCTGGTAGTATGTGGAGGTGGGGGAATAACGAGCTGGTAGTATGTGGAGGTGGGGGAAAAACGAGCTGGTAGTATGTGGAGGTGGGGGAATAACGAGCTGGTAGTATGTGGAGGTGGGGGAATAACGAGCTGGTAGTATGTGGAGGTGGGGGAATAACGAGCTGGTAGTATGTGGAAGTGGGGGAATAACGAGCTGGTAGTATGTGGAGGTGGGGGAATAACGAGCTGCTAGTATGTGGAGGTGGGGGAATAACGAGCTGGTAGTATGTGGAGGTGGGGGAATAACGAGCTGGTAGTAAGTGGAGGTGGGGGAATAACGAGCTGCTGGTATGTGGGGGTGGGGGAATAACGAGCTGGTAGTATGTGGAGGTGGGGGAATAACGAGCTGCTGGTATGTGGAGGTGGGGGAATAACGAGCTGCTAGTATGTGGAGGTGGGGGAATAACGAGCTGGTAGTATGTGGAAGTGGGGAATAACGAGCTGCTAGTATGTGGAGGTTGGGGAATAACGAGCTGGTAGTATGTGGAGGTGGGGGAATAACAAGCTGGTAGTATGTGGAGGGGGGAAATGACGAGCTGGTAGTATATGGAGGTGGGGGAATAACGAGCTGGTAGTATGTGGAAGTGGGGGAATAACGAGCTGCTAGTATGTGTAGGTGGTGGAATAACGAGCTGGTAGTATGTGGAGGTGGGGGAATAACGAGCTGGTAGTATGTGGAGGTGGGGGAATAACGAGCTGGTAGTATGTGGAGGTGGGGGAATAACGAGCTGGTAGTATGTGGAGGTGGGGGAATAACGAGCTGATAGTATGTGGAAGTGGGGGAGTAACGAGCTGGTAGTATGTGGAGGTGGGGGAATAACGAGCTGGTAGTATGTGGAGGTGGGGGAATAACGAGCTGGTAGTATGTGGAGGTGGGGGAATAACGAGCTGCTAGTATGTGGAGGTGGGGGAATAACGAGCTGGTAGTATGTGCAGGTGGGGGAATAACGAGCTGGTAGTATGTGGAGGTGGGGGAATAACGAGCTGGTAGTATGTGGAAGTGGGGGAATAACGAGCTGGTAGTATGTGGAGGTGCAGATCTCTCAAGTGGCAAGGCGCAGCAATGATGAGCACGGGTTCAAACCTTAGTTCTGGAGGGAGCAGGCGAATAATTTCAGATCTGCGGTAAAGCTGGTAACATCATCATCATGTGCCATACCGGTTGGCGTAGGCGATCATGCCCTTCCACAATCTTCTATCCACAGTGCATCATATCAGTTCTGTTGTTGACTGTTTTCTATGCCATGACACCAAGCTATCCAGTATTTTCTTTCTTTTTTGTCCGCGATCTCTCTTTCCTTTTATTTTGCTAGTTGTAACCAAGTATTCCAACTTACCTCTTTTCATGATGTGTCCTAAAAATGTTGATTATTTATTTTTTATGTTTTTTATGAGTTCCCTTTTGGTGTTGGCCTCTTTGAGAATTTCTACATTGGTCTTTTTAGCAGTCCAGGGAACTTTCAACATTCTTCTGAGAAATATCATCTCTGTGGCCTCTAATCGTCTTTTCATTTGTTTGTCTATTGTCCATGATTCGCTAGATTTGTCCTGTTTATTTTTCTGCTGCATGATGGTGATGATTGTTTCTTTGATATGACCATTAGTTCTGTTTTCTTACTATTCAGACTGAGACCTTTCTTGTTGCTTTCTTTTACTATTATATCTATCATTTCTTGTAGTTCATTCTGTCTCTACTATTAAAACTGTGTCATCCGCATATCGTAAATTATTTATGTTGCAACAGTTGATTTCAATTTGTTTTTTGTCTACTATTGATCTCATAATATTTTCGTTGCAAAGTGAAAACAAATACAGGGACAAAACACACCCTTGCCTGACGCCTTGTTTTATATATCGGAATTGTCCTATTAGTTTGTTAATTTGTATAGCTGCTGTTTGTTGCCAGTACATGTTATTTTATGTGTTTGTTTGAACACGGTAACACGGAGCGAATCATTTCAGAGGAGGTGGTATGTTTAACATAAACAGAAAACAAAGATCAATACATGGTCCGAACAAGGATCGATCCCGTACTCCTTGTCACAGCGCCTTGCCGCGAAAAACCAAACGTTAGTCCACACGGCCAACTCAGCTATCTAAGAAAATAGCTAGCGTTGAGGATGTCTTTCACTCAGTAACGTTCCTCTTTCGTACAGCTGTCACCAGACTTTGTAGGAGTGTGTGTTATACACCCCACCACTGGATCATTGCTTCAAGCTACTGTCTTTGCTTTGTCTATCACATCTGCTGCTGGTTGCACATTTATCTGAGCGCTGTAAATATGCCAGTCTCTTTAAATATTTGCTTGTATGATTGTCTCTGTTTGTATGTTTGTTTATATTTTATGCGTGTTTGTTTGTTACATATAAAAATAACAGACAGCTTAACAGAATGACTTGGCAGAAGGTCAACAACAGAAATGATAAATAACTGCCGAGATCGAAGGTTGTGGAGAGACATGATCACCTACGCCAGTATGCCCGGTACTTGATGATGATGATGATGTTTGTTACTTTATGTTTTACATGTTTATTTATATTTATGTTTGTATGTGTGTTTATAATTATACTTGTATGTTTGTTACTTTATGTTTTACATGTTTATTTATATTTATGTTTGCATGTTTGTTACACATCTTTGTACGTTTGTATGTTTTTATGTTTGTTACATTTTGCTTATATATTTGTTTGGATGTTTGTTGCGCATTTATATTTGTATGTTTGTTTACATATGTGTATGGGTATTTATATGTATGCTTGTATCTCGCTTCAGACCTTTCAGAAAACAGTCAACCATTTTATTATTATTTTATTTTAGTTTGATCGTTTTTTTCTAGTATTTTTTTAGTTATTTCCATATTTTTAGTTATTTCCATTTTTTAGTTATTTCCATATTTTTAGTTATTTCCATATTTTTTGTTATTTCCATATTTTTAGTTATTTCCATATTTTTAGTTATTTTCATATTTTTAGTTATTTCCATATTTTTTAGTTTTATCATTTACAAGTGCTAAACTACGACAACAGCACTGTTTTCTCTTTCACTTATTTTTAGTCTTCTCTTTTGTTAGAGTCTAGGAGAGGGTCGAGTATTTGTGATTAGTAAAAGCGAAGAAAATAGTGATTTAGATCTACATAGAACCTTGCCTGACATATGGAATTGAATCATGGATAAAGTTATGGTTAGTCGAAGGCCACGGCATCACGGCAAACGAATTAGAATCCATAATTGTTCAACAGCCTGTGCCAGTGGTGTCTTCCGAATTAAAACTAATCTCATTGAAGGATTCAAACAAAGAAAGGCAGCTGCAGTCCCTATCATAGCAGATACAGCACACGCTAAAAGACATAAAGCAACGTCTTTGTTTGTTAAGTCTCTCAACTAATTTAGCTGCTCATCATCATCATCATCGTCATCATCATCATCATCATCATCATCATCATCATCATCGAGAGCCTTCTCCGCAACGAAGGTTGGCTACCATGGAGCGCCATTCTGCTCTGTCTCTTGCTTTGATGGAGCAGGTTGTCATAGGCTGACTTGTCTATCTTTTGATGTTACATCAGCAATCATTGTAAGCAAATAACGAACAAGCATATGGGACTATTGAAATATGGGTCTACAAAAGAATGCGAGAAAATCAGGACTGGCTAACATGAGAATTGAAGATGTAAAATCGGAACAAAGAGAGATAACTTTGGAAATGTGTTTGGCAAATGTAGTTTATCTTCTCTTTGGTTATATCAATGTCAAAAGAAGAGAAAATGACATTACAAAAAGGGTAATAATGGAAGACCGGAAAAAGAGAGGGGAAAACAGCGACAGGAAATAATGGAAACATGACCAAAGAGTGGCATGAAAACAGATCAATAGTGGAGCTGATGAGAATTACCAGAGACAGGGATTTGTGGATCAGCGTGATCGCCTCAACACGACATGGCACCTGATGATGGTGTGTAGTAGAACTTCAGTGCTGTGTTCCGTATGTAAACAATGTGTGATTGCTTGACTTGTCTTGATAGGTGTATTTGCCTTCATTTGTAACGTCGACAGAATGACTGCATTTGTAACGTCGACAGAATGACTGCATTTGTAACGTCGACAGAATGACTGCATTTGTAACGTCGACAGAATGACTGCATTTGTAACGTCGACAGAATGACTGCATTTGTAACGTCGACAGAATGACTGCATTTGTAACGTCGACAGAATGACTGCATTTGTGACATCGACAAATTGAATTCATTTGCAACGTCAACAGACTGAGTCATTTGTAACGTCGACAGATTGAGTCATTTGTTACGTAGACGGATTGAGTCATTTGTAACGTCGACAGATTGACTTCATTTGTAACGTCGAAAGATTGACATCATTTGTAACGTCGACACATTGACTTCATTTGTAACGCCCACAGATTGACTTCATTTGTAACGTCCACACATTGACTTCATTTGTAACGTCCACACATTGACTTCATTTGTAACGTCGACACAATGACTTCATTTGTAACGTCGACACAATGACTTCATTTGTAACGTCGACAGATTGAGTCATTTGTAACGTCGACAGATTGAGTCATTTGTTTCATCGACGGATTGAGTCATTTGTAACGTCGACAGATTGAATTCATTTGTAACGTCGACAGATTGATTTCATTTGTAACGTCGACACATTGAGTCATTTGTAACTTCAACAGATTGAGTCATTTGTAACGTCGACAGATTGAGTCATTTGTTTCATCGACGGATTGAGTCAATTGTAACGTCGACAGATTGACTTCATTTGTAACGTCGACAGATTGAGTCATTTGTAACGTCGACAGATTGACTTCATTTGTAACGTCGACACATTGAATTCATTTGTAACGTCGACAGATTGACTTCATTTGTAACGTCCACAGATTGACTTAATTTGTAACGTCGACACATTGACTTCATTTGTAACGTCGACACATTGACTTCATTTGTAACGTCCACAGATTGACTTCATTTGTAACATCGACAGATTAACTTCATTTGTAACGTCGACAGATTGAGTTATTTGTAACGTCGGCAGATTGAGTCATTTGTAACGTCGACAGATTGACTTCATTTGTAACGTCCACAGATTGACTTCATTTGTAACGTCGACATATTGACTTCATTTGTAACGTCGACAGATTGAGTCATTTGTAACGTCGACAGATTGAGTCATTTGTAACGTCGACAGATTGACTTCATTTGTAACGTCCACAGATTGACTTCATTTGTAACGTCCACAGATTGACTTCATTTGTTACGTCGACAGATTGACTTCATTTGTAACGTCCACAGATTGACTTCATTTGTAACGTCCACAGATTGACTTCATTTGTAACGTCCACAGATTGACTTCATTTGTAACGTTGACAGATTGACTTCATCTGTAACGTCGACAGATTGACTTCATTTGTAACGTCGACACATTGAGTCATTTGTAACGTCGACAGATTGACTTCATTTGTAACGTCGACAGATTGACTTCATTTGTAACGTCCACAGATTGACTTCATTTGTAACGTCCACACATTGACTTCATTTGTAACGTCGACAGATTGACTTCATTTGTAACGTCGACAGATTGACTTCATTTGTAACGTCGACAGATTGACTTCATTTGTTACGTCCACAGATTGACTTCATTTGTAACGTCGACAGATTGACTTCATTTGTAACGTCGACAGATTGAGTCATTTGTAACGTCGACATATTGAGTCATTTGTAACGTCGACAGATTGACTTCATTTGTAACGTCGAAAGATTGACTTCATTTGTAACGTCGACACATTGACTTCATTTGTAACGTCGACACATTGACTTCATTTGTAACGCCCACAGATTGACTTCATTTGTAACGTCCACAGATTGACTTCATTTGTAACGTCGACAGATTGACTTCATTTGTAACGTCGACAGATTGACTTCATTTGTAACGTGGACAGATTGTGAAGGTGATGAATTGTCAGAGAGGGAGAAAGTGAGAAAAAAAAACGACACTTTGAAATTGAGAACGACATAAAGAGAAAGAAATAAAGAAAAAAAAAAGAAAGAAAGAACACATATACGGATAAGAACATGATCTCTACACAATTGCCACATTCACAGTTGTCCAGAAGTTCTCCACTAAATTCATCGGTCACGTAAACCTGAAGTCAGCTATGAAAACATGACTTGAAGGTAGCATCATTACCAGGTGCCGTGCCGTCGGTCTCGGGAGATAACTCTTTCAACAACTTCTTGTTTATCACGCCCGTTAACCTATTTCCTAGTTGTGTTGTTAAAACGTCCAATTTAACATATCTACGGCGACTTATATTTCTTTTACCATCGGTTTTGGAATGATAATCAAATGTGGTTGTTAGTCTGAAACATCTCTAACGGCCTTTTTCATTATTTATGAAACCTGACACCATAATCTAGGATAGTTCAGTTGATGTTTTAGCATAAGGTAAATTGTTGTTTGTTTGAAGATTTTACAAAAAACACGTTAGAAGAATAAACATAAAATTGTATCTGGACAGCTAAATGGATATCAAAATAGAAGGAATAGACCTGGAGACAGTTCAGAACTACAACTACCTTGGGCATACTATAACCAGTCATGGAAATTGTACATCTGAAATAAACAAAAGAATATGAATGGCAAAAAGTAATTTTAATACCAAGAAGAACATACTATCATCAAAACAAATAACACCAGGGCTAAAACTAAGAATAGGAAAATGTTACATCTTCTCAATATTCCTATATGGTGCAGAAACATGGACATTAGACAAGAAAACAGAACAGAGAATTGAAGCCTTTGACATGTAGATATATAGAAAAATAGGTAGAATTGGATGGAAGGAAAAGAAAACAAACGAGGAAGTCTTAAAACAACTAAAAATGAAAAGAGAAAAACTAAGCACAATTCAAACAAGACAAATGCGATTTATGGGCCATGTTAAAAGACACAACAGCCTACTAAAAGTAATCCTGGAGGGGAAAATACAAGGTAAGAGAGGCAGAGGCAGACCAAGACTAACATGGACGAGTAACATCAAAAGATGGACAAATCAGCCTATGACAACCTGCACCATCAAAGCAAGAGACAGAGCAGAATGGTGCTCCATGGTAGCCAACCTTCGTTGCGGAGAAGGTCTCGATGATGATGATGATGATGATGATGATGATGATGATGATGATGATGATGATGAGCAGCTAAATTAGTTGAGAGACTTAACAAACAAAGACGTTGCTTCAAAAGCTTTAATCATGAAACGTTGTTGCTTGTCCAGTCTCTCTACTAATTTAGCTCCTAGATATATTTGCATTTTTTATGTTTATTTTGTTTTCTGCAGTTCTACTATCTGCACTCCATCGGTCTCTCATAATATTCAAGATGTGATATATTTTATATGTCTGCTTATCTCTACGTTAGTAGAAACTGGTGTTATATTAATTATTTATATGCACGCATTTTTTTCATCTGACAAAGCCTCGGTTGCTGAATCTTTAGTGTGCTCGCTTCATGATCTGAAGGGACCGAGTTCGATTCACAGAAGTGGTGGATTTTTTTTTGGTTGATAACGCTCCTGAGTTCCCCCAGCCTCTAAAATTGAGTAGCGGGGATTTTTATGGAAGTAGAGGAACCCTGCCTGATGGGCTTAGACTTTGTTGATGACACAGCCCTCTTATCACATGATCATCAACAGATGCAAGATGAAATGAGTATACTTGATGAGAGAACACAGCAGCTAGGACTGATAATAAATAGAGTTAAGACCAAATCACGAGAATTAATGCAGCTGGCAATAACCAAATAGCAATAGGGGAAATACCTCTACTAGACATAAAATCTTAGATATTTCTGGGAGTAATATAGATAAAGATGGAGGAACAGAGAATGATACCAAAATAGGGATACAAAAAATGTTCGAGGAGACTTCGTTACACTAAACATATGGACATCCAACGAAAGTAGGTTCAATACAAAAATTAAAATGTTCAACTCCAATGTTAAATAAGTCCTAATATATGGCTGTGAAACATGGAGAACAGTAAAATAAAAATGGCAATCGCGAAGATACAGACCTTCATTACTGGATGCTTGCGCTGAATAACAGGATGGACATGACAGGAACAAATCACTAAAACAGAATTATGGAAAAAGTACCAGTCAAATAGTATTTAATAAAGATATACAGCGAAGACAATGGCGCTGGATTTGACACACACTGCGGAAACCAACTGAGAGTTTTACCCGACTGGCCATTTTTTGGAATTCCCGAGGAAAAAGACAAAGAGGAAGACCAAAATATTCTTGGCGAAGCAGCTGAAAGCAGGGATGAAGATGATGGGGAAGACACAGAATGATCTTAAAAGAATGGCAAGAAACATAACGGCTTGGAAAATGTTTGTTGAAGACCTATGCTCCACATGGAGCTGTAAGGGGTAAAATGAAATGCGACCTTGCGTGTTACCGACCATATCACCCAAAAAATGTACCGTTGGTGATAATCAAATATGGTTACTTACACCATATTCCCCCCAACGCTTGCAAGGCAGGGGAGAGAACTTTCAGACTTTTTTTTTTAGCTATCTGGATGTGGTTGTAAACAAGTTAGAAATGTACAGCACAGAATTGGAGTCTTTGAGACCCACTGAGTTGTTTTGTTGTAAACAAGTTAGAAATGTACAGCACAGAATTGGAGTCTTTGAGACCCACTGAGTTGTTTTGTTGTAAACAAGTTAGAAATGTACAGCACAGAATTGGAGTCTTTGAGACCCACTGAGTTGTTTTGTTGTAAACAAGTTAGAAATGTACAGCACAGAATTGGAGTCTTTGAGACCCACTGAGTTGTTTTGTTGTAAACAAGTTAGAAATGTACATCACAGAATTGGAGTCTTTAAGACCCACTGAGTTGTTTTGTTGTAAACAAGTTAGAAATGTACAGCACAGAATTGGAGTCTTTGAGACCCACTGAGTTGTTTCGTTGTAAACAAGTTAGAAATGTACAGCACAGAATTGGAGTCTTTGAGACCTACTGAGTTGTTTTGTTGTAAACAAGTTAGAAATGTACAGCACAAAATTGTAGTCTTTGAGACCCACTGGGCTGTTTTGTTGGGAACAACAGAGATATAGTGGATCAGGTAGTGACAATCACTTTGCCGTAAATAAATTCCTGCAGCCTAGAGAGGATTGAAGTAATCGGTCAAAAATACGAACCGAAGAATAAACAAGTTGGCCTGTCTGTTGCTACAGTGTCTTAGGGCAAGGTATCGACGCCAACTTTTGTTTCATTTTGATCTAACTAGAATTACACGACTTCTTTGTTTGGCTCCTGTTTTGATGTATATGGTTAATGCTATCACCTTGTAAAATCCATTATTCTGCTCCCATTAGTGACGTATATGATTCTCCCTTTATCTGCTCCCATTAGTGACGTATATGATTCTCCCTATATCTGCTCCCATTAGTAACGTATATGATTCTCCCTATATCTGCTCCCATTAGTGACGTATATGATTCTCCATATATCTGCTCCCATTAGTAACGTATATGATTCTCCCTATATCTGCTCCAATTAGTGACGTATATAATTCTCCATATATCTGCTCCCATTAGTGACGTATATGATTCTCCCTATATCTGCTCCCATTAGTAACGTATATGATTCTCCCTATATCTGCTCCCATTAGTGACGTATATGATTCTCCATATATCTGCTCCCATTAGTAACGTATATGATTCTCCCTATATCTGCTCCCATTAGTAACGTATATGATTCTCCCTTTATCTGCTCCCATTAGTGACGTATATGATTCTCCCTATATCTGCTCCCATTAGTAACGTATATGATTCTCCCTTTATCTGCTCCCATTAGTGACGTATATGATTCTCCATATATCTGCTCCCATTAGTAACGTATATGATTCTCCCTATATCTGCTCCCATTAGTAACGTATATGATTCTCCCTATATCTGCTCCCATTAGTGACGTATATGATTCTCCATATATCTGCTCCCATTAGTAACGTATATGATTCTCCATATATCTGTTCCCATTAGTAACGTATATGATTCTCCCTTTATCTGCTCCCATTAGTGACGTATATGATTCTCCCTCTTTCTGCTCCCATTAGTAACGTATATGATTCTCCCTTTATCTGCTCCCATTAGTGACGTATATCTTCTACCTTTTAGCTCCCAGTGGAGCATACGTCTTCAACAAACACTTTCCAAGTCGTTCTGTTTTTTGCAATTCTTTTAAGATCATTCCATGTCTTCCCCATCATCTTCATCTCAGCTTCGATCTGTCTTCTCTAAGAATTCCTTGGTCTTCCTCTTTGTCTTTTCCCCTGAGGATTCCAAAAAAGGGCATGTTGTGTAATACTCTCAGTTGGCTTCCGTAGTGTGTGTTCTATCCATCGCCATCGTCTTCGCTGTATCTCTTTATCCACTGGTATTTGACAGGTACATTTCCATAATTCCACGTTAGTGACTTTGTCCTGCCATTTCCATAACTTTATTCTGCGCAAGCATCCATTAATGAAAGTCTGTACCTTCGTGATTGTCAATTTTGTTATTCTCCATGTTTCACAGCCATATAATAGGACCGACTTAACATTTGAGTTGAAAATTTTTATTTTTGTATTTAGCCTAATTTCTTTGGATTTCCATATGTTTCCCAGTGCAATGAAAGCTCCTCTTGCTTTTGATATCCTTATTTTGGTATCATTTTCTGTTCCTCTCTCTTTATCTATATTACTTCCCAGATATATGCAAGATTGTACGTCTAGTAGAGGTATTTCTCCTAGTTTTATTTGGTTATTGTCAACTGCATTAATTCTCATAATGTTGGTCTTATCTCTATTAATCTTTAGTCCTAGCTGTTGTGATCTCTCATTTAATATACTCATTTTATCCTGCATCTGTTGATGGCTGTATGACAGGAGAGCTATGTCATCAGCAAAGTCTAAATCATCAAGTTGTTTGGTCAGTGACCACTGGATTCCATTTCTGTTGTTTTGAGTTATTTCCATAATCCAATCTATGGCCAGTAGAAAGAGAAATGGAGACAGAAGACATCCATGCCTTACTCCTGTTCTTATTTCAAATGCTTCTGTAATCTGTCCTGCATGCACCACACTACATTTTGTTCATTCATACATTGTTTTTATCAGGTTAATAAACTTTATGGGGATTCCATAATGACTCAGCAACTTCCAAAGGAAGTCCTCTGTCTAAATTATCAAATGCCTTTTCGTAATCTATGAATCCAATATAAAGTGGGGATTTTAGTTCTAAACTTTGTTCAACTATTATACGTAGAGTAGTTATTTGATCAGCACATGATCTGTCTTCCTAAAATCTGCTTGTTCATCTCTCAAGTGTTTCTCTATAGCCTCTTTTAGTCTCTCCAGAATGATTCTGCCTAATATTTTTCCTCTCACTGATAGTAGCATAATTCCCCAATATAATTTGTGCACTCCTGTAAACTGGGTGTCCGGTTAGCGCAATCGATAGGCGGTTGGCTTACCACGGCAACAGCCGGGGTTCGTACCCTGGCGAGGACACCTGGGTTTTACTAATTCCCTAAAAATTAGTGGGAGCCGTGATAGCTCAGTGGTTAGTGAACTGGACTACCACGGACAAGGGGTAGGGTTCGATCCCAACCGACGGCTCCGGGTTCACCCAGCCTTAAATGGGTACCGGATTTTTTCTGGGAAAGTAAAGCAGCACGGGCGTAATACCGACCACATTACCCCAAAAATCATGTGCTGAAGGTCTGTAAAATATAGGGTCACTAACACCATATTCCCTATACGCCACTTGGCGTGATGGGGGGTACTTTACTTACTTACTTTTACTCCTGTAAACTTCCTTTCTTTGGTAGTTTGATCATATAACCTTCTCTCCAGTCTTTAGGTATTTCTTCCCTCTCCCAAATTTTATCCAATAGATCCTGTAACATCTTGGTAGAGGTGTTAATATCTGCTTTGATGGCTTCCGAAGGAATTTCATCTGGTCCTGTGGCTTTACCATCTTTTAATATTTAGATAGCTTTCATTATTTCTTCTTTGCTTGGTTTTCCGCAGTTAACGTGTAACTCTTCTTCTGCTGGTAGTATATCTGGAGGATTATTTGAGCTGGGTCTGTTCAAAAGTTCTTCAAAGTGCTCTTTCCATCTCTCCATTTGTTCCCTTATATTACTAAGCAGATTTCCTTTCTAATCTATGATAAAGAGTGACGTATATGATTCTCCCTTTATCTGCTCCCATTAGTGACGTATATGATTCTCCATATATCTGCTCCCATTAGTAACGTATATGATTCTCCCTTTATCTGCTCCCATTATTGACGTATATGATTCTCCATATTTCTGCTCCCATTAGTAACGTATATGATTCTCCCTTTATCTGCTCCCATTAGTAACGTATATGATTCTCCATATAGCTGCTCCCATTAGTGACGTATATGATTCTCCCTATATTTGCTCCAATTAGTAACGTATATGATTCTCCATATATCTGTTCCCATTAGTGACGTATATGATTCTCCCTATATTTGCTCCCATTAGTAACGTATATGATTCTCCCTATATCTGCTCCCATTAGTGACGTATATGATTCTCCCTATATCTGCTCCCATTAGTAACGTATATGATTCTCCCTATATCTGCTCCCATTAGTGACGCATATGATTCTCCCTATATCTGCTCCCATTAGTAACGTATATGATTCTCCCTATATCTGCTCCCATTAGTAACGTATATGATTCTCCCTATATCTGCTCCCATTAGTGACGCATATGATTCTCCCTATATCTGCTCCCATTAGTGACGCATATGATTCTCCCTTTATCTGCTCCCATTAGTAACGTATATGATTCTCCCTATATCTGCTCCCATTAGTAACGTATATGATTCTCCCTATATCTGCTCCCATTAGTGACGCATATGATTCTCCCTTTATTTGCTCCCATTAGTGACGCACATGATTCTTCCTATATTTGCTCCCATTAGTGACGTATATAATTCTCCCTATATCTGCTCCCATTAGTGACGTATATGATTCTTCATATATCTGCTCCCATTAGAAACGTATATTATTCTCCATATGTCTGCTCCCATAGTAATGTACATGAGTCTCCATATTTTTGCTCCCGTTTTAATACATGGCTCCATCTTAGTTCCCCCCCCCCCCCCATCTTGACGCATAAGGTCTTCTCCTGCCTCGGCTTCCTGAAACCATGTCTTCCATTATTCTTCATTTCGCCCACTGTTTTTTTTTTTAAACGTGGCCATAGTATGTCTTATCTTTTACGTCATCATAATGGCTCATGGTATATCCCTAGACAGGCCATAGGCTAAAGTTGAAAGGCGACATGACAGAACTTTGTTCATGACTTTCCAGCACTGGGGTGACTTTAGGAGTTTCATGTTAGTCAGGAAGGATGTTGTCTAGATTCAAGAGGGTTACTGTGAGTTTATGGATTTCAATTCGTTTGCAGTGATACCGGGGCCTTCCATAACCATAACCATGTTTAATTTCCTCTATAACTTCTTGTTATATATAGTAGTTCTTTCTAATGTTTCTGTTTTTGAATATGTCTTTATTGATATTTTTCATTATCCAAGTTATCCTAAGAATTTTTCTGCACGTGAAATTGTCTTGTTATATGTGTTATCATAAGGATATTTCTGCACCATCGTGTCATGATCCTTGTTATGTTAAGGGTTTATTCTGTATTGTTTTGTCATTATCCCAGTTATCCTAAGCATTTATCTATAACATTTTGTCTTTATCCTAGTTATCTTGATGGCATGTTCTTTAATATTTTGTCTTTATCCTAGTTATCTTGATGGCATGTTATTTAACATTTTGTCTTTATCCTAGTTATCTTGATGGTATGTTCTGTAACATTTTGTCTTTATCCTAGTTATCTTGATGGTATGTTTTGTAACATTTTGTCTGTATCCTTGTTATCTTGATGGTATGTTCTGTAACATTTTGTCTGTATCCTTGTTATCTTGATGGTATGTTCTGTAACATTTTGTCTGTATCCTTGTTATCTTGATGGTATGTTCTGTAACATTTTGTCTTTATCCTAGTTATCTTTATGGCATATTGTGTAACATTTTGTCTTTATCCTAGATATCGTGATGGCATGTTCTGTAACATTTTGTCTTTATCCTAGTTATCTTTATGGCATATTGTGTAACATTTTGTCTTTATCCTAGTTATCTTGATGGCATGTTCTGTAACATTTTGTCTTTATCCTAGTTATCTTGATGACATGTTGTGTAACATTTTTCTTTATCCTAGTTATCTTGATGACATGTTCTGTAACATTTTGTCTTTATCCTAGTTATCTTGATGACATGTTGTGTAACATTTTGTCTTTATCCTAGTTATCTTGATGGCATGTTCTGTAACATTTTGTCTCTATCCTAGTTATCTTGATGGCATGTTCTGTAACATTTTTTTCGAATGCACACATTTTTTGTTTTATCAAACGATAGACGCATATTACGATGTCCATAAGTGAAGTTAATAACCTTCCAGTGTAGGACATCATGCCCTGTCGCCAGCGCGGCCACAGAGCTACTTTGATGTCACTCTCTATAACTATTTGATGAGATACAATTAGGGGCAATTCCACCCATCAACTCTGCAACAATAAAAATAGTTCTAGGGCTGTCATATCTACCCTGGGGTTTAGTTGACTGCTGTGTCACAAAAATGTGGTCACTAACGTCGTATTTCCTGATGTACCACGGGGCAAGGTCATTTCTTTCTTTCTTTCTTTCTTTCTTTCTTTCTTTCTTTCTTTCTTTCTTTCTTTCTTTCTTTCTTTCTTTCTTTCTTTCTTTCTTTCTTTCTTTCTTTCTGTCTTTCTTTCTTTCTTTCTTTCTTTCTTTCTTTCTTTCTTTCTTTCTTTTTTCTTTCCTTCTTTCTTTCTTTCTTTCTTTCTTTCCATCTTTCTTTCTTTCTTTCTTTCTTGCTTTCTTTGTTTGCCTGTTTCTTTATTCCTTTCTTTCTTTCTTTCTTTTTATTATTTTTTTCATCTAAACTTTCTTTCTTTCCTTCTTTCTTTCTATCTTTTTTCTTCCTTCCTTTCATTATTTCTTTTCTATCTTTATTTCTTTCCCTCGTTCTGTCTTTCTTTCTTGCTATCTTTTTTCCTATCTTTTTATTTTTCTTTCTTTTCTTATACTTTCTGTTTTATTTTTTTTTTTTGGTGGGATAAATTAACTGCGCAAAATAAAATTAATTTTTTAATGTAAACATAAAAAGAGACCAAGGTATTCCAGAGATGCTAAACGTTCAAGAGACGTGCGTCTTTATTCCATGCATGGGGTCTTCTTATTTACTTCTAATCGTTCACCGATAAAGTGGGCGTGGAAACATTGTATTTCTTGTTTACGGAAACGTTGCCTTTCAGCCCGGAACATCCGTCTCCTGCATGAGTAACAATTTTTGAACGTTATAAGAGAGGAAAACAAAACACAACAGAACGAACCATCAATAAATGTTACGAGAACACTAGGCTCAGAGGACGATCACGAAGGAGATGGGTTGATTGGAATATTAGAAACACTAATAGAACATGTCTAGAAACATAACATCAGAAGAAGCCAACAGAAGAGCAAGAGACTGCAAATTATATTTAATCTCGACGCTGTTAGGTAAATGAGGAAGGAAAAAGAAACTCTCGTCATTGTCGCCAATATATGTTCCAAGTCACACAGGGAACTTACCCATAATTTCCCAGCACTTCAGTTTATGTTGCATACCATACATATACGTTGCATACCATACATATACCGTATCCACAGACATCTATCGCTTTCTCTAATTCCTCACACATCATACAAATACCGTATCCACATCCATTTATCCCTTTCTCTAATTCCTCCCACATCGTACAAAAAAACTCTTCCGCACATATTTCATTTCCTTCACACAATATCCCACACAGAAAGCGTTATTTCCCTTGAATTGGTCTAATGCCATATTATTGCTCTTCATGTGTCACACATATGACGTGGACTTCCGGTTAATATGGCGGATAGGCGACAGGAACCTTTGAGGTACTGTCTGAAAAATGTTCCTTGTTGCAGTTTCCTCATATTCCAAGTCCGACTTGCTGCCTGAGTTTAATGCTATGTGCACACCGTGAGCAGTGCTTTTCATTCGGATAGTATTTCGATATTCCCATTGCTTACGACGAATGATATCGTATGACGAAGGACAGTTCAGCTGTGTTCACTTTCGGTGTTGCTCATCCTTTTGTCTTTTGGCGTGTGCTATAGCGGCTATGATGGGGACTGCAGCTGCCTTTCTTTGTTTGGATATTTGATGACTAATTTTAATTCGGATAATTCCACTGCCACGGGAGGTTCAGCAAATATGGATTTTCATTCGTTTGCAGTGATACTGGGGCCATCGACTAACTATAACATATGACGTATAGAAGGGTAAACTTCATTTTTTCTCTCCATTACCCCTGTATCCCTCAATTACTCTGTATCTCTCCATTACTGTATATCTCTCCGTTTCCATGATGGCGGAACTAAGTCACGTTCTCTCGATCGCTGCAGAAATTACTTTGGGATCTGATCAATTTCGGCTTTCCGTTGCAATTTTCTGCATTCAAGTCGAAATGATGTTCTACTTATCATATCTACGCCAATGAATTTGGCGTTGCACGCACGGCAATACTCCGTTTTGACAAATCAAGTGTTGTGAATGCGACCTTCCACCGTCTAGTGTTGATCTGCGTTTTACGTCACAACGAGTGCTGTTCAATGACCGTTGATGGTGTTGTTTGCCGCAAGTTATTTAAAATTTCCAACGCATTAATGTGGTGGGCTCCGTCAAGTCAGCCGAAGTTTTATATCGTTGGCGAATTTGCACCATGTTCTGTTCGTTGTAGACTGCATTCACTAGAGTAATCATGTATCCATGGGCGCAGCCATTTTGTGCGTGCTACGTCATCGTAATGGCTCATCGTGTGTCCCAAGAGCGATCTGTTGTTTGGTGTGCAAAGGAGATAATCCGATGACGAACTGTGTTTTGCATGTTCGGAGTTGGAGTCAAACAAGATGCCCTAACATCATCAAGCGCTATACATTTAAATACTACGACGATCATCATTTTCAGGAGGACGTGGACTTCCGGGCAATATGGGGGATAGGCGGCAGGAACCATTGAAGGCCATGTCTGAAAAGTGTTCCTTGTTGCAGTTTCCTCATATTCCAAGTCCGGCTTGTTGCAGGAGCTACTGAGTTAAGTCCACTGTGCACACCGTGAGCTGTGTGTTTCATCCGTTTTGATCATGTTCCGTTATTCCAATTGTTTACGATGAATGCTGATATCGTATGACAGGGAACAGTTGTCCGTGTTCACTTTCTATGCGGTTTCACCCTATGTATTTTGGCGTGTGCTGAGACTGCTATGATGGGGACTACAGCTACCTTTCTTTGTTTGGGAGATGAGTTAGTAATTCGGATGATTCCACTGGCACGGACGGTTGAGCATTTATGGATTTTAATTCGTTTGCAGTGATACCGGGGCCTTCAATAACCACATAACCAAATATCTCTCCATTACCCTGCATCTCACCATTACGCTGTATCTCTCCATTACTGTATATCTCTCCATTACCCTGTATTTCTCCATTACTTGAAGATATCAACCCATCCTTTTTCCACCGCCCTCCCCACTTTCCACAATCCCAATTCCGTGTCATGCTCCATTAACCCAAAATCACACACACAACCTTCCTCTCTTTCACACCTATTCACTGGAGCCTGATCTCTCACACATCACACACATACACACACACACACACATACACACACATACACCCTCTTCTTCCCTCACAAATCACGCGCTCAATTATCTAACTCTCGATTCGCCTCGTGCCCTGACCGACCTCCACGAACCGAGTAACTACCGAAACTGGCCTCAGCAAAGACGGAACTGTCATCTCCTTGACACCCCTCGGCGGACGAGTCATGACGTGCGTGAACCCAGTCAGATTACCCATTAAAGTTTTACTCTGGTAGTCGTAAATGAAAGAGCCCCCCCTTCTTCTTCTACATTTCAGCTCCCTGTGGAGCATAGGTCTTCAACAAACACTTTCCAAGTCGTTCTGTTTCTTGCCATTCTTTTAAGATCATCCCATGTCTTTCCCATCATCTTCATCTCTGCTTCGATCTGTCTTCTCCAAGAATTCCTTTGCCTTCCTATTTGTCTTTTCCCCTGTGGATTCCAAAAATGGGTCTGTTATGTAATACTCTCATTTGGCTTCCGCAGTGTGTGTCCTATCCAGCGCCATCGTCTTCGCTGTATCTCTTTCTCCACTGGTATTTGACTGGTACATTTCCATAATTCTATGTTAGTGATTTTGTCCTGCCATTTCCATCCTTTTATTCTGCGTAAACATCCATTAATGAAAGTCTGTATCTTCAAGATTGTCAATGTTGTTGTTCTCCATGTTTCACAGCCATATGGAATGCAAATAAATGTATACAAATGCGAAGCTGCAGTAAAGCTGAATGTGAAGGAGATGTTTAAAAAAATAGAAAAAAATGGTAGGGTTAAAGCTTTACGTTAATACGTAAATACGTAAAGCTTGAACTATACCCACTGTTTTCCCCATTTCTCCTTTGTTTGCAACGCTCGGAAAAAAATCACAAACAATCAACAACAGAAAATAAAAAACAAGGAACGATTGATGGTCCGAAGCAGGATCATCATTAAGAATCATCATGAGACGTGTAAGGAGCAAAATAAAAGCAGAAATACGCGAGGAACAATGTGGATTTGTGAATGGAAAGGGCACCAATAATGCAATATACATCTTAAGAACATTGATAGAAAGATCTATAGAGGTAAAGAAAGATCTATATATGTGCTTTATAGACTACTCAAAGGCATTTGACAAAGTAAAGCATGTGGAAATATTCAACATGCTGGAGAAATTAAGCATTGCTGGCAATGATCTGAGAATCATTAAAAAAAATATACTGGCAACAAACAGCAGCCACAAGAATTAGCAACCAAATAGGAGAGTTTCAAAATAGAAAACAAGGAGTCAGACAAGGCTGTGTTCTGTCGCCGGATTTGTTTTCACTTTACAGCTAAAATATTATGAGATCAATAGTAGACATAAAAGGAATTGAAGTCAACGGTCACAACATAAATAATTTGCGATATGCAGATGATACAGTCCTAATAGCAAAGACAGAGAATGAACTACAATAAATGATAGACATTATAGTAAACAAACGCAACAAGAAAGTATGAATGGTAAGAAAACAGAATTAATGATCATATCAAAGAAACAATCATCACCAGCATGCAGCATAAAAATAAACAGGACAAATCTGAAACAAGTGCAACGATTTCGACTCTCACTTGTATACACTTCTCTATAGCAATATCTAATCTTCGACTTCCTACACCCTCTTAATCACGTCCTTATGTTGGACCTCCTACTCCTCAATGTAATGTCGATTCTTTGTTTCATGTTTTGCCCGACTCCATCAAAATATAATTCCGACTCCTGATTATGTAATCCTCCTTCAAGCTGGAAAGACATACGAGACTATAGGGAATTGACTGACAAAGCTAGACCACGTAAAACTGAAGAAAATATCCACGCACAGAACAGGACGTCAAAATGCAGACATGAGACATCAGGCAACACGTGACTGTGACCCTCAACATTTGACAACTAAGAGAGAAATTGAAAGAGAGAGAGAGAGAGAGAGTGAGAGAGAGAAAGGGATTACGTCACGGGAATTTCCATTGAAAGGTACAGATTACGTCACGTGAATTCCCACTGAGAGGGACGGCTTGTCCGTGAAGTTACCCGTCATCACATGCCATTAACAGGAAGCTCATGAAACATTCAACAAGTCTTGTCCGGAATGAGACCTCTAGTTGTCTGTCAACATAGTTAGCACCGGCCTCAACTGCAGTGCGTATCTGCGTGTCGACAGCTGAGGAAATATTGATATTTCTTCTTCATTTCTTGTTAATGTTCTCATCTCGTCTACTTCATCATGTAATTCATCTTTTGTGTTATTCCTATCCAATTTTCTTTCATCTGACTCACTCAGAAGAACTACAACGAATCTAGAAGTTAGTACCGTCTTCACAGTTTCAAAAATTACCTACCAATATTCCACACAAAAGCAACAATCATCAAATCTTAATCTCTCTTACCACAATCTCAGTCCTCATTATCCACGCAGTCACTATATCATCATCATCATCATCATCATCATCATCATCATCATCATCATCATCATCATCATCAAGTGCCGGGCCTGCTGGCGTAGGTGATCATGTCTCTTCACAACTTTCGATCTCGACATTTATTTATCATTTCTGTTGTTGACCTTCTGCCAAGCCATTCTCTTAAGCTGTCTGGTATTTTTTTTCTGCATTATATTATATTCACAATATAGCCATGACCTACTCATCTCACTTCACCACAACTGCAATAACAACTTATCTAAATTAGCACATCCCCAACCACCTCATTTATCACACGATCACCAAATAAGGGAGGATCGCGCGGGTGTGCGGCGAAATCCCCTATTTACTGGTTGAAAAACTGACGTACGGTGTTCGAAACCCGCGGTAGACAGTAAGGATTTTCTTTCTATCGGTGGTGACATAAACTTCTTGAGTCTCACACGTCGTGGCGACTGCTTTGACCAAGCGGCCTTGATCCCTCTGGTTCTATCGCGACACCCCCGCCGCTCCCCCCCCCCCCCAGCAATGGTAACATGTGTTGTGAAGATAGTTTTATTTTCTGGTTTAACAAAATTACCACGAAACCACGACCTCTTCATTTCACCTCACAACAGCCACAACTACAAACATCTCACCTCACAACAGCCACAACTACAAACATCTCACCTCACAACATAAACAACTACAAACAACTGAGCTCACAATAGCCGCATCTACAAACATCTCACCTCACAACAGCCACAACTACAAACATCTCACCTCACAACAGCCACAAATACAGACAACTCGCCTCATAACACCCACAACTACAGACAACTCGCCTCACAACACCAACAACTACAGACAACTCGCCTCACAACACCCACAACTACAGACAACTCGCCTCACAACATCCACAACTACAGAGAACTCACCTCACAACACCCACAACTACAGACAACTCGCCTCACAACAGCCACAACTACAGACAACTCGCCTCACAACAGCCACAACTACAGACAACTCACCTCTCAACAGCCAGAATTACAAATATCTCACCTCATAACAGCCAGAACTACAGACATCCCACCTCACAACCGCCTCAATTACAGACATCTCACCTCACAATAACCAGAACTACAAACATCGCCTACTCCAGCCGGAGGGCACATGGTGATATGTAACTGTATGTCAAGTGTGCATTTGTAGTCATCCTAGTCTCTCTAGATATAAAAAAAAGTAAAGTACCCCGTCACGCCAAGTGACGTATAGGGAATATGGTGTTAGTGCCATAAATTTTACAGACCTTCGGCCCATGATTTTTGGAGTAATGAGGTCTGTATTACGCCTGTGCCGCTTTACTTTCCCAGAAAAAAATCCCTTACCCATTAAAGGCTGGGTGAACCGGAAGCCGTCGGTTGGGATCGAACCCTACCTCTTGTTCTTTGTAGTCCAGTTCACTAACCACTGAGCTATCGCGGCTCCCTAGTCTCTCTAGTGGTCTGGCTGATTATCACCATTTTATGTTAATTTTCCATGTTTCCTGCAGCTCTATTCCCGGCCTTGAGTGATATGTTTAATGTTTTATATGTGTGCCTATCTCATTCATTTACAAGAGTGTTCTGTTTGTCTGGTTCTGAGGAAAGCTGCATGTGAGGTCCAAACGTCATGTTTTCTGTGTTCTGTTTGTCTGTTTCTGAGGAAAGCTGCATGTGAGGTCCAAACGTCATGTTTTCTGTGTTCTATTTGTCTGTTTCTGAGGAAAGCTGCATGTGAGGTCCAAACGTCATGTTTTCTGTGTTCTGTTTATCTGTTTCTGGGGACCGCTCCTTATGAGGTGTAAACATCATGTTTTCTGTGTTCTGTTTGTCTGTTTCCTAAGGAAAGCACCACGTGAGACCGAAACGTCATGTTCTCTATATGTTCTCTCCGGTACAGCTATCATTATAAATTGTGTTTCTCTGATCCCCAGAAACCTTCATCTGTCCAATAACTCACTTCAAGTGTAGCAACCACAAATGTGTACCACGTGACATGCACTGCGACTTTGTGAACGACTGTGGCGATAACTCAGACGAGCACTTGTGTGGTAAAATTTATCATTATCTTGTTTATCATCTTATTGTTTATCACCTTGTTTATCACCTTCTTGTTTATCATCTTCTTGTTACTCATTTTCATCTTTGTTACCTTCTTGTCTACAGCCTTTTTGTCTATCGTCTTCTTGTTCATCATCTTATTGTTTGTCATCTTGTTTATCAACTTCTCGTTTGTCGTCTTCTTGTTTATCATCTTATAGTTTATTATTTTATTGTTTGCATATTCTTGTCTGTAGTCTTTGTTTAGTTTATTGCCCTCCTGTTTACCATCGTCTTATTTATAATTTCCTTGTTGGTTATCCTCTTGTCTATCACCTTCTTGTCTATCACCTTCTTGTCTATCACCTTCTTGTTTATCACCTTCTTGTTTATCACCTTCTTGTTTATAATTTTTTTCATCTCGAATTGGTGGTGACTACAGTAGTTGGGAAAGAGGTGAGGTGGTGATTCAGGTTAAGAGACCATCACCACAACCACCATAATTATCACAACAATCTACGATCAGTTACCATATAATAATTTTTAAATTATTATCTTTATCATCATCATCATCATCATCAACATCATCATCATCAACATCAACATCAACATCAACATCATCATCATCATCATCATCATCACCAGCATTAATGTAATCATCAACGGCATAACTATCAACATTATCGCAATCACCTTAACCAATATTATCATAGCTGCTATAACTTATCATCGTTATCATATCACTGTCGATATCATTTTCATTAACATCATCACCATCGTCATCATCAACATCAACATCATCACCATCATCATAATCAACATCAGCATCATCACCATCGTCATCATCAACATCAACATCATCACCATCGTCATCATCAACATCAACATCATCACCATCGTCATCATCAACATCATCACCATCGTCATCATCAACATCAACATCATCACCATCGTCATCATCATCATCAACATCATCACCATCGTCATCATCATCAGCAACATCATCACCATCGTCATCATCAACATCATCACCATCATCATCATCAACATCAACATCATCACCATCGTCATCATCATCAGCAACATCATCACCATCGTCATCATCATCATCAACATCATCACCATCGTCATCATCATCAGCAACAACATCACCATCGTCATCATCAACATCATCACCATCATCATCATCAACATCAACATCATCACCATCGTCATCATCATCAGCAACATCATCACCATCGTCATCATCAACATCAACATCATCATCATCGTCATCATCACCAGCATTAATGTAATCATCAACGGCATAACTATCAACATTATCGCAATCACCTTTACCAACATTATCATAGCTGCTATAACTTATCATCGTTATCATATCACTGTCGATATCATCGTTATATCGTTATCATCAGCACTACATTTGCATAAAATTGTATTGTCACCAAAATCATCATTGTCTGTTTAACGTGTCATTTTCAGTAACATCATCACCATCGTCATCATCAACATCAACATCATCACCATCGTCATCATCAACATCAACATCATCATCATCGTCATCATCAACATCAACATCATCGTCATCATCAACATCAACATCATCACCATCGTCATCATCAACATCAACATCATCACCATCGTCATAATCAACATCAACATCATCACCATCGTCATAATCAACATCAACATCATCACCATCGTCATAATCAACATCAACATCATCACCATCGTCATCATCAACATCAACATCATCACCATCGTCATCATCAACATCAACATCATCACCATCGTCATAATCAACATCATCACCATCATCACCATCGTCATCATCATCATCGTCATCATCAACATCAACATCATCACCATCGTCATCATCAACATCAACATCATCAACATCATCACCGTCGTCATCATCAACATCAACATCATCATCATCGTCATCATCAACATCAACATCATCACCATCGTCATCATCAACATCAACATCATCACCATCACCATCGTCATCATCAACATCAACATCATCACCATCGTCATCATCAACATCACCATCGTCATCATCAACATCAACATCATCACCATCGTCATCTTCAACATCAACATCATCACCATCGTCATCATCAACATCAACATCATCACCATCGTCATCTTCAACATCAACATCATCACCATCGTCATCATCAACATCAACATCATCACCATCGTCATCTTACCGTGTCACTTCCATCTTTACCAAGTATCATCGTCGTAATTATCGTGAAAACATACAAGAGAAAATAGATAGAGTAGATCAGTTTGCTAACACAGTAGAACTGAAAATAAATGCAGAGAAAACCTAAATTATGAGAATAAATACCAAAAATACAAATAAAGTTACATTCGGAGGAATGTGACTGGAAGAAGTGGATGACTTTAAATACATGGGAAGCAATTTCATGACATAGCGCCCTAGAACCAGAGATATCTACTAGAAAAGGCATATCAGCCGAAGAATTCATTAGATTTAGAAACATTTGATGTTCAACTAGCATCCATCTCAACGCCAAGCTTAGAATTTACAAGTAAAATGGGCGATCAATACTCCTATATGAAGCAGGAACATGGGGGATAAATCATAAGGTACAGAGTCGACTATGGGGAAGGTCGCTGTCTTAAGAAGATTCTAAACATCCCTTAGGATCAACACATCAAAAACAAAAGAAGTCACCAGAAGATCAGGCATTAACAACATCAGTCAAGAAGTGAAAAGAAGACGTTAGAAATGGCTAGATCACGTTCTACGAATGGACCGAATCAGGCATCCGCTCCTAGCATTAACATGGACACCACCTAGCATTAACATGGACACCACCTAGCATTAACATGGACACCACCTAGCATTAACATGGACACCACCTAGCATTAACATGGACACCACCTAGCATTAACATGGACACCACCTAGCATTAACATGGACACCACCTAGCATTAACATGGACACCACCTAGCATTAACATGGACACCACCTAGCATTAACATGGACACCACCTGGCATTAACATGGACACCACCTGGCAAACGAAAATGAGGCATATCAATGGGGATATGACGACGAACCATACATGATGAAATGAGAGAGACTGGCAAGATCTGGCGAGAGCTGCCCATGCTTGTTCCAGACCGGATTGGGTGAAGATCTCTTGTGGGTGCCGCATGCTCGGAGCGGAGTTCAGAAGATTAAGAAGGAGAATTATCATCATTATTGTAGTATATCATCATAAACATTATCATTGTCGGTGTTACAAAGTATCATCATAAACATTATCATTGTCGGTGTTACAAAGTATCGTCATAAACATTATCATCGTCGGTGTTACAAAGTATCATCATAAACATTATCGTCATCGATGTTACAAAGTATCATCATAAACATTATCATCGTCGGTGTTACAAAGTATCATCATAAACATTATCATTGTCGGTGTTACAAAGTATCATCATAAACATTATCATTGTCGGTGTTACAAAGTATCATCATAAACATTATCATTGTCGGTGTTACAAAGTATCATCATAAACATTATCATTGTCGGTGTTACAAAGTATCATCATAAACATTATCATTGTCGGTGTTACAAAGTATCATCATAAACTTTATCATTGTCGGTGTTACAAAGTATCATCATAAACATTATCATCGTCGGTGTTACAAAGTATCATCATAAACATTATCATTGTCGGTGTTACAAAGTATCATCATAAACATTATCATCGTCGGTGTTACAAAGTATCATCATAAACATTATCATCGTCGGTGTTACAAAGTATCATCATAAACATCGTAATCATAAAGTGTGAGTACGAATACAATCAGAATCATCATAAAGAGTGAGTACGAATACAATCAGAATCATCATAAAGAGTGAGTACGAATACAATCAGAATCATCATAAAGTGTGAGTACGAATATAATCAGAATCATCATAAAGAGTGAGTACGAATATAATCAGAATCATCATAAAGAGTGAATACGAATATAATCAGAATCATCATAAAATATTAGTGTTATTTTTTTTTAAATGAACACTAAATAATTTGACCTGTTCTTATCAATTTATTATTTTCAAACATCATCAGTAATTTTTCATTAGCTCCGCCCCCTTAACCGATTACAAAAATAGCCCCGCTGTATTCGCATGCCTTCACAATTGTTTCTTCACTTCACTTCATGTCTTCAGAACGTCCGGAGTGTGGGTATGGCCAGTTCATTTGCGAGAATGGCGAATGTACCGAAACTACGCGGATGTGTGACGGGGTGCCCAACTGTAAAGATGGCAGTGACGAGAATCCAGAGAATTGTAGTAAGTCATATCCAATCAAAGTAAAACACAAATCCTCATAACTGTAGATAGTCGCATGCGTCACAGAGTCAATACCACATAATAAGTCACTGTAATCCATAGAAAGATATAGGTCTGTCCTTCAATGTAGCTAGCAGCCTCTTTCCTTTTCTTAATCCTCTGAACTCCAATCCGAAGCATAGGACACCCACAAGAGATCTCCACCCAATCCAGTCTGGAGCAAGCAAGGACAACTCTCTCCAGGACCTTCATCTATCATTTTATCATGTATGGTTCGTCCCCAATTGTCTGCCTCTTCTTCGTTTGCCAGATGGTGTCCATGTTAATGCTAGAGCTGGTTCGTTCCATTTGTAGAATGTTGCCTAGCCATTTCCAGGATCGTTTCACTTCTTGATTGATGTTATTTATGAGCTGATCTTCTGCCGACTTCTTTGTTCTTGATGTGTTAATCTCAACCGATGTTTAGAATCTTCTGAAGATAGCCACATTCAAATCCTCCATGTCGGCTTTCTATTTTATGGTTCATTAGCCACGCTTTTGCTGCCTATAATAGAATGGATCGCACATTTGACTTGTACATTTTAAACTTGGTGTTGAGATGAGACAAGTTGAGCGACAAATGTTTCTACGGCTTTTGAATGTCTGGGTTGACATACCAATTCCACCAAAGATCTCTTTCTCAATGTCACTATGTGATGACAATAGCTTCCAATGGTTTTAAAGTGATCCACTTCTTCTAGTCAAATTAATTTGAATGTAACAAGGATCAACACCGCTGTAAAACCTAACATCCATCATTGTAACTGGAACTTATAACATTGTGGGGAGTCTCATCCATAATTGTAACTGGAACGTATACAATTGAAGGGAGTCTCATCCATAATTGTAACTGGAACTTATAACATTGTGGGGAGTCTCATCCATAATTGTAATTGGAACTTATAACATTGTAGGGAGTCTCGTCCATAATTGTAAATGGAACTTATAACATTGTGGGGAGTCTCATCCATAATTGCAATTGGAACTTATAACATTGTAGGGAGTCTCATCCATAATTGTAACTGGAATTTATAACATTGTAGGGAGCCTCATCCATAATTGTAATTGGAACTTATAACATTGTAGGGAGTCTCATCCATAATTGTAACTGGAACTTATAACATTGTAGGGAGTCTCAGCCATAATTGTAACTGGAACTTATAACATTGTAGGGAGTCTCAGCCATAATTGTAACTGGAACTTATAACATTGTGGGGAGTCTCATCCATAATTGTAACTGGAACTTATAACATTGTGGGAGTCTCATCCATCATTGTAACTGGAACTTATAACATTGTGGGAGTCTCATCCATCATTGTAACTGGAACTTATAACATTGTGGGAGTCTCATCCATCATTGTCACTGGAACTTATAACATTGTGGGAGTCTCATCCATAATTGTAACTGGAACTTATAACATTGTAGGGAGTCTCATCCATCATTGTAACTGGAACTTATAACATTGTAGGGAGTCTCATCCATCATTGTAACAAAAATCCACGTAATAGCAACGTCTTCATTGCAGTCGACATATGGTAATAAATCACATCTGTTCATTGAAACAAAGACCCACAACACTGTAGTAAGTCACACCCATGAGGGTGACAAGAATTCACAACACTGTAGTAAGTCACACCCATGAGAGTAACAAGAACCCACAACACTGTAGTAAGTCACAAACATCAGAGTAACAAGAGCCCACACCACTGTAGTAAGTCACAAACATCAGAGTAACAAGAACCCACAACACTGTAGTAAGACACACCCATCAGAGTAACAAGAACCCACAACACTGTAGTAAGTCACAAACATCAGAGTAGCAAGAACCCACAGCACTGTAGTAAGTCAAAAACATCAGAGTAACAAGAACCCACAACACTGTAGTAAGTCACAAACATCAGAGTAGCAAGAACACACAACACTGTAGTAAGTCACATACATCAGAGTAGCAAGAACACACAACACTGTAGTAAGACACACCCATCAGAGTAACAAGAACCCACAACACTGTAGTAAGTCACAATCATCAGAGTAACAAGAACCCACAACACTGTAGTAAGGCACACCCACCAGAGTAACAAGAACCCACAACACTGTAGTAAGACACACCCATCAGAGTAGCAAGAACCCACAACACTGTAGTAAGTCACAAACATCAGAGTAGCAAGAACCCACAGCATTGTAGTAAGTCACAAACATCAGAGTAACAAGAACCCACAACACTGTAGTAAGTCACAAACATCAGAGTAGCAAGAACACACAACACTGTAGTAAGTCACAAACATCAGAGTAACAAGAACCCACAACACTGTAGTAAGTCACAAACATCAGAGTAACAAGAACCCACAACACTGTAGTAAGACACACCCATCAGAGTAACAAGAACCCACAACACTGTAGTAAGTCACAAACATCAGAGTAACAAGAACCCACAACACTGTAGTAAGTCACAAACATTAGAGTAACAAGAACCCACAACACTGTAGTAAGACACACCCATCAGAGTAACAAGAACCCACAACACTGTAGTAAGTCACAAACATCAGAGTAACAAGAACCCACAACACTGTAGTAAGACACACCCATCAGAGTAACAAGAACCGACACCAATGTAGTAAGACACACCCATCAGAGTAACAAGAACCGACACCACTGTAGTAAGACACACCCATCAGAGTAACAAGAACCCACAACACTGTAGTAAGACACACCCATCAGAGTAACAAGAACCGACACCAATGTAGTAAGACACACCCATCAGAGTAACAAGAACCGACACCACTGTAGTAAGACACACCCATCAGAGTAACAAGAACCCACAACACTGTAGTAAGACACACCCATCAGAGTAACAAGAACCCACAACACTGTAGTAAGACACACCCATCAGAATAAGAAGAACCCACACCACTGTAGTAAGACACACCCATCAGAATAACAAGAACCCACACCACTGTAGTAAGACACACCCACCATAATAACAAGAGCCCACACCCCTGTAGTAAGACACACCCATCAGAATAACAAGAACCCACACCACTGTAGTAAGACACACTCATCAGAATAACAAGAACCCACACCACTGTAGTAAGACACACCCACCATAATAACAAGAGCCCACACCCCTGTAGTAAGACACACCCACCATAATAACAAGAACCCACACCACTGTAGTAAGACACACCCACCATAATAACAAGAACCCACAACAGTGTAGTAAGACACACCTACCAGAGTAACAAGAACCCACAACACTGTAGTAAGACACACCTACCAGAGTAACAAGAACCCACAACACTGTAGTAAGACACACCCATCAGAGTAACAAGAACCCACACCACTGTAGTAAGACACACCCACCATAATAACAAGAACCCACACCACTGTAGTAAGACACACTCATCAGAGTAACAAGAACCCACAACACTGTAGTAAGACACACCTACCAGAGTAACAAGAACCCACAACACTGTAGTAAGACACACCCATCAGAGTAACAAGAACCCACAACACTGTTGTAAGACACACCCGAGTAACAAAATAGCTTAGTTTTGTTTGACGTCACACCTGTGACCTCTGTGCTTAGAGCACTCACCTGCTGACCTGAAGATTCGAGACTCAAATGCCAGTTTGGTGCAACATGTTTTCCTGATGTTAAAGGCTTCTTAGGTCCACCCAGCCTACACAAATAATGGATACTAGAGATATTATCGTAGAAAGTAAGCCAGGGGGAAAGGAACTGGCCACTCCACCCAATGAAGCTGACTCTTAGTACAAACAAATCACTTTATTACACAAACGACAATTGCTAATTGACTACCTTTACCTTATCAATATGACACCCTCCTGTGTCACATCTCCCTCATTCCAATAACCCTGGGAGTCGTTGCGGTAATACTAATAGACTCCATAATCATTTTCAATTGATGTCTATCTAAATCCATTCTTTTGACTCTGCCAAGTCGAGTTCTGTCCATTCTTTGATATTATCTTCCCATATCTTTCTGTCTACATCACCTTCTTTCTCCTTGTGTACTTCCTTTGTGGAATAGTCAATTGCAGGCTATATGATGGAGATACGTGTCACTTCTTCACAAAAGTCATCAAATTAATGTGTGCACCGATTGTTTGTTGTACCCCTTTGCTAGATTTTCATTTGTGATGCGATCTAAGTAAGGGATGCATCGAACCTTGTGATAACATTTTATCTTTGTAGCTTGTATTTTCTTCTGTAGCTCTACTGATAACCAAAACGTTGTGATAACATTTTATCTTTGTAGCTTGTATTTTCTTCTGTAGCTCTACTGATAACCAAAACCTTGTGATAACATTTTATCTTTGTAGCTTGTATTTTCTTCTGTAGCTCTACTGATAACCAAAACCCTGTGATAACATTTTATCTGTATAGCTTGTATTTTCTTCTGTAGCTCTACTGATAACCAAAACCTTGTGATAACATTTTATCTTTGTAGCTTGTATTTTCTTCTGTAGCTCTACTGATAACCAAAACCCTGTGATAACATTTTATCTGTATAGCTTGTATTTTCTTCTGTAGCTCTACTGATAACCAAAACCTTGTGATAACATTTTATCTTTGTAGCTTGTATTTTCTTCTGTAGCTCTACTGATAACCAAAACCCTGTGATAACATTTTATCTTTGTAGTATGTATTTTCTTCTGTAGCTCTACCGATAACCAAAACCCTGTGATAACATTTTATCTTTGTAGCTTGTATTTTCTTCTGTAGCTCTACTGATAACCAAAACCCTGTGATAACATTTTATCTTTGTAGCTTGTATGTTCTTCTGTAGCTCTACTGATAACCAAAACCCTGTGATAACATTTTATCTTTGTAGCTTGTATGTTCTTCTGTAGCTCATCTGATAACCAAAACCATGTGATAACATTTTATCTTTGTAGATTGTATTTTCTTCTGTAGCTCTACTGATAACCAAAACCCTGTGATAACATTTTATCTTTGTAGCTTGTATGTTCTTCTGTAGCTCTACTGATAACCAAAACCCTGTGATAACATTTTATCTTTGTAGCTTGTATGTTCTTCTGTAGCTCTACTGATAACCAAAACCCTGTGATAACATTTTATCTTTGTAGCTTGTATGTTCTTCTGTAGCTCTACTGATAACCAAAACCCTGTGATAACATTTTATCTTTGTAGCTTGTATTTTCTTCTGTAGCTCATCTGATAACAAAAACCCTGTGATAACATATTATCTTTGTAGCTTGTATGTTCTTCTGTAGCTCTACTGATAACCAAAACCCTGTGATAACATTTTATCTTTGTAGCTTGTATGTTCTTCTGTAGCTCATCTGATAACCAAAACCCTGTGATAACATTTTATCTTTGTAGCTTGTATGTTCTTCTGTAGCTCATCTGATAACCAAAACCCTGTGATAACATTTTATCTTTGTAGCTTGTATGTTCTTCTGTAGCTCTACTGTGAAGGTTTATGTTTTGCAATTGATAAGAACCTGGCGCATCAAGGGTGCTCATCAGCCAGATTTTAAAGCCAAGAGTTGTCTTTCCAAATAGATTCCAGCTTTACAATGGCTGTTGCAGTTTACGTTATTTGCTATTGTCGATGTTTCAAGCTTTCATCTCCGACTGATGATTACAAATATTTACATTTGTCAGCTGTTTATTTTTTTTTCTCATTTATTTTGATTGTTAGCAACAAGACCCCTAAGGCTGTTGATCGTCAGTTTTTTTTTTTTCAACATTGATCTCATAAAATATGCACCATAATATTGTATCTAGTTGTTGTATCATACACAGCTTTTTTGTCATTGATACTTCCAATGATTTTCTCATGTCTGCTTATCCTGGAAGATAAAATACGCATACTTCATTTATTATACATTTCAACAGAATAGAAGAAAGTGTATCTTAAATTAAATTTTAAAAAAAACTGTGTAGTTAAAGATTAAATATTGCTTCCCTCTAAACTCTCACTTGTATCAATCTTTTAGTCACTCACTCAAACTCAAAGTACCCCCGTCACGCCAAGTGGCGTATAGGGAAATATGGTGTTAGTGACCCTATATTTTACAGACCTTCAGCACATGATTTTTGGGGTAATGTGGTCAGTATTACGCCCGTGCTGCTTTACTTTCCCAGAAAAAAATCCGGTACCCATTTAAGGCTGGGTGAACCCGGAAGCCGTCGGTTGGGATCGAACCCTACCCCTTGTCCGTGGTAGTCCAGTTCCATTCTTTTAGTGATCAACGTTATTCTCCTAGAAGAGTATTCAAACATATTTATGTTACCTAAAATAGATATAGTTTGTGTGTGCTGTATCACAAAGTGAAATCACTCTCATCAAATATCTCAGTTTTGAGAACGAGTGAAATACACTGGCAACGGACACCTTCATCGATCAAACGATACTCAATTTTCATGATGAATTCTAAAACGCCGATTTCAAATTGAAAAAAAAACCCTGCTAGTATCAGGTCATTTGATGGGTACCGGATTTTTTCTGGGAAAGTGAAGCGGCACGGGCGTAATACCGACCACATTACCCCAAAAATCATGTGCCGAAGGTCTGTAAAATGTATGGTCACTAACACCATATTCCCTATACGCCACATGGCGTGACGGGAGTACTTTAGTTTTTTTAGTATCAGGTCTATTAGTTCTTGTTATACTCCTGCGAAGCCATCAATATCATGATAATTCTACCAAAATGCTTGTTCACAGGCTGCATGTTAAACTCTATCAAATGCTTGTTCACAGGCTGCATGTCAAACTCTATTAAATGCTTGTTCACAGGCTGTATGTCAAACTCTATCTAATGCTTGTTCACAGGCTGCATGTAAAACTCTATCAAATGCTTGCTCACGGGCTGCATGTTAAACTCTATCAAATGCTTGCTCACAGGCTGCATGTCAAACTCTATCAAATGCTTGTTCACAGGCTGCATGTCAAACTCTATCAATGCTTATTCACAGGCTGCATGTTAAACTCTATCAAATGCTTGTTCACAGGCTGCATGTTAAACTCTATCAAATGCTTGCTCACGGGCTGCATGTTAAACTCTATCAAATGCTTGCTCACAGGCTGCATGTCAAACTCTATCAAATGCTTGTTCACAGGCTGCATGTCAAACTCTATCAATGCTTGTTCACAGGCTGCATGTCAAACTCTATCAAATGCTTGTTCACAGGCTGCATGTCAAACTCTATCAAATGCTTGTTCATAGGGTTGCATGTCAAACTCTATCAACTGCTTGTTCATAGGGTTGCATGTCAAACTCTATCAAATGCTTGCTCACAGGGTTGCATGTCAAACTCTGTCAAATGCTTGCACACTGGGTTGCATGTCAAACTCTGTCAAATGCTTGCTCACAGGGTTGCATGTCAAACTCTGTCAAATGCTTGCACACTGGGTTGCATGTCAAACTCTATCAAATGTTTTCTTGAAATCTCTGAACACATGATATAGGTCTTGTTGGTGTTCATGTGTTCTTTACAGATAATTCTGAGATTGCAGATTTGTTCTGTTGTACTTCAACATGGACAAAAGTATGTCTCTGTCTCATCAATGTTATAATTTTTCTGATTGTTTGTTTAATCAGTTATATTTTCTAAATTCCATGTTTAATCATTTATGTTTTCTGATTGTATATTTCATCAGTCAAGTTTTATGATTGTACGTCATTAGTCAAGTTTTCTGATTGTATATTTCATCAGTCAAGTTTTATGATTGTACGTCATTAGTCAAGTTTTCTGATTGTATATTTCATCAGTCAAGTTTTCTGATTGTACTTTTCATTAGTCAAGTTTTATGATTCTACGTCATTAGTCAAGTTTTCTGATTGTACGTTTGCTCAGTCAAGTTTTCTGATTGTACTTTTCATTAGTCAAGTTTTATGATTGTACTTTTCATTAGTCAAGTTTTATGATTGTACGTCATTAGTCAAGTTTTATGATTGTACGTCATTAGTCAAGTTTTATGATTGTACGTCATTAGTCAAGTTTTATGATTGTACGTCATTAGTCAAGTTTTATGATTGTACTTTTCATTAGTCAAGTTTTATGATTGTACTTTTCATTAGTCAAGTTTTATAATTGTACGTCATCAGTCAAGTTTTCGGATTGTATATTTCATCAGTCAAGTTTTCTGATTGTACTTTTCATTAGTCAAGTTTTATGATAGTACTTTTCATTAGTCAAGTTTTCTGATTGTACTTTTCATTAGTCAAGTTTTATGATTGTACTTTTCATCAGTCAAGTTTTCTGATTGTACTTTTCATTAGTCAAGTTTTATGATTGTACTCTTCATTAGTCAAGTTGTCTGATTGTACGTCATTAGTCAAGTTTTCTGATTGTACGTTTGCTCAGTCAAGTTTTCTGATTTATACAAAAGTTTTATGATTGTACTTTTCATTAGTCAAGTTTTATGATTGTACGTCATTAGTCAAGTTTTATGATTGTACGTCATTAGTCAAGTTTTATGATTGTACTTTTCATTAGTCAAGTTTTCTGATTGTATATTTCATCAGTCAAGTTTTCTGATTGTACGTTTTTCATTAGCCAAGTGTTCTGATTGTACGTCATTAGTCAAGTTTTCTGATTGTATATTTCATCAGTCAAGTTTTCTGATTGTACTTTTCATTAGTCCAGTTTTCTGACTGTGTGTTATTAGTCAATTTTTCTGATTGTACGTTTTTCATCAGTCAAGTTAGACTTTCAACATTACTTAGTTTGGACAGCTGATAAGGCTAATTTGTCTGAAGTTATGACTTTGACGAAGATTTCGTCTCTTTAAGATTGTAATAACTAAGTCGTATATAAAGGCGTCAGCTCTCCGGCTTCCTAGATCTTGTTAGTGATAAAAAAGAGTGTGTTTATCACTTCCCCTTACCTGTCATAATCACAATATAACATAATACCACAGGTGTGAGCGTTTACATATGGCGATCACTTGTATGGACTGTAAAGGTACATACATATATACGAGTTAATATGAAGTCACATACAAGTTTATAGGGCAGGAAGTTTATATTTTAAATGTGATTGGAGAGCAAAACATGAGTGAGTTAACTTATCAATCAGTGTACATTTAGTCATTGTGATGCACTGGGCACCCAATAGCCCTTTCACATCATCTAACTTTTAACAACTAGTAAGCTCACATTAATCTTCAATGTTTTTCACTCATTCACATGCCTGCATATACATGTAATCACTACATCTATGAATCTACTGATAATCGTAATGTATATTTAAAAAATATGAATGATTTTATCATTATTTTATGGATACCATCACACGGTTTATGAACAAACTTCGAACTTATTAAATGTATATTAAAACAATTTAATCGCGCTGTTATTCATCAAGACCATGAATATATGTCTATGTATATATTATGCTCGAAAAAATGCATTAACATTGCATTCAATCACTTCATTTATGACTCTACTGATAATCACAATGTCTACACGGCTACGAGTAGTCACAATGTCTACACGCCTACGAGTAGTTGTAATGACTACACGCCTACGAGTAGTCACAATGTCTACACGCCTATGAGTAGTTGTAATGACTACACGCCTACGAGTAGTCACAATGTCTAAACGCTTACAAGTACACACATTGTCAAAACGCCTACGAGTAGTCGCAATGTCTAAACGCCTACGAGTAGTCGCAATGTCTACACGCCTACGAGTAGTTGCAATGTCTACACGCCTACGAGTAGTTGCAATGTTTAACCGCCTACGAGTAGTCGCAATGTCTACACGCCTACGAGTAGTCGCAATGTCTACACGCCTACGAGTAGTCGCAATGTCTACACGCCTACGAGTAGTCGCAATGTCTACACGCCTACGAGTAGTCACAATGTCTAACCGCCTACGAGTAGTCACAATGTCTAAACGCTTACAAGTACACACATTGTCAAAACGCCTACGAGTAGTCGCAATGTCCAAACGCCTATGAGTAGTCGCAATGTCTACACGCCTACGAGTAGTCGCAATGTCTACACGCCTACGAGTAGTCGCAATGTCTACACGCCTACGAGTAGTCGCAATGTCTGCACGCCTACGAGTAGTTGCAATGTTTAACCGCCTACGAGTAGTTGCAATGTCTACACGCCTACGAGTAGTCGCAATGTTTAACCGCCTACGAGTAGTCGCAATGTCTACACGCATACGAGTAGTCACAATGTCTACACGCATACGAGTAGTCGTAATGTCTACACGCATACGAGTAGTCACAATGTCTACACGCATACGAGTAGTCACAATGTCTACACGCATACGAGTAGTCACAATGTCTACACGCATACGAGTAGTCGTAATGTCTACACGCATACGAGTAGTCACAATGTCTACACGCATACGAGTAGTCACAATGTCTACACGCATACGAGTAGTCACAATGTCTACACGCATACGAGTAGTCACAATGTCTAAACGCATACGAGTTGTCGCAATGCCTACATGCCTACGAATAGTCGCAATGTCTACACGCCTACAAGTTGTTGCAATGTCTACACGCCTAAGAGTAGTCGCAATGTCTACACGCCTACGAGTAGTTGCAATGTCTAAACGCCTACGAGCAGGTACAATGTCTACACGCCTACGAGTTGCCACAATGTCTACACGCCTACGAGCAGTCACAGTGTCTACACGCTTACGAGTTGTCACAATTTCTACACGCCTATGTGCAGTCACAATGTCTACACGCTTACGAGTTGTCACAATTTCTAAACGCCTACGAGCAGTCACAATGTCTACACGCCTACGAATAGTCACAAAGTCTATACGCCTATGAGTAGTCACAAAGTCTACACGCCTATGAATAGTCACAATGTCTATACGCCTATGAGTAGTCACAAAGTCTACACGCCTATGAGTAGTCACAATGTCTACACGCCTACGAGTAGTCACAATGTCTACACGCCCACGAGTCGTTGTCACAATGTCTACACGCCTACGAGTAGTCACAATGTCTACACTCCTACGAGTCGTTGTCACAATGTCTACACGCCTATGAATAGTCACAATGTTTACCTGCCTGCGTATTGCATCACCATCTCTCTTACCACAGTTATTTATTGATGATATTTTAGTAGTCTTGGTACATTTCTACAGCTCTAAAACATGACTTCACTACAATTCTGCTGTCATCATCATCATCAAGTACCATGCCTACTGACGTAGATGATCATGTCTCTCCACAACTTTCTATCTCGACAGTTATTTATTATTTCTGTTGTTGACATTCTCTTAAGCTGGCTGGTATCTTTGCTCTTTGCTTCCCCTATTTCTTCGGTCCTTAATTTTCCCAGTTGTCACAATATATTCCAGCTCTTCCCTTCTCATCACATGAACAAAAAATGATTTTTTCTTCCTAAAATTGGTAATTAGCTTCCTCTCGTCGTTTTGGGCTCTTTCTGAACGTTTTCACTACCCCCACCCCCACCCGTCTAAGGTACTCCCAACACTCTTTCTATCATCATCATCGAGTGCCGTCTCCGCAACGAAGGTTGGCTACCATGGAGCGCCATTCTGCTCTGTCTCTTGCTTTGATGGTGCAGGTTGTCATAGGCTGATTTGTCCATCTTTTGATGTTACTCGTCCATGCTAGTCTTGGTCTGCCTCTGCCACTTTTACCTTGTATTTTCCCTTCGAATATTACTTTTATTAAGCTGTTGTGTCTTTTAACATGCCCCAAAAATTGTATTTATCTTGTTCTAATTGTGTTTAGTAGTTCTATTTTCATTTTTTGTTGTTTTAAAACTTCATCGTTTGTTTTCTTTTCTTTCCATCCAATTCTACCTATTATTCTATATATCCACATTTCAAAGGCTTCAATTCTCTGTTCTGTTTTCTTGTTTAATGTCCATGTTTCTGCACCCCATACAGGAATATTGAGAAGTTGTAGCATTTTGTTATTCTTAGTTTTAGCCCTGGTGTTATTTGTTTTGATGTTAGTATATTTTTCATGGCATTAAAATTACTTTTCGCCATACCTATTCTTTTATTTATTTCAGTTGTACATTTTCCATCACTGGTTATAGTGTGTCCCAGGTAGTTGTAGTTCTGAACTGTCTCCAGATGTATTCCTTCAGCTTTGATATTTAACTCTTTCAGTACGTTTAGCCGCACAGTGCGTCACTATCAATTTGTTTAGTGTAAACCGTCATCAAACCATATTCTTCTTTTCATGTCTTGTGTCATATTGGTTACGGTGAAATCTTATACCTTGTTCAGTAATCTAACAATTTAGAAATAATATGTTGTATGTTATATAAATATGAATATATAGGTTGATTTTTAAAAGCATGAACAATGTTCTCTTTGAAATCTCTTCCTTTTAATTGATAAAAAGCTTCCGTACGGAAAGAATTAATTGTATGTCTTGAGAATTTTCTTTCAGACATCTGTCTATCCTAAAATAAAAATGATCATAGGAGACTTTGCACCTTACATTTGTACAATATATGTGGTTAAAATGTGGTTATTTTACACCAGGAAAGGTCAAAGTAGTCAAAATTTGAAATATTTATTCTCACAAGTCTTAATGAACTAAAAAATCAATAGTGACAAACAATTCTTTGTTCTAGAATATTCATATTTTTGTCAAGTGTAACAAACCTGAACCACTCCCATAAATTATCAATCTAAATAATAAGTAGAATGTAATTTCTTCAGTATATCATCATTCGCATAAGTTACAACGTTTTAATGGCTATAACTAAAATACTACACTGAGATTAAAGCAAATAACCGTGATGGAGATTAACTATTATTTTCACTCAAAATGTCTTAATTTAAAAAAGTTGATGCACCTACAACTTAATCTATTACTCTATCGAGTACTTTCATAGTTACCTTAGATATTCACTATTTTGTAGACTCAGTAAAGTAATCTATATTACAAGATGGGAAATGCACTCTTTTTGACTCCACTAAGTTCTGAACTCGTTAACTCACACACTCCATCACTCTCTCCACCAATTTCTCCATTCACAATCAATTCATACACTCCATCACTCACTCCATCAATTTCTCCACTCACTAACAATTCATACACTTCATCACACACTCCATCACTCACTCCACCAATTTCTCCACTCACTAACAATTCATACATTCCATCACACATTCCATCACGCACTCCATCACTCACTCCACCAATTTCTCCACTCACTAACAATTCATACTCTAAATCGCACACTCCATCACACTTCATCACTCTCTCCATCACTCACTGTACAAATTCCTCCACTCACCAGCAATTCATATACTCCATCACATACTCCATCACGCACTCCATCACTCACTCCACCAATTTCTCCATTTACTAACAATTCATACATTACATCACACACTCGATCACTCACTCCACCAATTTCTCCATTCACTAACAATTCATGCATTCCATCACACACTCGATCACTCACTCCACCAATTTCTCCACTCACTAACGATTCATACATTCCATCACACATTCCATCACGCACTCCATCACTCACTCCACCAATTTCTCCATTCACTAACAATTCATACATTCCATCACACACTCGATCACTCACTCCACCAATTTCTCCACTCACTAACAATTCATACTCTAAATCGCACACTCCATCACACTTCATCACTCTCTCCATCACTCACTCTACCAATTCCTCCACTCACCAGCAATTCATATACTCCATCACATACTCCATTACACACTCCATCACTCACTCCACCAATTTCTCCATTTACTAACAATTCATACATTACATCACACACTCGATCACTCACTCCACCAATTTCTCCATTCACTAACAATTCATACATTCCATCACACACTCGATCACTCACTCCACCAATTTCTCCATTCACTAACAATTCATACATTCCATCACACATTCCATCACGCACTCCATCACTCACTCCACCAATTTCTCCACTCACTAACAATTCATACATTCCATCACACATTCCATCACGCACTCCATCACTCACTCCACCAATTTCTCCACTCACTAACAATTCATACTCTAAATCGCACACTCCATCACACTTCATCACTCTCTCCATCACTCACTCTACCAATTCCTCCACTCACCACCAATTCATATACTCCATCACATACTCCATCACACACTCCATCACTCACTCCACCAATTTCTCCACTCACTAACAATTCATACACTCCATCAAAAACTCAATCACACACTCCATCACTCACTCCACCAATTTCTCCACTCACTAACAATTCAAACACTTCATCACACACTCCATTACATACTCCATCACTCACTCCACCATTTTCTCCACTCACTAACAATTCATACAATCCATCACACACTCCATCACTCACTCCACCAATTTCTCCACTCACTAACAATTGATACACTGCTTTACACACTCCATCACACACTCCACCACACACTCCATCACTCACTCCATCACTAACTCCACCACTTTCTCCACTCACTAACAATTCATACGCTCCATCACACACTCCATCACACACTCCATCACACATTCCATCACTCACTTCATCACACACTCCATAACATACTCCATCACTCACTCCACCAATTTCTCCACTCACTAACAAGTCATACACTCGATCACTCAATCCACCAATTTCTCCACTCACTAACAAGTCATACACTCGATCACTCAATCCACCAATTTCTCCACTCATTAACAATTCAAACACTTCATCATACACCCCATCACTCACTCCACCAATTTCTCCACTCACTAACAAATCATACACCCCAACACTCACTCCACCAATTTCTCCACTCACTAACAAGTCATACACCCCATCACCCACTCTACCAATTTCTCCACTCACTAACAAGTCATACACCCCATCACTCACTCCACCAATTTCTGCACTCACTAACAATTCATACACCCCAACACTCACTCCACCAATTTCTCCACTCACTAACAAGTCATACACCCCATCACTCACTCCACCAATTTCTCCACTCACTAACAATTCATACACTCAATCACACACTCTATCACATACTCCATCACACACTCCACTACCCACTCCACCAATTCCTTCACTCACTTGCACACACAAATAATCCACTCCAATCTTAACCTCTCACGTCACGTGACACACTTCCCAGGTCAGCATTTACAGTGCCCGACTGGACTGTACGTCAGCAACAAAAGCCGCTGCGACACCTGGGCAGAATGTCGTCTAACACACGCCGACGAAATCAATTGTAAGTCATCCTCTGTTTCATCTACTATCACTTTCATCGTCACCGTCTTCATCTTTGTTTGTTCTGTTCTCTGGTTTTTTTTTGTTGTATGGCGCCAACCATCTACGTTTACAAATTAATTCAGAGGATGAGGTATGTTTACAGCACTCGGTAAAAATGACAAATAATCAACAACAGAAAAAAAAAAACAAAGAACACTATATGGGCCGTAGCAGGATCGAACCCGTACTCAGTGGCACATTGCTACGAAAAGCCAAACATTAGGCAAACACTGCCACTCAGCTAACTGTAGTTTCTCCACTCACTAACATATCCACTCACACGTACATCCACTGGACGTGTGAGTGGACGTAAACGTAGAGAACTAATAGTTAGCTGAATGGTAGTGTTCCCTAGCGTTTGGCTTTACGTGGCAAGGCGCAGTGTCACTGAGTACGGGTTCGATCCTGCTTCGGTCCATATATTGTATTTTTTTTTTCTGTTATTGATTATTTGTAATTTTTTTCCGAGTGCTGTAAACATACCTCTTCATCTTAATTGTTTCGCTGATTATCACCTCGGAAGTTTCTCTCTATAATAATATTCATTTATTATTATGTGCTTCACATCTACGTTTACCCGGCCCTGAATTTGTACAGACAACAAAGTAAATAGCATCAGAATGAACACAGTGAATAGCAAAATGCTATATTTACTCAACATTCTTGCATGGCGCAGAAATATGGACATTACATAAGAAAATAGAGCATAAAATTTGAGCAATTGAAATGTGGATCTATAGGAAAGTTGGGAGAATTAAGTGGAAGGAAAAAAGGACAAGCAAGGAAAGTCTGAATCAGCTGAAAATGAAAAACAAAAGAAAAAAAAAAGAAAAAAAAAAGAACTATTTAACACAATTCGGAAAATACAAGTGAAAATTTTGGGGCACTTCAAGAGACATAATACAATTCTAAAAAGTCATCTTGGAAAGGAAGGGACAATGATGCAGAGGTAGATCAAGACTAAAGTGGACTGATATCATCAAAAAGTTGGTCAGGTGAACCTATGACATCGCGGGATATCAAGATAAGTGACAGTAAAATGGCGCTCTATGGTATCCAATCTTCGATGTGTAGACGGCAACCAATGAATGAATGACGTTCCATGGTAGCCAACCTTTGACGTGGAGATGGCAGTCAATAAATGAATGATGTTCAATGGTAGCCAACCTTTGACGTGGAGATGGCAGTCAATAAATGAATTATGTTCAATGGTAGCCAACCTTTGACGTGGAGATGGCAGTCAATAAATGAATGATGTTCAATGGTAGCCAACCTTTGACGTGGAGATGGCAGTCAATAAATGAATGATGTTCAATGGTAGCCAACCTTTGACGTGGAGATGGCAGTCAATAAATGAATGACGTTCCATGGTAGCCAACCTTTGACGTGGAGATGGCAGTCAATAAATGAATGATGTTCAATAGTAGCCAACCTTTGACGTGGAGATGGCAGTCAATAAATGAATGATGTTCAATGGTAGCCAACCTTTGACGTGGAGATGGCAGTCAATAAATGAATGATGTTCAATGGTAGCCAACCTTTGACGTGGAGATGGCAGTCAATAAATGAATGATGTTCAATGGTAGCCAACCTTTGACGTGGAGATGGCAACCAATGAATGAATGGCGCTCCATGGTAGCCAATCTTTGATGTGGAGATGGCACCCAATGAATGAATAACGCTCCATGGTAGCCAACCTTCGATGTAGAGACGGCACCCAATGAATGAATAACGCTCCATGGTAGCCAACCTTCGATGTGGAGACGGCACCCAATGAATGAATAACGCTCCATGGTAGTCAACCTTCGATGTAGAGATGGCACCCAATGAATGAATAACGCTCCATGGTAGCCAACCTTCGACGTGGAGACGGCACCCAATGAATGAATAACGCTCCATGGTAGCCAACCTTCGATGTGGAGACGGCACCCAATGAATGAATAACGCTCCATGGTAGTCAACCTTCGATGTAGAGATGGCACCCAATGAATGAATAACGCTCCATGGTAGCCAACCTTCGACGTGGAGACGGCACCCAATGAATGAATAACGCTCCATGGTAGCCAACCTTCGATGTGGAGACGGCACCCAATGAATGAATAACGCTCCATGGTAGCCAACCTTCGATGTGGAGACGGCACCCAATGAATGAATAACGCTCCATGGTAGCCAACCTTCGACGTGGAGACGGCACTCAATGAATGAATGGCGCACCATGGTAGCCAACCTTCGACGTGGAGACGGCACCCAGTTAATGAATAAACGTCCATGATAGCCAACCTTCGACGTGGAGACGGCAACCAGTTAATGAATAAACGTCCATGGTAGCCAACCTTCGACGTGGAGACGGCAACCAGTTAATGAATAACGCTCCATGGTAGCCAACCTTCGACGTGGAGACGGCACCCAATGAATGAATAACGCTCCATGGTAGCCAACCTTCGATGTGGAGACGGCACCCAATGAATGAATAACGCTCCATGGTAGCCAACCTTCGATGTGGAGACGGCACCCAATGAATGAATAACGCTCCATAGTAGCCAACCTTCGATGTGGAGACGGCACTCAATGAATGAATAACGCTCCATAGTAGCCAACCTTCGATGTGGAGACGGCACCCAATGAATGAATAACGCTCCATAGTAGCCAACCTTCGATGTGGAGACGGCACCCAATGAATGAATAACGCTCCATAGTAGCCAACCTTCGACGTGGAGACGGCACTCAATGAATGAATAACGCTCCATAGTAGCCAACCTTCGATGTGGAGACGGCACCCAATGAATGAATAACGCTCCATAGTAGCCAACCTTCGATGTGGAGACGGCACCCAATGAATGAATAACGCTCCATAGTAGCCAACCTTCGACGTGGAGACGGCACTCAATGAATGAATAACGCTCCATGGTAGCCAACCTTCGATGTGGAGACGGCACCCAATGAATGAATAACGCTCAATGGTAGCCAACCTTCGACGTGGAGACGGCACTCAATGAATGAATAACGCTCCATGGTAGCCAACCTTCGATATGGAGACGGCAACCAGTTAATGAATAAACGTCCATGATAGCTAACCTTCGACGTGGAGACGGCAACCAGTTAATGAATAAACGCTCCATGGTAGCTAACCTTCGACGTGGAGACGGCAACCAGTTAATGAATAAACGCTCCATGGTAGCTAACCTTCGACGTGGAGACGGCAACCAGTTAATGAATAAACGCTCCATGGTAGCCAACCTTCGACGTGGAGACGGCAATCAGTTAATGAATAACGCTCCATGGTAGCCAACCTTCGACGTGGAGACGGCAACCAGTTAATGAATAAACGCTCCATGGTAGCTAACCTTCGACGTGGAGACGGCAACCAGTTAATGAATAAACGCTCCATGGTAGCTAACCTTCGACGTGGAGACGGCAACCAGTTAATGAATAAACGTCCATGGTAGCTAACCTTCGACGTGGAGACGGCAACCAGTTAATGAATAAACGTCAATGATAGTTAACCTTCGACGTGGAGACGGCAACCAGTTAATGAATAAACGTCAATGATAGGCAAACTTTACTTTACTTTGCTCTACTTTACTTGACTTCACTTCACTTCGCTTTACATTACTTTACTTTACTTTACTTTACTTTACTTTACTTTACTTTGATTGGCTTTACTTTACTTTACTTTACTTTACTTTACTTTGATTGGCTTTACTTTACTTTACTTTACTTTACTTTACTTTACTTTGATTGGCTTTACTTTACTTTACTTTACTTTGATTGGCTTTACTTTACTTTACTTCATGTTAATATACTCACTTGGTATTTGGCGGTTCAACAAATTTCTATTTCAAATATCATCATCATCATCATCAAGTACCGGGTCTACTGGCGTAGGTGATCATGTCTCTCCACAACCTTTGATCTCGGCAGCTATTTATTATTTCTGTTGTTGACCTTCTGCCAAGCCATTCTCTTAAGCTGTCTGTTATTTTTTTCTGTGTTTCCCTCTTTCTCTTCGTCCCTCAAATTTCCCAGTTGTCACAATATATTCCAGTTGTTCTCTTCTCATTACATGGCCAAAAAATGATGATTGTTTCTTCCTAATATTGGTAATTAGCTCTCTTTTTGCTTTGACCTATCTCAGAACATCTTCATTACTCTTCTTAGCTGTCCATGGTACTCTCAACATTCTTCTGCAAAACCACATCTCCACAGACTCCAGTGATTTTCTTGTTTGTTGTCCTATTGTCCACGATTCGCATCCATATGTTAATACTGGCTCTACATAACATTTAAGAACTCTTTTTGTCTTGTTTCTATTGTCAAAAATGGATTGCATAGTATCTTCCTCATTTTTTGGAAAGCTGCTTTTGACTGAGCCATTCTGCATCTCACCTCTTTTGTACATCTTCCGTCTGAGGTTAACAAATTCCCTAAATATTTAAATTTCTTTACCTGTTTTAATATTGTTCCACTTGTCTTTATTTTGCAATCAGGTGATGTCTTTTTCTTTGTTGTTACCATTACCTCTGTCTTTTTGCTATTAAGGCTGAGTCCTTTATTTGTGCTTTCTTTCACTATAATGTCCAACATTTTTTGTCATATCAAATATACTTAGATGATAATAATTTATTTGCAGTCTTTAATTATTTATTTCCAGAAGACGTTAATTATTTTTATCTTCATTATCACTTTTTTAAGGGTGACAACTTTTGTTTCCGTGTCTTTATTATCATGAATTTGTGAGTTTAATGCAATTGTTAGCGTTTCCAAGCATTGTTGTCCTAAGTGTGACTGATATTTGACTGCCGACTATATGTTTAGTGGTTTTGTTTTAATGATGTTGCACTTTGAACTCACGGATACCTGAACAGGTGTATGCCCTGAGCCAGGCTTCCTATGTGGAAACGGGGAATGCCTAAAGGTTGACGCAGTCTGTGATCAGGTCTGCGACTGCGTGCATTGTGAGGACGAGATGACGTGTGGTAAGTGTCCGTGACCTTTAGCACAACTATTCTCTATTCCGTTCTATCAATGAATAAGTTTCACTACAGCCGGGACATCCCCATATCCGCTCCACCTGAAATCCCATAAATTCTCGAAGCTTATGCAGACTTATAATTCCTGTAAAGTGTTGATAAATGAGAAACGCATTTTCATTTCCCACTAAGCACTCCGGATCGATCTGATCCCTTCTCCACCTTTAGACTCCCCAATCTCTCAACATATACATCATTGTCCCACCTTTAGACTCCCCAATCTCTCAATATATACATCATTGTCCCACCTTTAGACTCCCCAATCTCTCAATATATACATCATTGTCCCACCTTTAGACTCCCCAATCTCTCAATATATACATCATTGTCCCACCTTAGACTCCCCAATCTCTCAATATATACATCATTGTCCCACCTTAGACTCCCCAATCTCTCAATAAATACATCATTGTCCCACCTTAGACTCCCCAATCTCTCAATATATACATCATTGTCCCACCTTAGACTCCCCAATCTCTCAATATATACATCATTGTCCCACCTTAGACTCCCCAATCTCTCAATATATACATCATTGTCCCACCTTAGACTCCCCAATCTCTCAATATATACATCATTGTCCCACCTTTAGACTCCCCAATCTCTCAATATCTACATCATTGTCCCACCTTTAGACTCCCCAATCTCTCAATATATACATCATTGTCCCACCTTAGACTCCCCAATCTCTCAATATATACATCATTGTCCCACCTTAGACTCCCCAATCTCTCAATATATACATCATTGTCCCACCTTTAGACTCCCCAATCTCTCAATATATACATCATTGTCCCACCTTAGACTCCCCAATCTCTCAATATATACATCATTGTCCCACCTTTTAGACTCCCCAATCTCTCAATATATACATCATTGTCCCACCCATTTTCCTCCTCTTCTCTAAAGAAATGAAGAACAAACTTGGCGATGTCCTCTTTGTCGAGAGTAAGGCCACACTCAGTGCCAGTACTGCCAGGGAGCTTATCGACTACTTCCTTGCCGTGTACATATCAGCATGCCCAGGACAGTACACCCATGTTAACGTGTGTACTTATGAGTTACACAAGAACTGCATCCCCTCCTGGCGCTGACACTGTCAGTGGGAGAGAGAATTGAAAAATAAAAATAGAAAAAAAGGAATGGTAAAAACTTTACGTGATTGATAGACAACACAAAGTTGAACGACGTTTCGGCTCAATAGGCCTTCTGCAGGAACAAACAAACAACACGCACGCACGGATATGTAAGTAAATAAAACTAATCATACATAGCTAACTAGTAATGAAACATCACAAATGGTGAAAATCGTAATGCAATAATGATAGTCTAGTAAACGGTCTAAACTAAAATATATGCACTAGAGTAAACACTAAGGACGAAATACAAACATTTAGTAGCAGCGGTGTGTCTATCTTCTGAAGCATACTTTACGAGTCAGTTACCAAAACTTCGGGATCCACGTTCTGTGTAATAAACCATGTTATCACCTTTGTTGCAGCTTCTAGCTGCATTCTCATGCTGGGCATCGTAGCACATTATCATATAACAACAATAATAGTAGTAGTAATAAAATAATAATAATAATCAGGGTTTTTTTTTCTCAGCCGAAACTGTCCGCAACGCGCTCCGACAATGATTCATAACGTTTAACTCTTTCAGTACGGAAGCATTTTATCAAGTTAGCGGTAGAGATTTCAGAGATATAATATTTTTATGTTTTAGAATATCAATCTACATGTTTATATTTATCTAACACTTAACATATTAGATATTAATATTAATATAATTAAACTAGGAATTATATATCACCAAAACCAAGATGATACAAGACATATAAAAATAATATGGTTTGATGACAGTTTACACTTATCAAATTGAGAGTGGCGAACGTAAAAAAAAAATTAAAAATTAAAGTACCCCGTCATGCCAAGTGGCGTATAGGAAATATGGTGCTAGTGACCATAAACTTTACAGACCTTCGGCACATGATTTATGGGGTAATGGATCGGTATTACGTGCCGCTTCACTTTCCCAGAAAAAAACCCGGTACCCATTAAAGGCTGGGTGAACCCGGGCCGTCGGTTGGGATCTTACCCTACCTCTTGTCCTTTGTAGTCCACAGCTAAACGTACATGACCGAAATCGGCATGGCGCATGGCGCATAGTGTGTCAAAGCGTCAAAGCGTTAATGATCACTGGACTTCTCAACTCATTTACTGACTGTTTGCAACTTCATTTGATTCGTGTAACATACATTACAGAAATTATCTCACATTGTTTACACATTATCTATTTTTATCCTCCGATATATAGATGAGATTTCTCAGAAGAATGTTGAAAGTTCCCTGGACAGCTAAGAAAGACCAATGATGAAATTCTCAAACAGGCCAACACAAAAAAGGAGCTCCTAAAATACATCAGAAAGAAACAATCAACATTTTTCTGGCACATCATGAGAAGAGGAAAGTTGGAATACTTAGTTACAACTGGCAAAATACAAGGAAAGAGAGATCGCCAACGACAAAGAGAGAAAATACTAGATAGCTTGGTGTCATGGCATGGTAAACAATCAACAACAGAACTAATACGATGCACTGTAGATAGAAGATTGAGGAAGGACATGATCGCCTACGCCAAACTGTATGGCACATGATAATAATGATGATATGTAACACATCTCTCGTTCCTTTCATTATTTCATCTCTTATCCCTCTGTTTATTTCTCCTTGATTTATATGTTCCATTCATCCTATATATAGTAGAGTTTATCTTTATTTCGTTGTTCGTTTGTGTTCTCGATTTCTGAGGAAGACCGCATGTAGGCTGAAACGTCAGTATCTTGTTTTGTCCTTTTTTGTAAAGTTGAACTTGTAGGAGTGTACTTTACACAGATCTTTCAGAGCCTTGTATGGATCCGTATACTGAGATCAAGAGACAGTTAAAGAGACGCATCCTCATACAATATTCTTCTACTACCACCTTTCACCTGCCAAAAGTAATCAAACACCTTCTTTCCCAGCCTGCTTGGTCCTCATCATCATCATTGAGTGCCCTCTCCGCATCGAAGGTTGGCTACCATGGAGCGCCATTCCACTCTGTCTCTTGCTTTGATGGTGCAGATTGCCATAGGCTGACTTGTCCATCTTTTGATGTTACTCGCCCATGTTAGTCTTGGTCTGCCTCTGCCTCTTTTACCTTGTATTTTCCCTTCCAATATTACTTTTATTAGACTGTTGTGTCTTTTAACATGACCAAAAAATTTCATTTGTCTTGCTCTAATTGTGTTTAGTAGTTTTTTTTTTCATTTTTAGTTGTTTTAAAACTTCTTCGTTTGTTTTCTTTTCTTTCCATCCAATTCTGCCTATTCTTCTATAAATCCACATTTCAAAGGCTTCAATTTTCTGTTCTGTTTTCTGGTCTAATGTCCATGTTTCTGCACCATACAGGAATATTGAGAAGATGTAACATTTTACTATTCTTAGTTTCAGCCCTGATGTTATTTGTTTTGATGTTAGTATATTTTTCATGGCATTGAAATTACTTTTTGCCATTCCTATTCTTTTATTTATTTCAGTTGTACATTTCTCCTTGGCTTTCTTTGGACTGTTACGTAATGAGGCTCCAATCTCTTTCACGGTGGTCTGCCATATTCGTCTTTCGTGTTCTGAATATGCCTCATGTGTACCACACACTTTGCTGTTTTCCCTTTCTGGGCCGTTGATTACTTTAAATTCCTCCGCCCCATCCACCATCACAAACCTTTTCCTACTTGGTCCTACTCTCCTTAAGATAGTTCCGTGAGTTTCCCAGCTTCTTCATTTGTTTCTACCTCGCTTCTCCATGTATATTTTGATCTTCTCCATATATATTTTGATCTTCTCCATGTATATTTTGATCTTCTCCATATATATATATATATATTGATCTTCCCATGTTTTTTTTTCTCCCCTGCGGATTCCAAACAAACAACACCTTCCTACTAGAATACATTTCCCACCGCCGCGTGAGCTGAAATTGATCACTGAGAACATTTCTTGTAATATTTTGTCAAAATAAAAACATCAACCAAAAACAAGGGTGGCAGAATCGATCACTTGTCGGGCTCCAGTCCAGGAGAAGGCGGGTTCGAATTCCATTAGGGTCAAACTATATTGCTATCGGGGGTGGGGGGGGGGTGAAATAAAAACTTATCGGAACACCTCGCGGTGATTGCACTGGACAAGCGGCCATTATTCTCTGTTTCTACAATTCCCCTCGGCATACCCCCCCCCTTTCCCCCCACCTCTCGAAAAATAAAAATTGTGAAATTTTGTGGAACTTGTGAACAGACACAATACCCTACTGAAGGTGGTCTTGGAAGAGAGGGTACAAGGTAGACAAGACAGAAGCAGACCAATACTAAAGTAGGTTGATACAATCAAAATACGAAAAGGTGAACCTATGACAACGTGCACCATCTAGACAAGAGACACTCAATGGTAGCCATCATTCGATGCTGAGACGGCACCCTAAAATAGCAATAATATTATTTTAAATTATGATCAACACCCTGCACTCCGGTTACATCCATAGGTGTTCTGATCTTCTTAAAATATCCATCAGCACACAGCGACTAATTATGGCAGTTCGGTGTTGGTTTACCCCCAATAAAAATATGTGTGTATCCATTTTTAGAGGCCGGGTGAACCCCGGAGCCTTGTCGGTCCAAACAAAATCCGCCACTTATGGAGATTGAAACTAGGCTCTTCTGAGCAGAAAGCGAGCACACTAACCACCGAGGTTCTGTCCAATAGAATGACTGAATATTAACAGAGAGTTTGTGGGCACGCCCGTTAAAGACTAATGCACTTGTCTACTTAGTGCAACGATGAAATAGAAGAAAAAAGGAATGAATAAATAATTTTAGAACTACAAGAAAAGTATGATTATCTGGATATCCGGACTATGCCTTCACGTGTGCAGTCCCGATAATCGAGTTTCTAATCTTTATAGATAGCTTATCTTGGGCGATAAAGCTCTGAAGAGCTGTGTGGTCTAGAGGTGCGTTGTCGGCCTCAGGACATTAAAGACCCGGATTCAAAGCCCCTCAGATGCGGTGGTGATTTTTCTCAAATAAAAAAGTTAATCCGTTTTTTTCTTTATGACGTTACTCTCCTCTTATCTCTTGGGTAGTGAGATCCGATGTCTAACCATCTCGGATAACGGCAATAAATAAAATGTCCCCTGTGCACTCGCGCATGTTAACATTCTTTGGCAGTTGAAAGCGAAAAATAAATTTGATCGCTGTCCCGGGTAAAGATCTCAGCATAAACCTACCCACATCGTGGAACTCTGGTCGTAATACGGAGTTCGTTCACCTGGCTCAGGATCTTCCTCGGATCTTCTCGAGGGATAGAGCACCCTTGTGGTTCGTCCGGTGTGCTATCTTGTTGAGGTGTGCTCTCTTGTTGATCCCAACAATACAACAAACATGACTTATTTAATAACTACAATTATAAAGTCCATATTGTTCCAGAAATGACTCATCCGCCATTGTATTTACAGACAACGAATTTTGCGATCACAGTACGTACTACAGGTGTCGTGCTCCTCCGCACAGGTGCCTGCGCCATGAGTTTGTGTGTGACGGCGTCAACCACTGCAAGAACTCAGACAAAGGCATTGATGAGTATTTATGTGGTGAGTCAATCGGGAGGACAAATTGACAGACAAACAAATAGATAAATAGATGAGATGGATTAGATAGGTAGTGATAGAGCAGAAGATAGACAGACTGATTAAATTACAAGTATATTAGACAGAAAGAAAAGCAGATACATGTGTATTGTATTAGATAAAAGAAGATAATAACAGGTAGTCAGAACATACTAATATTTTAAAACAAATGGCATTTTGACAGTAAAGTAACAACAACAACAACAACAACAGAAAGTAAAGGCTCCCTCTACGTCTTGATAGGTGTATGGTGAATATGGTGTTAGTGACCATATTTTTCTATGACCACGACACATGTTAGGGTGATGTGGTCGGTATCACATCAGGTCGCCATTGTCTGACCTTTCTACTCTTAGCTAACTTTATTATGACATTGTCTGACCTTTCTGCTCTTAGCTAACTTTATTATGACATTGCCTGACCGTTCTACTCTTAGCTAACTTTATTATGACATTGTCTGACCTTTCTGCACTTTGCTAACTTTATGATGTATTATATTGTGACCTTTCTGCTCTTATCTAACTTTATTATGACATTGTCTGACCTTTCTGCTCTTAGCTAACTTTATTATGACATTGTGTGACCTTTCTGCTTTTAGCTAACTTTATTAAGACATTGTCTGACCTTTCTGCTCTTACCTAACTTTATTATGACATTGTCTGACCTTTCTGCTTTTAGCTAACTTTATTATGACATTGTCTGACCTTTCTACTTTTAGTTAGTTTTTTCTGACGTTGTCTGACCTTTCTACTCTTAGCTAGCTTTATTATGACATTGTCTGACCTTTCTGCTTTTAGCTAACTTTATTGTGACATTGTCTGACCTTTCTGCTTTTAGCTAACTTTATTATGACATTGTCTGACCTTTCTGCTTTTAGCTAACTTTATTATGACATTGTCTGACCTTTCTGCTTTTAGCTAACTTTATTATGACATTGTCTGACCTTTCTACTTTTAGTTAGTTTTTTCTGACGTTGTCTGACCTTTCTACTCTTAGCTAACTTTATTATGACATTGTCTGACCTTTCTACTTTTAGTTAGTTTTTTTTCTGACGTTGTCTGACCTTGCTACTCTTAGCTAACTTTATTATGACATTGACCTTTCTGCTTTTAGCTAACTTTATTATGACATTGTCTGACCTTTCTACTTTTAGTTAGCTTTTTCTGACATTGTCTGACCTTTCTATACCTAGTTAACTTTTTCTGACATTGTCTGACCTGTCTACACTTATTTAACTTTTTCTGACATTGTCTGACCTTTCTACAAGTAGTTAACTTTTTCTGACATTGTCTGACCTTTCTACAAGTAGTTAACTTTTTCTGACATTGTCTGACCTTTCTACAAGTAGTTAACTTTTTCTGACATTGTCTGACCTTTCTACAAGTAGTTAACTTTTTCTGACATTGTCTGACCTTTCTATAACTAGTTAACTTTTTCTGACATTGTCTGACCTTTCTACAAGTAGTTAACTTTTTCTGACATTGTCTGACCTTTCTATAACTAGTTAACTTTTTCTGACATTGTCTGACCTTTCTACAAGTAGTTAACTTTTTCTGACATTGTCTAACAGCATGTCCAATCATTGGACAACGATCACCACTATTGTCCAAGAATGAAATAACTCTACAGGCACAACGGGCACTCAACAATACAATCTTCATCCCAACTTTGTGCTACCAATGCCAGACCTGGACCCTAGATGCAAGAACAATAAGAAAAATAACCACTACCGAGATTAAATGTGTTAGACAAATGACAGGAAACAGTCTGAGAGATAAGATCTGAAATGAAGAACTGAGAAAAAAAGGTAGGAATAATCCCCGCCATAAAGTATTTAAAGAAACAACAGATAAAATGGTTTAGCCACATGATATGGCAGGAGGATCAAAACACTACATAATGAAACTTCAATAAACGTTGCGAGAACACCAGATCCCAGGAACCACAAAAAAGATGGATTGACGGAATATTAGAATCGCTAGGGAACACAACAGCAGTAGAGGCGAACAGAAGAGAGAAAGACCGCAAATTATATCTCCCTCGACGCTGACAGGCAAATGAGGAAGGAAAAAAAGAAGAAGAATATGAATGCATATCGAATTAGACAGAAGAACAGACAATAGACGTACATATTAGATTCTGGTGCATTGGATTCAAAAAGATTAGTCTTGATGGAGTTAGAATGTAATAGATTAGATTAGATTAGATTAGATTAGATTAGATTAGATTAGATTAGATTAGATTAGATTAAATTAGATTAGATTAGATTAGATTAAATTAGATTAGATTAGATTAGATTAGATTAGATTAGATTAGATTAGATTAGATTAGATTAATGCATTTATGAACAGACAGGGTATAATAACAGATAGGCAACATAAAACCACCGTTGTAATTTCTTTGTACAATCATTAATCGCCACAACAATCCATTTTTGACAATAGAAACAAGAAAAAGTGTTCTTAAATGTTATATAGAGCCAGTCTTAACATATGGATGCAAATCATGGACAATAGGACAACAGACAAGAAAATCACTGGAGTCTGTAGAAATGTGGTTTTACAGAAGAATGTTGAGAGTACCATGGGCAGCGAAGAAGAGTAATGAAAATGTTCTGAAAGAGGTCAAAGCAAAAGAGAACTAATTTCCAATATTAGGAAGAGACAATCATCACTTTTTGGCCATGTAATGAGAAGAGAACAGCTAGAATATATTGTAACAACTGGAAAAATTGAGGGACGAAGAAATAGAGGGAAGCGAAGAGAAAAAATAGCAGACAGCTTAAGAGAATGGCTTGGCAGAAGGTCAACAACAGAAATGATAAATAGCTGTCGAGATCGAAAGTTGTGGAGAGAAATGATTACCTACGCCCGGTACTTGATGATGATGATGATGATGATGATAATAATAATAACAGATAGGGGATGACAATGTTCAATGGGCCTGACGTCAGTATCAAATCAGAGGTAATAGCAGTGTTAGACTCATAGCTGACCGTTAGCAACATGGTTACATTTCATTATTCAGCGTGGTACATTGAGGTGTGGACATGTTAAGTAAGTTCGTGTACAACTTTCATGAAGTAAACAAAATGATGCATATGTTGTTTCTTGTATCTGTTAAAACAAGGCCAGGAGAAGATAGCAATAGTGAACATGTACCAGTAGTTGGAAAGATAAGAATACAACTGCGGAAGGCACATAAATCACCATGAAATATAAAATTTGAACTAGATTTGCTTAGAGTAGATAAACAGTTGAGTGATAAGTAGAGCACGATAGTACAAAATATATATAATGGGAGGATGGACAAAGTATATCAGTCAACTCTATGATGATGAAAGACCAGAGTTAAACAATTCAAACAAAAACACAGGACCACCACTAATGTAGAGTGAAGTGGAAGACGCAATTCAACACATGAAAAGAGGCAAAGCTCAGCTCCTGACAATAAAACAATCGAAGAGATAAATGCATTAGGAGAGCTGGGAGTACAAGTTATAACAAAATTACTCAATGACATATATAACACTGGACACATACCCGAAGATCTACTAAAATCTATCTTTGTAGCCATACCGAAGAAGTCAGGCGCCACTGATTGTGAAGACCATCGCACTATTAGTCTCATGAGCCATATGACTAAAATATTACTAAGAATCATCATGAGACGCGTAAGAAACAAAATAAAACCAGAAATAAGTGAGAAAAAATGATAATATGAGAAATAATTCAGTGAGAAATAATTTAATATACATCTTAAGAACATTGATAGAAAGATCTTTAGAGGTAAAGAAAGATTTATATATGTGCTTTATAGACTACACAAAAGCATTTGACAAAGCAAAGCATGTGGAAAAAATCAATATGCTGGAAAAATTAAACATTGATGGCAAGGATCTGCGAATCATAAAAAAACATGTACTGGCAACAAACAGCAGCAATACGAATTAATAACAAAATAGGACAATTTCAACTTATAAAACAAGGAGTCAGACAAGGCTGTGTTCTGTCGCCGGATTTGTTTTCACTTTACAGCGAACATATTATGAGATCAATAGTAGACAAAAAAGGAATTGAAGTCAATGGTCACAACATAAATAATTTGCGATATTCGGATGGCACAGTCTTAACAGCAGAGATGGAGAATGAACTACAAGAAATGATAGACATAATAGTAAAAGAAAGCAACAAGAAAGGTCTCAGTCTGAATAGTAAGAAAACAGAAGTAATGGTTATATCGAAGAAAATATCATCACCAGCATGCAGCATAAAAATAAACAGGACAAATTAGAAACAAGTGCAACGCGTCAAATACTTGGGCACAATAATAACATGAGATGGGAGATGCACCACAGAAATAAAAAGCAGAATAGCTCAGCCCAAAATAGCATTTCAGAAAATGAAAAATATCTTATGCAACAAACTTATGTCAATATAAATGAGAAAGAGAGTCAATCGATGATATATAGAGCCAATTCTGACCTATAGAAGTCGAATCATGGACAGTAGTCAAACAAATGAAAAGACGATTAAAGGCCACAGAGATGGGATTTGTCAGAAGAATGTTGAAAGTTCCCTGGACAGCTAAAAAGACCAATGAGGAAGTTCTCAAAGAGGCCAACACAAAAAGGGAGCTCCTAAAAAACATCAGGAAGAAACAATCAACATTTTTCGGGCACATCATGAGAAGAGGAAATTTGGAATAGTTGGTTACAACTGATAAAATACAACGAAAAAGATATCACGGACGACAAAGAGAGAAAATACTGGATAGCTTGATGTCATGGCATGGAAAACAGCCAACAACAGAACTGATAAGATGCACTGTAGATAGAAAATTGTGGAAGGAAGTGATCGCCTATGCCAACCGGTATGACACATGATGATGATGATGTATAGTGTGTATGTGTGGTGTCGCGTGTAGGGCTGCCTGTGTATACTGTTTGTAGTGTCGTGTGTGGGTTAGTCTCTATATGCTGTATGTGACGGGATATAGTGTAGTGTATGTGCCCTTCCACATAGGCTGTTTGTAGAGTAGCGTATGTGCTTATCCACTTATACTCTTTGTAGTGTCGTGTATATGTTTGTCCACATATGTTGTTTGTGGAGTCGTGTATGTTCTTGTCCACATATGTTGTCTGTGGAGTCGTGTATATGTTTGTTTACATATGATGTTTGTGGTGTCGTGTATGTACTTATCCACATATGCTGTTTGTGGTGTCGTGTATGTGCTTGTCCACATATGATATTTGTAGTATCGTTTATGTGCCTGTCCACATATGTCGTTTGTGTTGTTGTGTATGTACTTATACACATTTACTGTTTGTAGTATCGTGTATCTGCTTGTCCACATATCCTGTTTGTGTTGTCGTGTATGTACTTATACACATATACTGTTTGTGGTGTTGTGTATGTGCTTGTTCACATAACCTGTTTGTGTTGTCGTGTATGTACTTATACACATATACTGTTTGTAGTATCGTGTATGTGCTTGTCCACGTATCCTGTTTGTGTTGTCTTGTATGTGCTTGTGCACATATCCTGTCTATGTTGTGGTTGAAATGCCAGTCCATGTATCCTATTTATGGTGTCGTGTATGAGCCTGTGCACATATTCTGTTTATGGTGTTGTGTATGTGTCTGTCCACATATCCTGTTTATGGTGTCGTGTATGTGCCAGTCAACTTATCCTGTTTATGGTGTCGTGTATGAGCCTGTACACATATCTTGTTTATGGTGTCGTGTATAAGCCTGTCTACATATCCTGTTTATGGTGTCGTGTATGTGCCTGTCCACATATCCTGTTTATGGTGTCGTTTATGAACCTGTCCACATATCCTGTTTGTGATATCGTGTATGATCTTGTCCACATATCCTGTTTATGGTGTCGTTTATGAACCTGTCCACATATCCTGTTTGTGATATCGTGTATGAGCCTGTCCACATATCCTGTTTATGGTGTCGTGTATGTGCTTGTCCACATATCTTGTTTATGGTGTCGTTTATGAACCTGTCCACATATCCTGTTTGTGATATCGTGTATGAGCCTGTTCACATATCCTGTGTATGGTTCGTGTATGTGCCTGTCCATATATCATATTTATGGTGTCGTGTATGTGCCTTCTCCACATATTATATTTATGGTGTCGTGTATATGTCTGTCCACATATGCTTTTCGTGCTATCGTGTGATTGTCCTATATACATTCCTCCCTGGTCAAGACTTGACCCCTTATCCTTCCTTATTGGACATCCACTCTGGTTTCATATCGACGCCTCTCTTTTTATTGCTGAGGAAGGCAGTGTACGAGGCCGCAACGGCTTAGTGATTTTCTGTATCGTTTTCGTTTTCTTTTTAGTAAAGTTGTATTATATGTTGTATTTGTAAACATCGTTTATTTATTAACAAGACCTATAATGAGTGTTGCCTCCCCTTTCTTTGCCTTAATTTCACCATAATCCCATCATAACTAAACCGTTCAAATCACTCAGTTCTTTCCTTTCTTCATTCAGTCTCTTGTGCCCTTTACTCGTAGTGAGGCATTTATAGTACATCAATCTTTCAATCATTATAGTCTCCATCCACTCCTTCTTCTTTTTATTCTTCTTCTTTTACTTCTTCATCTTCGTATCCTCCGTCGTCTGCTCTGTTTCCCCTTTTCATCTCCTTCTTCATCTCGTTCTTCATCTCTCAGATAAAGTTAACTAAGAGTGGAAAGGTCAGACAATGTCAGATAAAGTTAACTAAGTATGGAAAGGCCTGACAATGTCAGATAAAGTTAACTAAGAGTGGAAAGGTCAGACAATGTCAGAAAAAGTTAACTAAGTGTGGAAAGGTCTGACAATGTCAGATAAAGTTAACTAAGAGTGGAAAGGTCAGACAATGTCAGATAAAGTTAACTAAGAGTGGAAAGGTCAGACAATGTCAGATAAAGTTAACTAAGTGTGGAAAGGTCAGACAATGTCAGATAAAGTTAACTAAGTGTGGAAAGGTCAAAAAATGTCAGATAAAGTTAACTAAGTGTGGAAAGGTCAGACAAAGTCAGATATAGTTAACTAAGAATGGAAAGGTCAGACAATGTCAGATAAAGTTAACTAAGAGTGGAAAGGTCAGACAATGTCAGATAAAGTTAACTAAGAGTGGAAAGGTCAGACAATGTCAGATAAAGTTAACTAAGAATGGAAAGGTCAGACAATGTCAGATAAAGTTAACTAAGAGTGGAAAGGTCAGACAATGTCAGATAAAGTTAACTAAGAATGGAAAGGTCAGACAATGTCAGATAAAGTTAACTAAGAATGGAAAGGTCAGACAATGTCAGATAAAGTTAACTAAGTGTGGAAAGGTCAGACAAAGTCAGATATAGTTAACTAAGAGTGGAAAGGTCAGACAATGTCAGATAAAGTTAGCTAAGAGTGTAAAAGTCAGACAATGTCAGACAAAGTTAGCTAAGAGTGGAAAGGTCAGACAATGTCAGATAAAGTTAACTAAGAGTGGAAAGGTCAGACAATGTCAGATAAAGTTAGCTAAGAGTGTAAAGGTCTGACAATGTCAGACAAAGTTAGCTAAGAGTGGAAAAGTCAGACAATGTCAGATAAAGTTAACTAAGTGTGGAAAGGTCAGACAATGTCAGATAAAGTTAGCTAAGAGTGGAAAGGTCAGACAAAGTCAGATAAAGTTAGCTAAGAGTGAAAAGGTCAGACAATGTCATATAAAGTTAGCTGAGAGTGGAAAGGTCAGACAATGTCAGATAAAGTTAGCTAAGAGTGGAAAGGTCAGACAATGTCAGATAAAGTTAGCTAAGAGTGGAAAGGTCAGACAATGTCAGATAAAGTTAGCTAAGAGTGGAAAGGTCAGACAATGTCATATAAAGTTAACTAAGAGTGGAAAGGTCAGACAATGTCAGATAAAGTTAGCTAAGAGTGGAAAGGTCAGACAATGTCAGATAAAGTTAACTTTAGAGTGGAAAGGTCAGAGAATGTCAGATAAAGTTAGCTAAGAGTGGAAAGGTCAGACAAAGTCATATAAAGTTAACTAAGAGTGGAAAGGTCAGACAATGTCAGATAAAGTTAACTAGGAGTGGAAAGGTCAGACAATGTCAGATAAAGTTAGCTAAGAGTGGAAAGGTCAGACAATGTCAGATAAAGTTAACTAAAAGTGGAAAGGTCAGTCAATGTCAGATAAAGTTAACTCATAAGGTCAGAAAATGTCAGATACAGTTAACTAAAAGTGGAAATGTCAGACAATGTCAGATATAGTTAACTAAGAGTGGAAATGTCAGACAATGTCAGATAGTGTTAAGTATTGAGGTCTTGGGAGGCTATACATTAATATCTAGATCTAAGGTTTGGAAAGATTAGACAACACCAGATAGAGTTAAAGTATGGAAAGATTAGACAATGTCAGATAGAGCTAAGGTGTGGGAAGATTAGACAACACCAAATAGAGTTAAAGTATGGAAAGATTTGACAATGTCAGATAGAGTTAAGTTGTGGGAAGATTAGACAATGTCAGATAGAGTTAAGTTGTGGGAAGATTTGACAATGTCAGATAGAGTTAAGTTGTGGGAAGATTAAACAATGTCAGATATAGTTAGGTTGTGGGAAGATTAGACAACACCAAATAGAGTTAAGTTGTGGGAAGATTTGACAATGTCAGATAGAGTTAAGTTGTGGGAAGATTTGACAATGTCAGATAGAGTTAAATTGTGGGAAGATTTGACAACGTCAGATAGAGTTAGGTTGTGGGAAGATTTGACAATGTCAGATAGAGTTAAGTTGTGGGAAGATTAGACAATGTCAGATAGAGTTAAGTTGTGGGAAGATTTGACAATGTCAGATAGAGTTAAGTTGTGGGAAGATTAGACCATGTCAGATAGAGTTAGGTTGTGGGAAGATTTGACAATGTCAGATAGAGTTAAGTTGTGGGAAGATTAGACAATGTCAGATAGAGTTAAGTTGTGGGAAGATTAGACATTGTCAAATAGAGTTAAGTTGTGGGAAGATTAGACAATGTCAGATAGATTTAGGTTGTGGGAAGATTTGACAATGTCAGATAGAGTTAAGTTGTGGGAAGATTAGACAATGTCAGATAGAGTTAAGTTGTGGGAAGATTTGACAATGTCAGATAGAGTTAGGTTGTGGGAAGATTTGACAATGTCAGATAGAGTTAAGTTTTGGGAAGATTAGACAACACCATATAGAGTTAGGTTGTGGGAAGATTTGACAATGTCAGATAGAGTTAGGTTGTGGGAAGGTTAGACAACACCATATAGAGTTAGGTTGTATGAAGATTAGACAACACCATATAGAGTTAGGTTGTGGGAAGATTAGACAACTCCATATAGAGTTAGGTTGTGGGAAGATTAGACAACACCATATAAAGTTAGGTTGTGGGAAGATTAGACAACACCATATAGAGTTAGGTTGTGGGAAGATTAGACAACACCATTTAGAGTTAGGTTGTGGGAAGATTAGACAACACCATATAGAGTTAGGTTGTGGGAAGGTTAGACAACACCATATAGAGTTAGGTTGTGGGAAGATTAGACAATGTCAGATAGAGTTAGGTTGTGGGAAGATTAGACAATATCATATAGAGTTAGGTTGTGGGAAGATTAGACAATGTCAGATAGAGTTAGGTTGTGGGAAGATTAGACATTGTCAAATAGAGTTAAATTGTGGGAAGATTAGACAACACCATATAGAGTTAGGTTGTGGGAAGATTAGACAATATCAGATAGAGTTAGGTTGTGGGAAGATTAGACAACACCAGATACAGTCAACTAATGTATTTAAATGTCAGCAAATGTTAAGTGAGGTGTTGAAAGATTAGACAACACCAGATAGAGTTAAGTTGTGGGAAGATTAGACAACACCAGATACAGTCAACTAATGTATGGAACGGTCAGCAAATGTTAACTGAGGTGCTGAAAGATTAGACACAGCTTAATAGCGTTTGAATTTTGCATCTACAGATACTTCCCAGAACTGCACCAACATGACAGGCAAGCCCCACTTCAAGTGCAGTGACGGTCGGTGCCTGCCAGCGCCTTTCAAGTGTGACCATCATGTTGATTGTATAGGTGGAGAAGACGAGGACAACTGTGGTCAGTCCAACTTTCCTTCAGTGTCTTCTTCTAGAACCTTCTTGCTTCCTTCATCTCGAATCCATGCTTTATCCGTCATCTTCTTCAGTCGATTGTGATCTTGAATTCCATGTTATCTTGAATCTTTCGTCTTTTTAAAATTCCTTGTTTTCTTATAAATCCAAATTACTAAGAGTGGAAAGGAAAATTTGGAGCAGCAATTTGGATTTAGGAAAAATAGCGGGACAAAAGAAGCCATATTCTGCATGAGAACGTTAATCGAAAAGTACACAGAAGTAAACAAACCAATATATGCCTGCTTCATAGATTACACCAAAGCTTTTGATAGAGTACACCACAAACAACTTATAGAATGTCTAAAAGAGATGCATCTAGATGACACGGACATACGACTAATATGTAATCTATACTGGGACCAAACAGCAATAATAAAATATAACAAAGAGAACTCTACACCCATTGATACAAAAATAGGAGTAAGACAGGGATGCATCCTATCACCAAGCTTGTTCAATATATACACTGAGCAAATCTTTCAAAACATCACAGAGATGTAAGGCCTACAAATTAATGGAAAGATAATCTATAACCTAAAATATGCTGACGATACTGTACTACTAGCAGAAAATCCTAACGATCTACAACAATTGCTTAATGAAATAAACATGACAAGAAAAAAATATGGACTAAATATGAATATCAAAAAGACTAAAACTATGATCACAAACAAAGAAAATACTCAAAATCCACAAGTGGATATCAAAATAGAAGGAATAGACCTGGAGACAGTTCAGAGCTACAAGTACCTTGGACATACTATAACCAGTGATTGAAAATGTACAATTGAAATAAACAAAGGAATAGGAATGACAAAAAGTAATTTTATTGTCATGAAGAACATACTAACCTCAAAACAAATACCACCAAGGCTGAAACTAAGAATAGCAAATGTTATGTCTTCTCAACATTCCTATATGGTGCAGAAACATGGACATTAGACAAGAAAACAGAACAGAGAATTGAAGCCTTTGAAGTGTGCATATATAGAATAATAGGTTGAATTGGATGGAAGGAAAAGAAAACAAACAATGAAGTCTTAAAACAACTAAAAATGAAAAGAGAACTACTAAACACAATTCAAACAAGACAAATGCGATTTTTTGGCCATGTAAAAAGACACAACAGCCCACTAAAAGTAATTCTGGATGGGAAAATACAAGGTAAAAGAGGCAGAGGCAGACCAAGATTAACATGGACGAGTAACATCAAAAGATTGACAAATCAGCCTATGACAACCTGCACCATCAAAGCAAGAGACAGATCAGAATGGCGCTCCATGGTAGCCAACCTTCGTTTCGGAGATAGCACTCGATGATGATGTTTTCTTAAATCCTTCGTCTTAAAAAAAAAAATTATCGTTTTTCTTGAATCCTTTCATCCTCTTTAAATTTCTTGTTTTCTTGAAACCTTTGTCTTTTTCCATTCCTTGTTTTCATTAATCCCTCATCGTTATAAATAAACTAAACCAGTGTTTCTCAACCGTTAGCCCTGTACATCACATGAAAAAAAATGGCATAATTGGAGAGCCATACATAGAGACGTAGATGTTTGTAGAGAATACAACACTCAAATATTTTCCTACTCAAAGAAATGTTCCACTGGCGGTACCTATAGGACAAGCTCACATCGGTCGTGTATGGCGGACTTACAAGGATACCATCCATAATAGACGTACTTACAAGGATACCATCCATAATAGACGGACTTACAAGGATACCATCCATAATAGACGTACTTACAAGGATACCGTCCATAATAGACGGACTTACAAGGATACCATCCATAATAGACGGACTTACAAGGATACCGTCCATAATAGACGGACTTACAAGGATACCTTTCATAATAGACGGACTTACAAGGATACCGTCCATAATAGACGGACTTACAAGGATACCATCCATAATAGACGGACTTACAAGGATACCATCCATAATAGACGGACTTACAAGGATACCATCCATAATAGACGGACTTACAAGGATACCATCCATAATAGACGGACTTACAAGGATACCATCCATAATAGACGGACTTACAAGGATACCACCCATAATAGACGGACTTACAAGGATACCATCCATAATAGACGGACTTACAAGGATACCGCCCATAATAGACGGACTTACAAGGATACCACCCATAATAGACGGACTTACAAGGATACCGTCCATAATAGACGGACTTACAAGGATACCGTCCATAATAGACGGACTTACAAGGATACCATCCATAATAGACGGACTTACAAGGATACCATCCATAATAGACGGATTTAAAGGATACCGTCCATAATAGACGGACTTACAAGGATGCCACCCATAATAGACGGACTTACAAGGATACCGTCCATAATAGACGGACTTACAAGGATACCGTCCATAATAGACGGACTTACAAGGATACCGTCCATAATAGACGGACTTACAAGGATACCATCCATAATAGACGGACTTACAAGGATACCACCCATAATAGACGGACTTACAAGGATACCGTCCATAATAGACGGACTTACAAGGATACCACCCATAATAGACGGACTTACAAGGATACCGTCCATAATAGACGGACTTACAAGGATACCATCGATAATAGACGGATAACCTTTGATCTCTGTGGTAACATTGCTTTCCTTTCCTGTATCTTCCACACACCACCTCCCCCCATCCCCCCCCCATTTTTCTCCACTTCAACTTGTTCGTTGCCCCAAACAAGGCCGTTCTCTTCTCTGTCGTTATATGTCATCTCTGTCGTTATATGTCATCTCTGTCGTTATGTGTCATCTCTGTTGTTATATGTCATCTCTGTCGTTATGTGTCATCTCTGTCGTTATATGTCATCTCTGTCGTTATGTGTCATCTCTGTCGTTATATGTCATCTCTGTCGTTATATGTCATCTCTGTCGTTATGTGTCATCTCTGTCGTTATGTGTCATCTCTGTCGTTATGTGTCATCTCTGTCGTTATGTGTCATCTCTGTCGTTATGTGTCATCTCTGTCGTTATGTGTCATCTCTGTCGTTATGTGTCATCTCTGTCGTTATGTGTCAGGTGTGAGGACGAACTTTTGTTAGAGAATAAATTAGAATGACAAATTTGTCAATTTGAGTATCAGAGTACGATGATTCTGTCGGTCGTTTCGCGGTTACTGTGTCTTTCTTAGCTTTGTCAATATCTATAGTGATCGAACTGGCATTTGATTTGTGAGTTTAAACAATCTATTTTAGCATATTTTTAAATAGAAAATGCACTGACAAAATTACACACTTAATAATGTATATATAACGGCATCTATACATTTACCTTTTAAGATAACATTTGTATATAACTATGTAATGCATATATGAGTCTATCTAACTATTGTCCTTCGAGCCGAAGACGGCACAGAGAGCAGAACCACAATCTTAAAAACAGAAACCTTGCGTGCCAAAATGGCACATACTGCAGAGATTACTGCTATATATGAATATATATATATATATCATGTTAGAACAAAAAATATTTAAACAAAAACGGCACAGCAACATTCCAAGCAAGGTTGATATCAAATTCAGAAGACAAAAGGCACAGGTGAAAGAAAACAAGGCCAGACATCACGAATACATCTGTTCAATATTAATAGATTCAACCACGAGAGAATATGTTCATCAAAGCAGCATCCAACATAAGATACTAATATTTTCTCAAAACTACTGACTGATCATGATTGCTTGCTACCAACCGTCTGTCAAGACACCAAAGACCATATTTAAATATAAGGGGGTGGGGGAGAAGGGGAAACCAAGGAAGAAAGCAAAGTTGGAAGAGTGCTGCGGTAGAATATTTGTTGAGAACACTGAACTAAAGACTATACCGTCCTCACAGCCATAGATACATGTTTAGCCCACATCAACAAGACTGCATGACAAACTATAGGAAATCAGAGAAAACTTAAATCAAGACAGTCTAGTTTTTGTCGGTCCAATTGCTTAGCAGTTGTTGATTGCTAAAGAAGAGAAGACGAGAAAAGGTGAAGAAATGAAAGAACAATGTGAAGGAAAACAAGAAGAAGCTCAAGAAGGGGAAAAACAATTTAAAAAATTTTTTTTAAAAGTAAAAGCACGTAAAGAAGAAAAAGCTAGAAGAGGAAGAAATATAACTTGAAGAAGAAAAACAAGAAGGAGAAAATCAAGAAGGAGAAGATGATAAACGAGAAAAAGAAGAGGAACAGGAAGGAGAAGAAAACACGAAGAAGACAAAAAAGAAGATGAACAAAAGAAAGAATTAAAAAATACAGGAAGAAGAAAATGAAAAATAAGGATAATAAAACAAAACAAGAAAAAATGATAAAGAAGAAGGAAAACACGAACTACACGAAAAACATGAAGAACAAAAAAAAAAAAAAAGAAAGGAAGAAGATGAAGATATACAAGAAGAGGAGGAAGAAAAACAAGAGTAAGATCATCATCATCATGTGCCATACCGGTTGGCGTAGGCGATCATGTCCTTCCACAATCTTCTATCTACAGTGCATCATATCAGTTCTGTTGTTGACTGTTTCTATGGCAACAAGCTATCTAGTATTTTCTCTCTTTGTCGCCCGCGATCTCTCTTAAGAGTAAGATAACCAAGAAGAAGAAATCATCATCATCAAGTGCCGGGCCTGCTGACGAAGGTGATCATGTCTCTCCACAATTTTCGATCTCGACAGTTATTTATAATTTCTATTGTTGACCCTCTCTCAAATCGTTCTCTTAAGCTGTTTGGTATTTTTCTCTTTGCTTCCCTCTATCTCTTCGTCCCTCAATTGTCCCAGTTGTTACAATATATTCCAGCTGTACTCTTCTCATTACATGGCCAAAAAAATGATGATTTTTTCTTCCCAATATTGGAAATTAGCTCTCTTTTTGCTTTGGCCTATTTCAGAACGTTTCTATTATTGTGGCGATTGATGCAAAGAAGTTACCACGGTGGTTTTCTGTTGCCTTCCGTCGGTTTGTTTACAGTTGGCTCCGCTAGCCTTTGACTAAAATGTCTCACCCACAAGGCAGTGGGGTTGTTTTACTTCGGGGTGCCCTCCCTTAGCCTTTTACTCTCCCGAGCTCACCTGCAAGGCAGCAGAGGAAGAAGGAATACAAGAAGAAAAAAAAAAACAAGGAGGAGATGAAAAAACAACAAGAAGATAATGAAGATGTCTATTCAATCGAAAAGAGAATAATTTCCATATAACTTAACATTATTTGTTTCAAGTAAACAGATCAAAGATTATTTTTTTTCTTTTAATGTCGATTGTAGATTTCCCGCCATGTGACAGTGGTTATTTCCGATGCACAAATCAGAAGTGCATCCCAGCCAACCAAACTTGCGACTCATTCAACGACTGTCTGGACTGGTCCGATGAGAAAAGCTGTGGTAGGGTGGTTGATCTCATCACTGTCTTCGTCATAGTTAATTTAATTCTGCAATTATCAAAATTATCATCTAAATTATTATTGTATTAGAGTCATTGTTTTCACATTACCGCAATAGTCATTGTTTTCACATTACCGCAATAGTCATTGCTTTCAAAATAGGTATCGTCATCATAAAAAAAAAAATATTAATTACATTCTCCCATTGCTGGGGTCTGCCAGAAAACTTATCTTCTTCTACCTTTCAGCTCCCTGTGAAGCATAGGTCTTCAACAAACACTTTCCAAGCCGTTCTGTTTCTTGCCATTCTTTTAAGATCACTCCATGTCTTCCCCATCATCTTCATCTCTGCTTCTGTCTGTCTTCTCCAAAAATGTCTTGCTCTTGTGGTCTTCCTCTTTGTCTTTTCCCCTGGGGATTCCAACAAAGGGCCTGTTGTGTAATATTCTCAGTTTGCTTCCACAGTATGTGTCCTATCCATCGCCATAGTTTTCGCTGTATCTCTTTATCCACTGGTATTTGACTGGTACATTTTTCATAATTCTATGTTAGTGATTTTGTCCTGCCCTTTCCATTCTTTTATTTTGCGTAAGCATCCATTAATGAAAGTCTGTATCTTCGTGATTGTCAATTTTGTTGTTCTCCATATTTCACAGCCATATAATAGGACTGACTTAGCATTGTAGTTGAACATTTTTATTTTTGTATTTAATCTAATTTCTTTGGACTTTCACATGTTTCCCAGTGCAACAAAAGCACCTCTTGCTTTTGATATCCTTATTTTGGTATCATTTTCTGTTCTGTTATAAGAAAACTTAAAGGGCCGGAGAATAAAGGCCGCTTGTCCATTGCAGTCGCTAGAAGGTGTTCGATCCTGAACTTTGATTTCACTTCGGAGGGAAAATACTTTTCATCCTACCGGGAAATCAAACCCACTTTCTCCAGGTTCGGAGCCCGACAAGTTGTCCATTCGGTCACCTGATCTCGTTGCAAACCCACTTTCTCCAGGTTCGGAGCCCGACAAGTTGTCCATTCGGTCACCTGATCTCGTTGCAAACCCACTTTCTCCAGGTTCGGAGCCCGACAAGTTGTCCACTCGGTCACCTGATCTCGTTCGTCATTTTACCGTTACAAATTTACCGTTGTCATAATCATCATCATGTGCAATACCGGATGGCGTAGGCGGTCATGTCCTTCCACAATCTTCTATCTACAGAACAGCGTATCAGTTCTGTTGTTGACTGTTTTCCATGCCATGACACCAAGCTATCCAGTATTTTCTCACTTTGTCGTCCGCGATCTCTCTTTCCTTTTATTTTGCTAGCTGTAACCAAGTATTCCAACTTTCCTCTTCTCATGGTGTGCAAAAAAAAATGTTGATTGTTTCTTTCTGGTGTTTTTAGGAGTTCCCTTTTTTGTGTTGGTCTCTTTGAGAATTAAGACCTTGGACTTTTTAGTTGTCCATGGATTTTTCAACATTCTTCTGAGAAATCCCACCCCTGTGGCCTCTAATCTTCCGTTCATTTGTTTGTCCACTGTCCATGATTCGCTTCCATAAGTCAGAATTTGTTCTATATAGCATCGATGAACTCTCTTTCTCACTTCCTTTCACATATATTTGTTGCATACGATATTTTTTATTTTCTGAAATGATATTTTGGCCTGAGCTATTCTGCTTTTTATTTATGTGGTGCATCTCCCATCTGATGTTATTATTGTGCCCAAGTATTTGACGCGTTGCACTTGTTTGAGATTTGTCCAGTTTATTTTTCTACTGCATGATGGTGATGATTGTTTCTTCGATAAGACCATTACTTCTTTTTTCTTACTACTCAGACTGAGACCTTTCTTGATGCTTTCTTTTACTATTATGTCTCTCCTTTTTTGTAGTTAATTATCTGTCTCTGCTATTAAGACAGTGTCATAATCATCATCATTATATTCAACCTTATTATCAGTTTCACCATCAATCACTTTCCAATCATTTAGTAGAGGTTACCTATACTGCCTTGCAAGGCGTATGGGAATATGGTGTTAGTGAACATATGGTGTTAGTTTTTACCTCCGCACAGTTTTGTATGATGTGGTCGGTATAACGCCAGGCTGCCTTTACTTCCCAGAAAAATCTTTGCTACCCATTTTTAGAATCTGGGTGAACTCCAGAGCTTTGTCGGTCCGAAAAAAAACCGCTGAATCTGGCGATCCAACTCGAGCTATTCTGATGAGAAAGCGAGTGCACTAACCACTCAGTCACCGAGGCTCCATAGCACTAGTAAAATAAAATAAAAAAGTAGAAGGCCACATCGCACCATATTAGATATAAGGTATATGTTGTTAGGGACCGTAATCTTTATAGACCTTCAGCCCATTATTTTTTTCTGGTAATATGGTCAGTATTACGCCCGTTCCGCTTTACTTTTCCAGAAAAATATATGGCATTCATTTAAGGTTTTTTGAACTTGAAAGCCATCGATCAGGATCGAACCCGTTCTATTGTCCTTAGTAGCCCAGTTCACTAACCACTGAGTTATCAATGCCCCTCAAACCACTAATATCATCGTTATAAATCTCATCGTTGCCATTATCAACATTATCATTACTATCGCCAATATCATCAACATTATCATTACAACTGTTTAACATCATTATTGTATCATCAGCACTGTAATCAACTTCATCAGTATCATAAACACAATTACTATCCTCACCTCATTGGTGCGCGAGCCGCAATAGCTCAGTGGTTAGTGAACTGGACTACAAATGACAAGAGGTAAGGTTCGACCCCAACCGACGGCTTCCGATTCACACAGTCTTTAATGGGTACCGACATTTTTTCTGGGAAAGTAAAGCGGCATGGGCGTAATACCGACCACATTACCACAAAAATCATGTGCCGTAGGTCTGTAAAATGTATGGTCACTAACACCATATTCCCTATACGTCACTTGACGTGACGGGGGTACTTTACTTTTACTTTTTACCTCAATGATGCGTTCAACATTATCGTTGCCATCATCGATATAATTAAAGCTATCATCACAATACTCATAACAAGTATCAATATCATCATCAACTCACAAAACGCGTGTCTCTCCAGCAAGCAGTAACATCATCACTGCTCGTTGTGCAACAGCGCAATTATATCGCACTTTACCTCACACTAACACATCATTCAACAAATCATCCTGGCTGTAGCGAATCATTTTAGGGGAAGAAGTATGTTTGCAGTACTCATTAAAAAAACACAAATAATCAACAACAACAAACAAAAAACAGGAAAAGACCAAAGCTGGTCCGAAGCAAGATCGAACATCGTTTGCATTTACTCAACAATTCACAACACAGAGCATTCACTCAACAATTCACAACACAGAGCATTCACTTAACACTTCACAAAACACAGCATTCACTCAACACTTCACAACAGAGAGCATTCACTCAACACTTCACAACACAGAGCATTCACTTAACACTTCACAACACACAGCATTCACTCAACATTTCACAACACACAGCATTCACTCAACACTTCACAACCCACAGCATTCACTCAACACATCACAACACATAACATTAACTCAGCACTTCACAACACAGAGCATTCACTTAACACTTCACAACACACAGCATTCACTCAACATTTCACAACACACAGCATTCACTCAACACTTCACAACACACAGCATTCACTCAACACATCACAACACATAACATTAACTCAGCACTTCACAACACATAACATTCACTCAACACTTCACAACACAGAGCATTCACTCAACACTTCACAACACACAGCATTCACTCAACAATTCACAACACACAGCATTCACTCAACACTTTACAACACACAGCATTCACTCAACACTTCACAACACACAGCATTCACTCAACACTTCACAACACTCAGCACTTCACAACACATAACCTTAACTCAACACTCCACAACACATAACATTAACTCAACACTTCACAACACATAACACTAACGCAACACTTCAACAAAAAAAACAGCATGATCGCTTTTAAGCGTGACAGGAATCTGAGAGATATTTTTGTTGTGAGGATGATTATATCATCCTCACAACTTAGCTGCTGTGAGGATACTCAACCGCTACCGTTCCATTCTCCTCTCTGATCCCACTACCCGTCTACTTTTTAGTGATCCCCCAATGATCGCTTTTAAGCGCGACAGGAATCTGAGAGATATTTTGGTCAGGAGCCATCTCCCTCGCTCCCACCCTCAACACTTCGGTACGGCCCCTTGTGGTCGAAACTGTATCACCTGTGCCTATGTGCTCCCTGCTGACTCGGTCTTGTTCCCTAATGGACGGTTCGAGATCAAGCATAGCTTCACATGTGTGTCCCGCAACATCATGTATGCCATCATATGCCAACGATGCCACATGACCTATATTGGTGAGTCTGGGAGAAGATTAGCGGAAAGATTTTGTGAACATCTACGTGATGTCCAACAAAATACTGGTACGCCGGTGTCTTCCCACTTCAACTCCCCTGATCACAAGGGCAAAGACGACATCCGTGTCACTGGTATTGTCCTTTGTCACTCTGGCGACCGCAGCCGCTATACTTTGGAAAATCGCCTTATAGTCCAGTATGGTTCGCTGACCCCGAGAGCTATGAATGTATCACACTCATACGCATAGTTTCATTTTGGTTGCTCCTTTCCTTTTGCATAGCCTTCTCTACTACACATATTTGGGTTCTTTGGTCTACTTACTATGCCATGCTTTTTATAGTTCTTCTCCTCTAGTCCCTTATGAGACACTTCGGTTTTCTCCTCTATACCTTTTTTTTCTGTGCTCCTTACCCCTCATTTGTTTTTATTGTACCCCACTCTCAGACATCTCACTCTTACCGCCTTTTGAATACTTGTTGGTCTACTATTCGATTCTTTCTCCTTTGTGTTTGCACACTGACCCCTGTGTGAACTCCTCTGGTTCTGTGTACATTTACGCACTTTTTTGCGCGTTTCTCGACGTTCACGACAGCCGTACTTGGTTACGATTTCCTTTTGGTTTTGACAGGATAGTTTAATTTATTTTGTTTTCTTTAACACATTTCGATTGTTTTGTTTTGGTTGTTTCGTTATTAGTTGTGTGTGTGTGTTTTTGTTTGTTTGTTCCTGATGAAGGCCTATTGAGCCGAAACGTTGTTTAGTCTGTGTCGTCCACTTATCACGTAAAGCTTCTTACATACCATTTTTTTTATTTTTTAATATTTTTCCTCATATTCAGCTTTACTGCAGCTTCGCATTTTTATGCCTTAACCCTATAATAGATGTCATTGTATAAACACATTCAAAGTTATCTTAACACACAGACGCTGTTTTAAAAACACATAAAAATAGTTATATAAACACATAGACACAATTATCTAAAACATACTAATAATTATCTAAACTCATAAACACCATAATCTAAACACATAAACACCATTATCTAAACACTTACGAATAGATATCTAAACACATACATATCATTTTACAATCATTTCTATTGTTATCCAGTTATCATCTCAACACACCATTTCGTTTCATTGTTTCGATCATATTCTCACTATTGTCATCCCCTAAATTGTAGATTCCCACAAATGCCCACCTGGCAGTGTCCAGTGTCGCGGTGGCCAGTGCATACCTTCCTGGAAATGGTGTAACCACTGGCCCAACTGTCCGGACAAGTCTGACGAGAGAAACTGTGGTAAGTTAATGAAACCTTTGTTGATGTCCTCGTCTATTTATCTTTCTTTAAACTGTGAGTATTCGCAGATCCACCAATAGTTCACTCAGGACTGAGACTCAACTTGACCAAAGTTGTGTGCTTAGCACACTTTTCTGTACGGATCAGAAACGTGGACTACCTGTGCAGGGCAGGAGAAAAGTTTAAACAGCTTTCATATGCGAAGCCTTTTACACATTATGAACATAAAATGGCAGAATAAAGTAACCAACTATATTGTCTTACAAAGAGCCAAACTCCCATCCATCATGGCAACACATTGGAGTCGTCGACTAAGGTGGCTGGGTCATATAAGAAGAATGGTAAACAATCGTATTCCCAAACAAATATAATATATTATATGGCAAACTAAGAGAAGGAAAGAGACCAAAAGGCAGATCACTGCTGAGACATCGAGATGTTTGGAGGTAATTCTCTATCAGTGAAAACAATCTGGGATAATCTGGCTGCAGATCGTAGCACATGGAGGAAATAAAATAAAAAATGGCACAGCAACATTTGAGGCAGCGTTAATATCAAATTCAGAAAAAAAGGCGAATGAGAAAGGAGACGAGGCCAGGCCACACGAATACATCTTGTTCATTTTGCGGACGGATCTATCTATCCAATATTGGCATATTCAGCCACGAGAGAAGCTGTTCAACAAAGCATCACCCAGCATAAAAAAAAGTAAAGAGCCCCCGTCACGCCAAGTGGCGTATAGGGAATATGGTGTTAGTGGCCATAAATTTTACAGACCTTCAGCACATGATTTTTGGGGTAATGTGATCAGTATAACGCTTGTGCCACTTTACTGTCCCGGAAAAAATCCGGTACCCATTTAAGGCTGGGTGAACCCGGAAGCCGTCGGTTTGGATAGAACCCTACCTCTTGTCCATCTAGCATAAGAAATTAATATTTTTACCAAACTACTTACTTATCATGATTGATTGCTACCAACCGTGTGTCCAGACGACAAAGACCATATACTCTGAGACCCATAGGTGCTGGTCTCCTGTAAGTAGAGACTGTAGTTAACGCTAAGAGCAATAGCAGAAATCAACAACAGATAACGTAATAACTGTTTGAATGAGGACTCATCATCGTGTGCCATACCGATGTCGTAGGCGATCATGTCCTTCCACAATCTTATATCCACATTGCATCGAATCAATTCTATGAGAACTATCGTTAAAAAAGAAAAGAAAAAATATCTTGAAGCATTATCCCATTATTGGTGGAGTTTTCGGGGTTGTGTGGGGGGGGGGGGGCATATAGACCGGAGAATTAAGGCCACTTGCCCTGTGCAGTCGCCACGAGGTTCGTGTAACAGTTGTTATTTTACCCGAGACAGAAAAAAAAACCTTTAACCCTGTCGGGATTCCAACCGGCGTTAGTTTGGTTTAGAGCACAAGAGGTTACCTAACTGGCCACACTGCTTCCGAGTGTGAATGAGAACTCAAACTACCTTGACGGCACATATTACTTCTTCTGGTGTAGGGGACTCAGGACAGGATCTGAGGGATAAAGGCCGCTTGGTCAAAGCAGTCGCCACGACGCCTGAGACTCATGATTTTTGTTTCACCCCCGATAGAAAAAATCCTTTCTGTCTACTGCGGGTTTCGAACACCGAACGTTAGCTTTTCAGCCAGCGAAACAGTGGATTTCTCCCACAAACCCACTCACTCCACCCTGAATGAAAAAGAAGAAAGGAAAATCGCACACTTTGAGCGGATGGCATCTTCAGTGATAATGAATACACTACCACGAACAGACAATATCATGTCAAGGTCCGAGTCGGCAGTGTTCCCTAGCGTTTGGCTTCTCGTTGCAAGGCGCTGTGCCAAGAAGTACGAGTTCGATCCTTCTTCGGACCATATATTGTTCTTTGTTTTTTTTTCTTCTGTTGTTGATTATTTGTCAATTTTTTTTCATACTGCTGTAAACATACCTCTTCCTCTGAATTGATTCGCTGATTATCGCCTCGGAAGTTTTCCTCTATAATAATATGCATTGATTATTATTTGTACAGTCTGGGAGATAAGATCAGAAATGAAGAACTGAGAAAAAAGCTAGGAATAGCCTACGCCATAGAATATATAAGGAAACAACAGATAAAATGGTTTGGCCACGTGACAAGGCAGAAAGATCAAAACACAACACAACGAGCCTTCATCAAACATTGTGAGAACACCAGACCCAAGGGTCGACCGCGAAAAAGATGGATCGACGGAATATTAGAAGCACTAGGAAACATAGCAGCAGCAGAAGCGAACAGAAGAGCAAAAGACTGCAAATGATATCTCCCCTCGACGCTGAAAGGCAAATAAGGAAGGAAAGAAGAAGAAGAAGATTATTATTTGTCTCTTGAGAGATTGCAAACGGGAGCGATTCGTAGAAAGCCAGAGAAGACTTGTCAGCTAACGCAACACTGGCGTCGTTAGTATTTGACCGTTGAGGGATATAGTTTGGATGAGATCACAGCACTTATGGCCATGCCGACTAAACTAGGCGTGAGGACTGTCGGAGACCACGGGATTGAACTCGGCTGCTGCTTTTGGATGTGGCGTTTGGAATGTTTTTCCTGGGTTCTCAGGTTCTGCTGGAGATCGTCCATCCTAGAGGACCACAATATTAGGTCTTGTATATCAATACCAGTCCTGGACCACAGATGCAAGAACAACGAGAAAAATAACCTCTGCTGAGATGAAATGTGTCAGACGAATGGCAGGAAACAGTCTGACAAACATGAACAGAAATGACGAACTGAGAAAAAAACCAGGAATAAACTCCCCCCACCTTTTCCACGCCATAGAATATATAAAGAAACAATAGATAAACTTGTTTGGCCACGTGACAAGACAGAGTGATCAAAACAAAACATAACGAGCCCTCAATAAACGGTGCGAGAATACCCAGACTCAAGGGTCGACCACGAAAATGATGGATTGATGGAATATTAGAAGCACTAGGAAACATAACAGCAGCAGAGGCGAACAGAAGAGCAAAAGACCGCAAATTATATCTCCCCTCGACGCTGAAAGGTAAATAAGGAAGGAAAGAAGAAGTAGAAGAATATCAAGACCCCACCGTTGAGAGATTACAGCCAACCTCATCTCATTGGCTGTTTCTTGAGACGCAGACTGCTACCAAAAAGCTAAGACTGCTACCAGAGAGCTAAGACTGCTACCAGAGAGCTTAAACTGCTACCAGAGAGCTAAGACTGCTACCAGAGGGCTAAGACTGCTATGATGGGGATTTCTTTGCATGGGAGATGAGTTAGTAATTCGGATGATTCCACTGGCACGGGCGGTTGAGCAATTATGGATTTTAATTCGTTTGCAGTGATACCGGGACCTTCCATAACCAAAGAAACAAAGAATAAATGGGAAGCTTAAAGGAGGTCTATCCTAAAAATTGGAAATTCCTTCTTTCTTTCTTTCTTTCATTCTTTCTTTCTCTTTCTTTCTTTCTTTCTTTTTTTTCTTTCTTTCTTTCTTTCTTTCTTTCTTTCTTTCTTTCTTTCTTTCTTTCTTTCTTTCTTTCTTTCTTTCTTCACGTCCCATCTCCAATACAGGTTGATACATCCTAACTGGTTGTTATTCATTTCTTGATTGTTCTCATATTCATTCTGGGGGGATTGGTTGGTCTGGAAGCAAGACGCATGCCTCGAGACAGAGAGGTTGTGGGTTTAAATCCTGGCTGCACCCGTTGGGATTATTTTTATTTATAATTTCTCTCTGCGGCTGCGAGGCCCGGCTTGAAACATCAATTACTCATCGACGGAAAAAAATATGAGTGCCTCCGAAGTCTGAGTTATCTGCGTGTGCGGCGAGGGACCCCTGTGCACACGGCTACCAGGGAAAATTGGATTAACACGCAAAAATTCAGTTCATAGCCTATAGGGACTTCGTCAGAGGTCAAAGCTGGCGAACGAAAAAAAAAAAATATTCATTCTGTGCGAAATGACAAAAATCATTTTACCATCTTCTCTAATATGACATTCATGACATGAACATACTAACCACCTTCTTTAAGACCGAACATCTGTGGCATTGATTTGTTCATTTGTTCTTTATTTTGTTCAGAATACCGCACGTGCAGGGACGACGAGTTCACGTGTTCCAACGGTGAGTGTGTGGCGATGTCAATGGTCTGCTATGATGGCAAGAGCAGCCGAAGCAAAGGCTGTGAGGACAGATCACATCTCATACATTGTGGTCAGTATTTATTAAAGACAAGCTATCACATCTAGATTGATAATTGTTAAATGTAATATCTAAATCAGTGATGGCCAAATGAATGCTGGCGGGCCAGATGAGGCTCGGCAGCCTATTTTCGATGGCCATTGAAGCGTCCATAGAAACTACTATAATAGTAAAAAAAAAAGTAGAGTCCCCATCACGCCAAGTAACGTATAGGGAATATGGTGTTAGTGACCATACATTTTACAGACCTTCAGCGCATGATTTTTGGGGTAATGCGGTCGGTATTACGCCCGTGCTGCTTTAATTTCCCAGAAAAGATAAAGGTAGGGTAAAGGTCAAGTACGAGACATGAACCGGCGACTTAGCACGCGAGTTTCCACCCATATGTGCTCGGCCGCCTATCAAGATATGTTCGGAGATTTATGTATAGTGTCGCCTCAAGCATCGAAACTCTGATGCGAGGCAACATTCCTCACCTTCCCGGGGTAACACCCTGGTACCCATTTTTGCCAACGGCTGGGTCGACCGTGGGGGTATTTTTTTCCAAGCACGAGTACAATTCACACTGCTCCCAGCGGGAATCGAACACGGGTTGTCCGAACGTCGGTAGTCCAGTTGGGTGGTTTTCTCAACTAGGCTACCGAGGCCCCCAGAAAAAAAAAAAATCCAGTTCTCATTTAAGGCTGGGTCGACCCGGAAAACCATTGGTTGGGGTCGAACCCTACCCTTTGTCCTTTGTAGTCCAGTCCACTAACCACTGAGCAATGAAACTACTATAATAAATATAAATAAATACAAACCAAAGTTCCAGTCGTTAACCAGAAATATGAAAGTAATTTTGAAATCAATAATCGGTTGCTTTGTTACAAAAGATAAAATATATCGCCATAGTGCAAAACAAACGAGGAAATTAGAGAAATCCCCAGTCAATCACTAATATCTTCAGTAATAAAGAAAAGACGATGGTCATATGTTGGACATGTGATGAGAAGAGATAATAACCGAATAGCAAAGTAAGCCCTCATGTGGGAAACAACAGGTAAGAGGAAAAGAGGAAGACCCAGGAAGACACTGAGAAGAACATTAACGAGAGAGGCAAGAGCAGCAGGAATCGGTTCCCTCAATGAGATAGAGTTGCTTGCACAGAACAGAGACAAATGGTAAGATTTGATAAAATATCTTTAAAAGAATTGAAAACTGCTAGAACAAAAATTCAGATAAGAGAGGGAGTATCTTGGTCTACGCTCTATGGGCCGGCCACGGCTCGAAAGGTCAATAGACAGACAGACAGACAGACAGGCAGACAGGCAGACAGACATATAGATAGATAGATAGTGCAAGCGACAAGAAGTGTCCAAGTTCGATCCCCCAGTAGTATTGGTCGTTTCAAATCTAAATGTTCACGATTAACATGAAATATCTCCTCTTTCCCTGCACTTACAAACTTGATTTTTTGCATCTGGCCTTGTTTTTCCAAGGTCCCACCGATTTCACAAAATTTAATGATGTAGGAAGTATGCTTCATCATGAAGCAGCACTTTCCTTTGATCTCAGTGAATTTACGGATCTTTTTGCTCCTGGAGAAAATAATTTACCGTACATTAATGGAAATCAGCTTCTCGACATAGGCGTCTCTACACAACTTGAAAGTTGGAGGCGTTTATCAACTGTTTACTTTCTATTGTTTACTTTCTTTAAAATACTATGAGAATGTCAATGTTATAGCCTTTACAGACGGTCTAAAACAAATCAGCGTATAAACAGTTCCATTAATGAAAACTATTTAAACAATATACAACAAAGAATACATTTTAAAAAATTAATTATCCGTTGCGAGCGATAACGAGCATGACATATCAAGCAAAGTTATTGTTTATGGGTACGCATGTGACTAAAGAGTCCGATGTAAGCACGGGATCCTCTTCACTGTAAAGAGCTACATTGTTCGTTTTATGTCTTTCCATGTGACTTTCATTATTTTACGTAAACAAGACATATGAAAGTGATTTAGTTTCTTTGCATGCCTGCAGTACACATATCAAGAATCTTTACATTTTCAAAACGTTATCAACTTTAGCTAAAGATTGATCATGCGGACATATAAAAACGTCCATTATTATTTCATTTATTCTGAATCAGAGGAGTCTAACATATTGATTACTAATCTGGGCTGAACGAACGATAGTCCATCTTTTTTCCAATAGTCATTTTCTTCTTTTAAGACATGATCTTCACATTTGCACCAAAAATCTTTGTCAATCTGTGATAGAGCAGCATATGTCAGTCCTTTTATATCGCATAGTTTAAAACTTGTATTCTCAGCTGCCACCTGCCCTTTAATTTTTGCCCAAACGAGTTCAATGGGGTTTAATTGTGGATGATAAGGGGGCAGTCTCAAGCACGTATGACCATGCTGTTGAATGATTTTGTCTATTTGGAATACTTTGGTCTTTTGCGATTTCTTAACAAGTGACAGTAATTCAGGTTTCAAAAATCCCTCGTTAAATGGAATTCCTTCCTTTCTTAGCCAAATCTTTATAACATCTTTTGTACTGGTAGATGTAGGAATTTTGTCTTCTTCTGCCACAGCGTTGTGGTACGACGCGTTGTCCATTACCAGACAGGATGGTCTGTCTAGAATTGGAAGAAGAGTATTTTCAATCCACTCTCTAAATATATGGCCATTCATCTCGGTGTGATAGTCCCTGTTGTCAGTATAATTAGAGGTGAATATAAGTTCTGCATTTTTCACCAACCCTTCTTTTCGGCTGCCTGCATGTGCCATTATAATACGCTGTCCTTTTCCAGTGGGTACACATCTTTTAATACTTCCATCTGATAACTGCCATTCCTTTGCACTTGTGTGGTGAGAATTTATCCAAGATTCATCTAGAAATACAATATCATAACCTTGGTTACGCATTTCCCGTACTTCACGTAAATATTTACTCCTCATAGAAACTAAGTGCGGCTTCTCGCAGATGACATTTCTACCACTATCGTACTTTCTAAACGTAAAACCGATGCTTCTAACAGTTCTCCATAATGTTGTTTTCGACACAACAATGTCATTTTCTGCTCTCAGTCGAATTTTCAGTTTTCTTAAAGTCACAGTTTCTTTGGAATCGAACATTTTACAAATTGCTCTTCTAATCACTTCCTTGTCAAAACTATCTACTACTTTCTTTCTTCCTAGCGTCCTAGTCTTGATTGAACTGGGCACTCCGTTAGCTTTAAGCACTTGTTTGAAAAAGCGTTTGCTTATACCCAATGCGTGAATAGTTCTCTTTTCTGGCTTTGAGATGCTTCGATACAGTTTTCCACGCTTAGCTTCTATGCAAAAATATTTATACACCTTTATTGCCACTGATTGCAATGTAAGGAACTTTTATTCCCATTGACTAACAGATCACAAATTTAACGAAATTACCCAATAATTAGGATACGCCGTTGCACATAAATCACAACAAAACGACAGGAAATGGGATGCACCGGATATAAAATTATAACTATGACGCGTTTTATGTGTTTTTTAGTGCTTAAAACAGGGAAATTGGCGCGCATTACGTTCAAGATGACAAGTCCGTGGGTGCTCACTCATATGAAGCGGTAATTCCTCCAAATATATGGTTTGACCAAAATGCCTTAAATTTGTATACTTCAAATAAAGAATATTTAAAACTATACGTTTGTTGGTGAGGAAATGAATGTACTTCTTGGGACCAAAAAATCACAAGACCATATGCAAAATTTCAGCATTATCAATCAATTGGTTGCAGAGATATGGAATTTTAAACACCTTCAAAATATTTTGAAACGACCAATAGATGATTTTTTTCTTCAGACTGACAGGGCTCTGGGATTCACGCTGTCTATAAAAAATGGGTACCTGTGATTTTTCTGGGAAGTAAAGGCGGCCTAGCGTGATACCGACCACATCACCCACAAATGTTGCTTGGTCATAGAAAAATATGATCACATACACCAAATTTCCCATACGCCTAGCAAGGATTGTAGGGAACCATTATTTTTTTTATAGTGCAAGCATTATTTATGTATGACTAAATCACAGCATGTAAGGTGGATAGGCGGCAGGAACCATTGAAGGCTATGTATGAAAAGTGTTCCTTGTTGCAGTTTCCTCATATTCCAAGTCCGGCTTGTTGCAGGAGCTACTGAGTTAAGTGCTTTGTGCATACCGTGAGCTGTGTGTTTCATCCGTTTTGATCATGTTTCGATATTCAAATTGTTTGCGATGAATGATGATATCGTATGACAGGGAACAGTTGGCTGTGTTCACTTTGTGTGCGGTTTCGCTTTATGTCTTTGGCGTGTGCTGAGAAGGCTATAATGGGGACTACAGCTACCTTTCTTTGTTTGGGAGATGAGTTAGTAATCAGGATGATTCCACTGGCACGGGCGGTTGAGCAATTATGGATTTTAATTCGTTTCCAGTGATACCGCGGCCTTACATAACCATTGACATCATGTCATTGTTGACGATACACTTTAGGCTCGCCCTCTGGTTCTGGCTTGGGTATTATCCGGCCCTCAGGCAGCCTTAAGTTGACAACCACTAATCTAAATAAATGTTAATTAGATTTGTTTTTATTCATCTGCTGTAGCCCTGAAGTGTACATCACATGAGACAGGAGGACTGTAAGATATAATCTAATGTCTGTAGGTTGTTTTTTTTTTTTGGGGGGGGGGGGGGGGGGGGGGGGGGAGGGGGGGCGTTCGCCAGCTTTTACTTCTGGGAAAGTCCCTAGAGACTCATCATCATCATGTGCCAACTCATCGTCATCATCATCATGTGCCAACTCATTGTCATCATCATCATGTGCCAACTCATCGTCATCATCATATCATGTGCCAACTCATCGTCATCATCATCATGTGCCAACTCATCGTCATCATCATCATGTGCCAACTCATCGTCATCATCATGTGCCAACTCATCGTCATCATCATCATGTGCCAACTCATCGTCATCATCATCATGTGCCATACCGATTCTCGTAGGCGATCATATCCTTAAACAATCTTCTATCTACAGTGCATCGTATCAGTTCTGTTGTTGACTGTTTTCCATGCACCAAGCTATCCGGTATTTTCTCTCTTTGTCGTCCATGATCTCTGTTTCATTTTATTTTGCCAGTTGTAACCAAGTATTCCAACTTTTCCTCTTCTCATGATGTGTCCGAAAAAAGTTTTATTGTTTCTTTTTGATGTTTTTTATGAGCTCCCTTTTTGTATTGGCCTCTTTGAGAACTTCCTCATTGGTCTTTTTAGCACTCCAGGGAACTTAGGAACTAAGGGAACCTAGATACTACTAACTGAATTTTGCGGATTAATCCGTTTTCCTCTGGCAGCCGTGTGCACAGGGGTCCCTCGCCGCACAGGCAGATAACTCCGTCTTCGGAGGTACTCATTTTTTAATTCCGTTGATGCCTAATTCACGTAACTTGACGTTTGAAGCCGGGTTCCACTGCTGAGACCAGGGGTGCTTGCCACAGAGAGAAATCACAACATAAATAACACAACTGGTGCAGCCGGGATTTGAACTCACAACTTCTCTGTCTCGAGGCCGGTGTTTTACCTCGAGACCATCCAGTCCCTCGATGTCTGTAGATGATGTATTGCTTGTTCTTTTAGTCACTTCATTTATAGATGTAGTTCGTCATTTGTAGATGTAGTTCGTTCATTTATAGATGTAGTTCGTTCATTTGTAGATGTAGTTCGTTCATTTGAAGATGTAGTTCGTTCATTTATAAATGTAGTTCGTTCATTTATAGATGTAGTTCGTTCATTTGTAGATGTAGTTCGTTCATTTATAGATGTAGTTAGTTCATTTATAGATGTAGTTCGTTCATTTATAGATGTAGTTCGTTCATTTATAGATGTAGTTCGTTCATTTGTAGATGTAGTTCGTTCATTTATAGATGTAGTTCGTTCATTTATAGATGTAGTTCGTTCATTTATAGATGTAGTTCGTTCATTTGTAGATGTAGTTCGTTCATTTGTAGATGTAGTTCGTTCATTTATAGATGTAGTTCGTTCATTTATAGATGTAGTTCGTTCATTTATTGATGTAGTTCGTTCATTTATAGATGTAGTTCGTTCATTTATAGATGTAGTTCGTTCATTTGTAGATGTAGTTCGTTCATGTATAGATGTAGTTCGTTCATTTATAGATGTAGTTCGTTCATTTGAAAATGTAGTTCGTTCATTTGAAGATGTAGTTCGTTCATTTATAGATGTAGTTCGTTCATGTATAGATGTAGTTCGTTCATTTATAGATGTAGTTCGTTCATTTATAGATGTAGTTCGTTCATGTATAGATGTAGTTCGTTCATGTATAGATGTAGTTCGTTCATTTATAGATGTAGTTCGTTCATTTGAAGATGTAGGTCGTTCATTTGTAGATGTAGTTCGTTCATTTGAAGATGTAGTTCGTTCATGTATAGATGTAGTTCGTTCATTTGTAGATGTAGTTCGTTCATTTGAAGATGTAGTTCGTTCATTTGTAGATGTAGTTCGTTCATGTATAGATGTAGTTCGTTCATTTGTAGATGTAGTTCGTTCATTTGAAGATGTAGTTCGTTCATGTATAGATGTAGTTCGTTCATTTATGGATGTATTTCGTTCATGTATAGATGTAGTTCGTTCATTTGTAGATGTAGTTCGTTCATTTGAAGATGTAGTTCGTTCATGTATAGATGTAGTTCGTTCATTTATGGATGTATTTCGTTCATTTGTAGATGTAGTTTGTTCATTTATAGATGTTGTTCGTTCATTTATAGATGTAGTTCGGTCGCCCCAGCCGCTGACAGACCCGGGTAGTACTCTGGAAAGGTGAATAATGCCGCCTCGCATCGTGAGTTTCAAAGCTTAAAGCGACACTATCCAGAAGTTTCCGAACACATCTGGATAGGCGGCCGAGCACATATGGGTGGAAACTCGCATAATGAGATTCAAGTCTCGTACTTTACCTTTATTTTTATGTATTTTCCTTCTTCTGAATATCTTGACGTTCTTAGAGTATATATGTTTTTGATCCTGCATTTGTCTTTTAAGAATAGGAATAGCATAAAGCAATTTTAACAACATCTAAAAATATACAAACATCAAAGTAAATAACATCTGAACTAAAACTACGAAAAGTAAAATGTTATATTTACTCAACATTCATGTATGGTGCAGAAACATGGACATTACATAAGAAAACAGAACAGGAAATTGAAGCCTTTGAAATGTGGATCTATAGAAAAGTTTGGAGAATTGGGTGGAAGGAAAAGAAGACAAACAAAGAAGTTCGGAATCAGCTGAAAATGAAAAAAGAAATAACTGCTTAACAAAATTCGAAAGAGACACCTAAAATAGTGTGGACATGTGAAGAGATATAACACCCTTCTAAAAGTCATAGTGGAAGGAAACATTTAAAGCAGACGAGGCAGACCAAGACTAAATTGGGTAACAATTAAGGCAGACGAGACAGAGGCAGACCAAGACTAAAGTGGACTGATAACATCAAAAGATGGACAAGTGAACCTATGACAACATGCGCCATCAAGACAGGAGACAAAGTTAAATGACGCTCCATGGTAGCCAACCTTCGATGTGTAGACGGCAACCAAAGAATGAATATTCTTTTATTCAGTCTCTCCATCTCTTGTTTGGGCTACCTCTTGCTCTCTCTCTTTCTTTCTCTCTCTCTCTCTATCTATCTATCTCTCTCTCCTGATGCTAATTATATACAGCCACAGCTGTTTGTTTGTTGATATCAAAGCAACATTTTAGCGTTAATCTTGACAATTTGGCAGCATTTATAGATGAAGCCATGAGCCCTGTATGTTCCACTCATTGTTAAACCTGATATTTTATGAAAGTGGTTTCAAATTGTGACACCAGAATTTTAACCAAAAAAAAAATACATTTTTAGCCTAAAGCAAATAATTATCTGTGAATCATATTTTAGCAGTTCGTGCCCATAACAAAAAAAGAACACAGATTGGCAAATCTGAGAGTTTCGGGGGGATGCACTATTCAATTTTTAACAACAGTTGTTTTATTTTCAATTTTAAAACACAGCTTCTTCTGATTGCTTTGAATGTATAATAGAAGAGACGTGTGTTTTATCTACGTGGAAAGACGCAAATTAGGACAATAACTAAGGTATCACTGGCAATCCAATGTGACATATCTAAAAACAGTTGTGGATGTCGGTGTTGTGTTGAGTGCTGGTGTACACGCTTCACATTCAAAGAGATCCAGAGATATGTTTTTTTTTTAAATAAACTGATTCCTGGTGCCAGTGGATAAGGTCAAGTACCTAATTCTGGTAGAGACTGCGATAAAAATGTATATATCCGTCATCACTTTGAATAGGTAAACTAACCTTTGTCGGTTGAAAATCGAAAAATAAACATTAACTGCACTGGTATTGTGCTGCCCAAGACAAATATTTGAAAAGATCAAAGTCCCATCATTTTTTTTTTATTAATTTATCAGTAGCGCTGAGGTAAGGTTCTCGCCATTCAAGCAAAGGTACGACAGCTCCTGTTGTAACCACATTTAGAAGTGACCCTATATCTCAAGGCTGTTGGACGTCGAGAGCCTAGTCCTATCAGACACGTAGGTCAAGCGTCCCAGCTCTTAACAGGTAAAGAAAGAATATTAAGCAGTTTAGAGGGAAATGGTTAGTCTCTGTGCCGCTGCCTCGACTAAGTGTACAATGATAGAGAAATAAATACTTTAATCTTTGTGAATAATTATCTAGCAATGTGGAAAATTAAGAAATTAGGCTAAATACACAAATAAAAATTTTCAACTCAAATGTTAAGTCGGCCCTATTATATGGCTGTGAAACATGGAGAATAACAAAATTGACAATCGCGAAGGTACAGACTTTCATTAATGGATGCTTGCGCAGAATAAAGGGATGGAAATGGCAGGACAAAGTCACTAACGTGGAATTATGGAAATGTACCGGTCAAATACCAGTGGATAAAGAGATACAGCGAAGACGATGGCGATGGATAGGACACACACTACGGAAGCCAACTGAGAGTATTACACAACAGGCCCTTTTTTGCAATCCCCAGGGGAAAAGATAAAGAGGAAGACCAAGGAATTCTTGGAGAAGACAGATCGAAGCAGAGATGAAGATGATGGGGAAGACATGGAATGATCTTAAAAGAATTGCAAAAAACAGAACGACTTGGAGTGTTTGTTGAAGACCTATGCTCCACTGGGAGCTAAAAGGTAGAAGCAGAAGAAGAATAATGTGGAAAATAAAAATTAAGGACTTGTAGTTGTAATTACGGAGTTCGTTTATAGTGCTGTCATTTTCCTGTGCTGTTAGGAACGGAATAGCAGCGCTATAGGACATTGTCCTAGTAAAAGGGTGATGATGGACCCAGCACAGGGACAAAAGATGAGAAGATTTATGATAGTGATCATCTTAATGTTTATGATGCGTGTCCTGATGATGTTTATCCTGATGATGTTTATCATGATGATATTTTCCTGATGATGTGTATGGTGATGATATTTGTCGTGATGACGTATGTCGTCATGATAATGTGTATACTGATGATGTTTATTGTGATAATGCTTGGTGTTGTGATTATGTTTATCGTGATGATGTTTATTGTGATGATGTTTATCGTCGTGATTATATTTATTGTGACGATGTCTGTCATGATAATGTTTATCGTCGTGACGATGTGTGTTCTGATGATGTTTATAGTGATGATGTCTGTCGTGATGATGTTTATAGTGATGATGTCTGTCGTGATGATGTTTATTGTGATGATATCTGTCATGATAATGTGTGTTGTGACGATGTTTATTGTGATGATGTCTGTCGTGATGATGTTTGTCGTGATGATGTTTTTTTCGGGATAATGTCTGTCTCGTCATGATATGTCTCCTGACGATGTTTGTCGTGATTATGTTTATTGTAATGTTGTTTGTTGTGATGATATTTATCATGATGATGTATGTTGCCATAATGTATGTCATGATAATGTTCCTCCTACTCAGAATTCCACCAATGCCGGCCGGGAGAGTACAAATGCAGGAAGAGCTTCTGTATAGACCAAGAACAGATCTGCGACGAACACGTCGACTGTTTGAATTCGCTGGATGAGTTACACTGTGGTAGGTAGTGCGCGGATGATTTCTCTGGCACGGGTTTGTGCTAGGGCTGCCAGTTTGTCAAGGATGACTTAACTCTTTCCCTACGTTTTGCCGCACAGTGCGTCACTCTCAATTTGATTATTGTGAACCGTCATTAAACGATATTCTTTTTACATGTTTTGTATCATCGAGATATTGATGGAATCTAATAGCCTGTTCAATTATCTAAACAATCATATATAATATGTTATATAATAGATAAATATAAATATGGAGATTGATTCTTAAAACCATGAAAAAATGTATCTCTGAAATCTCTTCCGTTCTATTGATAAATGCTTCCGTACGGAAAGAGTTAAACCTTTCTTTAAATATGTGGTCACTTTGTATCTCCGTTTTATGATCTAGTGACACCAATTTAGCTTTATGTATTCTTTAATGTTGAAATATTCTAATTTTGATCTACAGAGCCCTAATATTTCCTGGATGGCGGATTTACTTTTTAGTTTCTTATCTTTACCTTGTCCTTGTTTGTGAAGTTTTGACGGCTTATTTTTTGTGCAGTCACATGTCCAACCCTCCTTTTTCGCCTTTTAGGAACTTGTCTGGTAGGGAAGAGCGCTACAATTCTTTACTCCCAATTCAGGCCCCAGAAGCTCACGGGCTTCTTTCATGTTATATTAGATCGAATTCCCGCACAAAAATGAAAATGAAAATCACTTTTATAATTAGTAAAAGTAGTAGTAGTTATCGTTATTGTAGAATTTGTTGTTATTGTTCTTGTTGTAGTAATAGTAGTTATTGTTATTGTAGTAGTAGTAGTAGCAGTAGTAGTAGTAGTATTAGTAGTAGTAGTAGTAGTAGTATTAGTAGTATTAGTAGTAGCAGTAGCAGTAGCAGTAGTAGTAGTAGTAGTAGCAGTAGTAGTAGTAGTAGTAGTATTAGTAGTAGTAGTAGTAGTATTAGTAGTATTAGTAGTAGCAGTAGCAGTAGCAGTAGTAGTAGTAGTAGTAGCAGTAGTAGTAGTAGTATTAGTAGTAGTAGTAGTAGTAGCAGTAGCAGTAGTAGGAGTAGCAGTAGAAGTAGTAGTTATTGTTGTTTTTGTAGTAGTAGTGGTAGTTGTAATAGTGGTAGTTGTATAGTGGTAGTAGTAGTATTAGTAGTAATTGTTTTTGTAGTAGTTGTAGTAGTAGTTCTAGTAGTGGTAGTAGTAGTAGTGGTAGTAGTAGATGTAGCAGTAGTATTGTTTTTTGTAGTAGTATTGGTAGTTGTAGTAGTGATAGTAGTAGTGGTAGTAGTAGTGGTAGTAGTAGTTGTAGTAGTACTAATTCGTGTTATTGTTGATGACGTTGTTATTGTAGTAGTGGTAGTCAGAGGTATATCTCTTCTCAGCCATGTAGGAAAGCTATACGCCAAAATCTTGGAAAAAAGACTGAGACCAATAATAGAACTACAGCTAAGCGATTCTCAAATGGGGTTCCGAAAAAAACAGAGGATGTACCGACGCACTATTCACACTAAAACAGCTTGCAGAAAAAATGACAGAACACAATCAAAACTTATACATAGCCTTCATTGACCAGGAAAAAGCATTCGACAGAGTGAACAGAGAACAACTGTGGGAGATACTAACAACATACGGAGTAAGCCAACATCAAACCAACCTTATTAAAAGTCTCTACGCCAACAGCAGCTGCAGGGTCAGAACAGCAACAGGCTACACAGACCACTTCGAAGTTAGATCAGGTGTAAGACATGGGTGCATCCTATCCCCCCTACTGTTTATTACATACATGTACCATATATGCAAGCTAGCCAACCCATCAAAGAGACAGAGGAGATCAACGAGCTTCTATTTGCAGACGACCAGGCACTAATACATGAAACAATAGAAGACCTACAAGAACACTTAAACAAACTCAACATCTTAGGAACAAAATACAACATGAAAATCAACATCAACAAAACAGAAGTCATGAATGTCGCCAAAAATAAACAGAACATCAACATAACTATAGAAGGCAGACAACTAAAACAAGTAGAGGAATTCAAATACCTAGGAAGTCTAATGACAAACGATAATTCCCAAACAGCAGAGATAGAATCAAGATGCAACAAAGCTTGTCAAACATCGGACAGTTATCATCACTATTGTCAACCAAGGAAATAACTCTGGAGGCAAAACGAGCACTATACAATACAATCTTCATCCCAACGTTGTGCTACCAATGCCAGACCTGGACCCTAGATGCAAGAACAATAAGAAAAATAAACTCTACAGAGATGAGATGTGTTAGACGAATGACAGGAAACAGTCTGAGAGATAAGATCAGAAATGAAGAACTGAGAAAAAAGCTAGGAATAGCCCCAGCCATAGAATATATCAGGAAACAACAGATACAATGGTTCGGCCACGTGACAAGGCAGAAAGAACAAAACACTACACAACGACCCTTCAACAAACGTTGTGAGAACAACAGACTCAAGGGTCGACCACGAAAAAGATATAGCGATGGAATATTAAAAGCACTAGGAAACATAATAGCAGCAGAGGCGAACAGAAGAGCAAAAGACCGCAAATTATATCTCCCCTCCACGCTGAAAGGCAGATGAGGAAGGAAAGAAGAAAGAAGGGGAAGAAGAAGAAAAGGAAGAAGGTAGTAGTAGTAGTAGTAGTAGAGGTAGTAGTAGTATTAAGTAAGTAGTAGTAGTTGTGGTAGTAGTAGTAGTGTATGTAGTGGTAGTAGTAGTAGAGGTAGTAGTAGTAGTAGTGTATGTAGTGGTAGTAGTAGTAGAGGTAGTAGTAGTAGTAGTGTATGTAGTGGTAGTAGTAGTAGAGGTAGTAGTAGTAGTAGTGTATGTAGTGGTAGTAGTAGTAGAGGTAGTAGTAGTAGTAGTGTATGTAGTGGTAGTAGTAGTAGTAGTG